>JALAZF010000044.1:16965000-17565000 GCA_022829125.1 Lathyrus tuberosus
GCACCAGTCATTACAGCCTCACCCTTCTCATTCGTTACAACACATTTGTCTTTGGTGTAGCTGACTAAGTAACCTTCATCACATAATTGGCTGATGCTTATCAGATTAGCATTCAAACCATTGACAAGATAGACATTGTCAAGTTCAGGTCCTCTTACTTTTCCAATACCTTCTACAACTCCTTTATTCCCTTTACCAAACACCACTTCAAGAGAAGGACACGGTCTACATTCAGCAAACATGGATCTACATCCAGACATGTGTTTGGAACACCCACTGTCAAAATACCATGTTTCTTCTTTAGCTTCTTTGTCAGCCAGGTGAGCCAATAAGCACTTCATCTTCTCATTCTGTACCAATTGTTTAACGACTTTGGGCCTGTATTCTCTCCATCTGTTCTGTGTCTGAGGGTATCCATGCAGCTTGTAGCAAGAGTATTGCATATGTCCAAGCCTTCCACAATAAAAGCATCTCACCCTTTCTTCTCTGAATCTTCTGCCTTGATGAGACTGCATAGGTTGCCATCCATAATGTGGTCTTCTCCTAACATTGCTTGCCTGCCTTCTATTATGCTGGTATCCATAAGGAAGCTGAGAATGCTTTTTCCTGGATTGTCTCCCATGATGGTGGGACTTTCTCCTTCCATAATGAGACACAGCATTAGTGTAACCATACCCCTGATGTTGAGACACCTGATGAGACACGTGCTGTTTGAACTGAGGATGCTGTCTTCTAGGCTGTCTCCCATGGTGATGAGGCTTCCTTCTTCCATAATTATACGGCACAGCATTGTTGAGGCCAGGTCCATACCAGTGTTCCTGATGTTGAGACATCGGATGTGACCTGGTCTGCTTGACCCTTGCAGCTTCCATGCTCCTATGATATTGGGGGGACATATTCTGGCTTGCTCCTTGTGGCTGCTTTCTCTTCTGATTATGACCAGTCTTCTTCTCAATCTTCTTAGGTTGTGAAATATCAGCTTCCTTGGGAGTAAGATTCTGCCTCTTTGGCTGATGTTGAGGCACAGTTTGTGACTCTTCCTTCTTTAGACCTGAAGTACTTGTTTCTGAGGTACCTTTGTCTTCGGCCACATATCCTATCCCAGCTTTATTTCCAGCAACCTGTTCTGACTGGAGTATCTTGTCAAGAGTGGTTGTACCACTGTTCAGCATCCTAACAGATTTTGTCATCTGATCAAGTTGAGATCTCACTAGAACAACTTCATATTCCAGATCAGATTTTTCATTCTCAAGTTGAGCAATCTGTTCCTTGTGGCACTTGTTTTCTTGACAAACTTCAGCACTCTTTAAACACAACTCCTTGTAGGTTGAAGCTAGCTCATCATAGGTGACTTCTCCATCACTATCATCATCAGATTCAACAATTCCTGTCAAAGCTGTAACATGCTTTGCTGACTCACTTTCATCTTCGCTATCAGTGTCAGACTAGGAAATTGTCAAGCCTTTATTCTGCTTCTTCAAGAATGTGGGACACTCTTTCTTGAGATGTCCATACCCTTCACATTCAAAGCACTGAACTCCTTTATCTTGTGCAATCTTCTCTTCATCTTTCTCTTTTGACTTGCTGATGTCAGAAGAGATGTTCTTGACACTAGGTTTATAGTTCATCTTCTTGAACACTTTATTGAACTGTCTTCCTAACATAACTATAGCCTGAGGCAGATCCTCCTGGGACTCATCATCTTTAGCTGCTGCAGGAGTGGAGACTAAAGCTATACTCTTAGGCTTCTTTTCTGGTTCTTCCTCATTCAGTCCAAGTTCAAATGTTTGAAGAGATCCAATAAGCTCATCAACTCTCATCTTGCTGATGTCTTGAGATTCTTCAATGGCTGTTACCTTCATCTTATACTTCTTAGAGAGGGACCTAAGAATCTTTCTCACCAGCTTCTCTTCTGTCATCTTCTCACCAAGAGCACTGGATGCATTTGACAGCTCAAGAACACTCATGTGGAAGTCATGAATAGTCTCATCTTCCTTCATCTTCAAGCTTTCAAACTTAGATGTTAGAAGCTGAAGTCTAGACATCTTAACTCTAGATGTGCCTTCATGAGTAGCCTTCAAAATATCCCAAGCAGCCTTAGCAGTTTCACATGAGTTGATCAGCCTGAATATTTTCTTGTCAACCCCATTGAAGATAGCATTTAGGGCTTTTGAATTCCCAAGGGCAAGCTCATCTTCTTCCTTGGTCCATTCTTCTTCAGGCTTAGGCTTTGAGGTGCCTTCTTTATCCTTGCCAGCCTCATCTTTCTCACATACCTCTGGAGCTTTCCACTCTTTAATGACAGCCTTCCAAGCTCTGCTGTCTAATGACTTTAAAAAAGTAGTCATTCTAGGCTTCCAATACTCATAGTTTGAGCCATCCAAGATAGGGGGTCTGTTGACGAATCCTCCAACCTCTTTGTCCATCTTTCACCAGAAAGTAACTTCCCTAGATCTCACCCAGAGACAGACAGGATGCCTGCTCTGATACCAATTGAAATTCTGGTACCAGACGTGTGATGTTAAGGTGCGATGTCACAACAACACACTCTGCAATAATGGATAGAATAAGCAACAGGAAAACACAAGGAATTGTTCACCCAGTTCGGTCTAACTACCTACGTCTGGGGGCTACCAAGCCAGGGATGAAATTCACTACTTGTAGATATAATTTACAGACTCAACACACCAGTTGACAATCTCCTAAACTTATACTCTACTAGTGACTTTCTACCTAAGAAACCACTTAGATATGAGAACACTACTCAATCCCCTAAAACACTCAAAGAACAACCTCTTTGAGATCCCTTGATCTTGCTTCCTAGCTTCGATCAATCAACAACTCTCTATTGCTTCATAGCTTCTAGAGAGGACAGAAAATTCAACACCTATTCAAACCTAGAATAGTGTGATTACAAGTACTCTAAACAAACCCTAGACTCTAAGCCTCCAGCTCTTGATCTTCAATCTGTTTTCTGTACCTTCTTCCTTGGTCTTGTGCGCTTTATATAGCTCCTTGAATTTGGATTGGATTTGTCACAATATTTGATCAGATTTGTTAATTAAAAACTGAATCTTTTAAAACAGATTTTATCCCCAAAATCTTTTTAAATCTTCCACCTTTTAATTCTCCAATAAACCTGCAATCAAATCTCCCATGTAACAGAAAATATCTAGCCCAAGATATTCTCATCCAACGAGTCAACACTCTCCACAATTCCAGCTAATACGCGACCCTAATAACAACAAGCCCATGCTGTCATTAGCTTCAGTTCTGCAGGTCTGATGTTACAACATCACCTATGTGACATCAGACATCCACTTCAGCAACTAGCAACCTTAACACAGTCCAGTGTTAAGTGCAATGTTATGACATCAAGCCCATGACATCAAACATAGTTAACCTTCACAACTTAGTACAGCCCAGTACTAAGACTCAATGTTGCAACATCAACACCATGACATCAGCATTGAACACCTTGTTGTTTTACCAAAATTCCAGCCAATCCAGGAACTTACAAGAGATTAGCTACGTCAAAAACAGTAGCAAATTTGAAGTGAATCTCTATCAAATAGAGTTAGTTAGAGATTAGTTGCAGATTAACTACATAATATGTCGTAGCTTGGATTGGGTGGCTAATTATCTAGAGCAAATTTTTCTAGCAAACTCAAAATAATATTTTCTAATTCGCAGCTAATCCACATTTAAATCGTAGCAAAATACCAGTCTTCTATTATGTTTCCGATCAAAACAGCTACAACTTCGCCTCAAAAAAATCATAGCAAATCTCAAGCTAAAAAAAGCTATATTAGTTTTTTAATTTTCTAATCAAAACCAATTAGGCTTTAAATTATAAAAAATTATTCCAAAAAAAATACTTTTGAAGGCATCATATTTGTTGATATTTAAGCATTGGTTTAAATAAAATAATCTAAAATTAATAATTTTTCATTTAAGATTATATTTAATTAGTAGAATGAGAACACTAGAAGTAATTTCATATTAATATATCTTCAAAGGGAGAATTACTAATCCATTAATCAACTACAAGATACATAATTATCCTCATCTCAAAGAATATTCTAAGAAGAATCTTAGTGTTCACCATCCATATGTTCTAAGAAGAATAAACAATAAGGGTTATGTTCAAACCATTATGCGCTTGGACATTAATACTCAGAGCACGATGCAAGCAAAAGCAATTCTGAACACTTGCAACAGAAAAACACATCACGAGTTCTTGGACATAACCATTTGTCTAAATCACCACATAACCTAACATGTAGAAACACCAAGAAGTTAGAAACAATGGAATTGTAAAAGTAAATAGAACTTCAAATCAGTCGTGTATAGGCTTCACCGTGTTAATATATACCGATGTAGATGCTGATATACTTTAAAAATCAATTCCACAATCTCAAAGATGTTATTGATATTAGAAGCATAACATTCAACTATGATAGTAGATTATCAATCTTACAATTGTAAGATTACCTTGACATTAATGGACAGATAGAATATGAGAAGCATACAATAGATGTAGTAGTAAAAAATTCTAAGGTTGCAACTAATGATCACAACTTAGTAATGGTTGGATTCATGGTAAAATCATATATTCTAGTATATGATCAATCCGGAAAAAAATAGACAACTTTGTATGGATCAAACCTATAAACTCTAAACTTGCTCAGATTGGAAAGAATTAATATTCCTATAGACAGCACTAGAAATTTGGCTTAAACTTTGAGTTAGAAGTAATTCAGATTGCAATTGTGTTGCACAGACCTTTTCACTAGCTCTTTCATTACCTGTAGATCAGGGATTTTAAGATGTGCAAAACCAAAAAAGAAGCTAATTTGTTTCTGTCATGGCCCATGAGAAAGGGAATAACTAACTAGTTCAACTTCAAAATTCCGAAAATTCCTATTTGGATCAACCTCTTGAAAGCGCTAATCTTATTCTATATTATTTGAAAAGGAATATATATGGTGAATTAATGTATAGTTTTCTCTCAAGACTGTTGCTACTGTTTAATATCTATGCTCCTGGCCAAATAATTTGTAGAGTAGACCTTTGTCACAAAAACCACAATAAGTAAACAAAATACAGAATATAATGAAGATGAAAAACGGGGCATACAATATTAGAAGGAAGGTCAAGGTAAAGTATAGTATGGTTACTTGTCACGTTAGCAACCCCGGGGCCAAATAACTTTTGCAGTAAATATCTTGTGAGAACCTGCATAGTTATTAATTATGACAATTTCTGAATTAGCATAACTACCATCCTCAATATGAATATATTTAACAATTCAAAGTAAGTGAAAAGGTTATCATATTATTACCCCAAGAATTCCAAAAACACCTAAGTGAGCCATACATGAAACATAGTCTAGTAATTGTGGCAAACCTTTAGGTGGTTTCTGAAAGTATACAAAATCAACTATCCGCGTATATGTTTAATTGAGAAACATTAAAGTGCTGAGATCTAATAGGAAGAAAATTAGAACCCTAACAAAATTAGAGAAAGCTATAAATTTTAAATAAAATAAAAGACAAATAAAATTAAGAGAGAGATAAAATAAAGACTTTCATTGATTTCATTTATGCCAATACAATCAGAGCACTATACTATATATACTACTCTAAACATATCTTAGCTTTTCAAGTGGTACAATCACAAAGACCTAAGAAACTTCAAGAATAATACTAATTAATTGTATTAAAATAATAATTAAAATATCTAATTAATAATACTCTCTATCATTACTATCAGGTCCAAATAAAATTGTCCTCAAAGTTTGTAATAAACCAAAAATTATTCAATTTGCTCATGTGGCATGTGAGTTGATTGTGTAAAAAAAGAGATGGAAAACTGTATGGGTGGAGGACAGCAAACTGATATGTCGTTGTCATTTGAAAACTGTGTGGATGGTTGTAGTAGAGTAATTAAAGAGTGGGGTTGGAACATTTATATTAGGTGGCATGGGAAAAAGTGAATGGTATGGCATATGATAATTGATGACACTAGTGTTTTATTCTCCCATTTCCCTCTCTCTCTCTCTTTTTTTTTTTTTTTTTTTTCTCATTTCTCTTTTTTTCTCTCGTTCTTTCTGCTTCTCTTTTCTTGTTTCTTTTCTTCCTTCCATTGTATCTTCTTTTTTCTTTTTCTTTTTTTTCTTTCAAACAAAAATAAAAATAATGAAACATGAAAATGATGCAAATGCAAATATGGTAATTTTGTTGGCGGTTTTGACGGTGAAAATGATTGTAGATCCGGTGGTTTTAATGGTGGTCGGAGCTGTGGAATGATGAATAATGATAGATCTGAAGGTTCTGACAATGGTTGTTGCAAATCCGGTGGTTTCTTTAGTGGTCGTAATAACGTATTTGTGAACAAAAAACATGTGTGTTTCTGTGTTTCTTGTGTTAATATTAGAGTCGGAAAAATCGCTGGAAAAATCGTTGGAAGTGACGTCGGAGTAGCTGAAGAAGACTTCAGAGCTATTTCTGGAGAAGATGTCGAAAATTCCTCCGGAAATTTCATCGGAGAAGACACCGGAGATGTTGCCGGAGTCGGAAACTTCGCCGGAAATATCCTTGGAGATGCCTTTGAATGTGTCGTCAAAGGTATCACCGGAAATGACGGCAGAGACTGTTGGAGTTAGCTTCGGAGACGGTTTTAGTGAATCCCGATGTTTTTCTTCTTCTTCCCGTTGTTCTTCTGTTTTTTTTTTCAACAATGAATTGTTGAAACTTTTTTGTGCATTTTCTTTGGCTATTAGAAAACTCTTGTGATGAAGTTTTGAGAGAATAACTCAAATTTTGAGTCAATTCCTTCAAGTCTTCTCTATATTCATTTTCGATTTTTAGAGTTTCAATCAAACATTGTTTTAGAGTTTCTAGATGATGTATTTCTGTTTGTGAAAAGAAATTTTGAGGTTGGGGTTGGTATGGAATGTATGGATGATGAACTATTGAATGAGATGGATATGGGTTAGATGATATAGGTGATATGGTTGTAGCATTGGAATAATAAGGAAAAAATGGTGATGGGGCACTAAAATATGGAGGGAGAAAAGAGTGGTGATATGGATATCCCATGGAAGGATTGAAGTTCAAGAATGAGAGCACTAATTGATAGGAAGAAAAATCATAAATCTAACAAAACTATGAAAAGCATAAAAACTAAGAGAGAAATAAATAAAAACTAATAAAAATAACTTTCATTGATTTCATTGATGTCAATACAAATAGAGCACTATACTATATATACTACTCTAAACATATCTTAGCCTTCCAAGTGGCACAATCACAAAGACCTAAGAAACTTCTAAAATAATACTAATTAATTATATTAAAATAATAATTAAAATATCTAATTAATAATACTCTCTATCAAGATTAGAATCAAATGGAAAGTAGTGTTGAAGATAGCTTACAATTTTTGAGTCATGAGAACCAACTGTTTCATCAGTAGAAAGAGGTAGGGTGGATAAGAGTTCATGTGGCAAAGGTCTAACAGATGAGTTTGTAATAACACAACTTCCATTTTCTCAGTGAAATCTATTGCTCTCGCTGAATCTTCTGCTCGGAAGAGCTCGATCGCCTATGTCACCAGCTTCTGAACACTATCACAATCAACATCATTATCTGTGTGATGACTTCTATGGCTTAACAAGCTCAATGAACGTCTTCTAATTGAAGAACCACCGTCAGTGTTCATTCTCTCCATGTCAACCATGCTAACACATCCACATCAAACTAATAAGAAACTGTGTTGAACACCAAACTAAATAGAACAATGGTCAAAAAATATTATATCTTGTACTTCGTTATATAACTACGTAACTCATATGAACAAGTGCATGTGCCTGCAACAAGTTCCAAAGACCTAATAATTAACAATATGCTACAACAATTTTGAAAGCCTAATTTACTTAGGAAGTGAGAAAAAAGTTAACATCTCCATAAGACTAAATCATAACCAATAATTATATTGATTTTTTAACTATAAGACAATATTGGACCGACATGTTTGACAACAAAAGAAGAGCTTGTCTAATTAAAGTTGTCGGTTAATTAAAAATAACAAAGTTTTCTATTCTTAGTTCAACTCAAAGACCAGAGTTGTAAACCATGCTTTGAACATTGTTATAGATCAATGCAACATGTTGATAATCAATAGTTCAAAAATAACTCCTATTTTAAAATAAAGAATATTATTATATCATTAACAGACTTAAGAATGCTATTGTTATATCATCAGGCTTGCATCTTCATATCCTCACACATTATACCATATTTAATTCTATTCAACTTGAAAACTCTTCAATTCATAGACAGCCAAGACTAGTAGTACACAAACATATAAGAATTAAAAAATTGTGATAAATGCTATCAAACTAATGCACACTATAACATGTATCAAATAAGTTACTGAATGATCATCCCTCTGTTAGTCTTGCTTTGCCACCAGTTGGTTGGCACAACACTGTCTGACAATTACCACATACAACAACAGTTTGGGAGTGACAGAATACAGTTGTTCTGCATCCAAAAATTCAACCATGTTCAGCTTACGATAAAAAATAACTTTATTATTGACAAAACAAATGTTAAATTCTTAAAAAATAGATTGCAGGCCAGCTTTGAAGAAGAAAATACTACCCCATTACTATGCCTGTTTTTTCAGTCCCTAAAAATATCCCAACTACAACGCATTACTTCGTCTGTTTCAAAAAGAGAGACGTTACAAGTGATACAAGGACTAAGGACTTGTTTGAAATGATTTATTTGAGCTGTTATCTACTGAAATAAATTGCGACATTTTTAAGAGAACTTTTAAAACAGCTTATAACACTTTACTGCGGGCTGATTGTTCGACCTACTGTTAGGGAGCAACATAGACAGAGTGGTAACACAGAGGAAAATCAGACTTGTGTTGGAATTGTAATTCAATGTATTGTCGAAGTCTGAGTGCATAGGTGTATGTCAAAATTGAGTTAGTTGTTGTTGTATTGTGTCAGCTGTATTCGACTGAGTCGAATACAATGATTGTCGAATACTTCAGTTTGTGTCGAAATGTAGTTTTGGGCCTGGGCCTTGATGGCTTATATAAAGGGTCTTCTAGTTTGTAATTTGATACAGTTTTTACATAGTTTACACAGTTAATACAATTTCACAATTCTGCAATATAGTTTTCTCTCTCTCTCTCTCTCTCTCTCTCTCTCTCGTTTTCTTCTTCTTCTTCTTTACAAATCTCATCCATCGTGAACCCTAGTTCCAACAAATTGGTATTACAGAGCCCGGTTACGATTGCAATTTTGAGAGAATCTAATGGCAAACGGAACAACAACATCTACGCAATTTCCAGCAAATTTACCGGTTTTCAAAGGTGAGAACTATCAACGGTGGGTGGCGCAGATGAAGGTCATTTTCAGATTTCAAGATGTTGTTGAAATCGTCAATGATGGAGTATCGAAATTGGGGGCAGATGCAGATGAGGCGCAGAAAGCTGTGCACAAAGATTAAAGGAAGAAAGATGGCAAAACATTGTTCTTGATTCACCAGTGTGTGGATCCAAACGTGTTTGAAAAGATTATTGAAGAAGAATAGGCAAAAGCAGCTTGGGAAAAGTTAAAGAGCTTGTATGGTGGAGATGAGAAATTAAAAAAGGTGAAGTTGCAGACCTTGAGGAAGCAATACGAGATGATTCAGATGAAAGAAGATGAATCAGTTTCGGCATACTTCTCAAGAATCGTGATGTTAACGAACCAGATGAAGGCATGTGGTGAATCACTCACTGATCTGCAAAAGATTGAGAAGGTATTAAGATCTTTGATAGCAGATTTTGATTACTTTGTAGTGACAATAGAAGAGTCCAAGAATCTTTCTGAGATGAAATTAGAAGAACTTCAAGCTTCTTTAGAGGCTCATGAGATGAGATTGAAGCAGAGGAACTCAGAAAGAGAGAAGGTGACTGAAAAGGCGATGCAATCAAGATTCACCAAGAAATCTGGAAAAGAGAAATCGAAGCAGTCAAAGAATGTTGCTAATGATGAGAAGTCAAGCAAGAAGACTGATTCGACTAAGAAAGACATGAAGGACGTGCAATGTTACAACTGTCAAGGTTTTGGTCACTATGCTCGAGATTGTCGAAGAAGAAAGAAGGCAAAAGCAAAAGATAGTGATGAAGCCCAATATGCACGAGCTAGAGATAGTGATTCTGATGATGTGTTGCTGATGGTCAACATTCAGTCGAACACTGAGCGAACTAACATGTGGTATCTAGATTCAGGATGCAGCAACCACATGACTGGCAATAAAAACTTGTTTACCAACTTAGATGAATCAGTCGAAAAGGTTATAAAGTTTGCAGATGGCAGGCACATCAAATCAGGTGGTAAAGGAGATATTTTGATTGTCAGAAAGGATGGTCGAAGAGCAACTATCACTGATGTATTGTTTGTACCAGCAATGACAATTAACTTGATAAGTGTAGGTCAATTACTTGCAAAAGGCTTCAATATGAAGTTAGAGAAGAATCACATGAAGGTACATAGGGCTGATGGGAAGTTGATAATGAAAGCACCTATGGCAGAAAACAAAACCTTCAAAGTTGAACTCAACACATCAGATCATAAGTGTCTTGCTTCAATGACTGAAGAAGACAAGAATTGGCTATGGCACCACAGGTATGGACATCTAAATTTCAAAAGTTTAGGCATGCTCAACCAGAAAAAAATGGTGTTTGGTTTACCGCAGTTGAAGGAACCAAAGCAGGTATGTGAAGAATGTTGCAAAGCAAAGCAGGCCAGAAAAGCATTTAAACATGACTTGCCCGTGAGATCAAGGCAAAAACTGGAGCTAGTTCATTCTGATGTGTGTGGACCTTTTGAAGTTAGGTCGAATGGTGGGAAGCGTTACTTCTTAACTTTCATCGATGAATTCACACGATATATGTGGATTTATATGATTGAAAGTAAGAATGAAGTATTCACAAAGTTCAAGATGTTTAAGTTGCTTGTCGAAAAGCAAAGTGGCGGTAAGCTAAAGAAACTGAGAACTGATGGCGGTGTTGAATACACCTCTCGAGAGTTTGCTAGTTTTTGTGAAGAGGAAGGTATAGAGCATGAGGTTGTTGCACCCTATACACCTCAACATAATGGAATAGCTGAGAGGAAGTATAGAAGTGTACTGAATATGACGAGAAGTATGTTGAAGGCTAAAGAGGTACCAAAGAGATTTTGGGCTGAAGCAGCTTCGACAGCAGTATACATTGTGAATAGATGTCCAACGAAGAAGTTAGTCAAGAAGACTCCTCATGAGGCTTGGACAGGGTCGAAACCAAATGTTAGTCATCTTAGAGTTTTTGGATCAATATGCTTCAGGCATGTACCTGAACAATTGAGAACAAAACTGGATGATCGAAGTCAAGCTATGGTGTTAATAGGTTATCATTCGACTGGTGCATACAAACTTTATTCACCAAACGATGATAAACTAGTGATCAGTCGAGATGTTCTTGTGGATGAAAGCAAAGGGTGGGACTTGAGTCAAACTTTAGTTTGACAGGAGTCAGATACAGTCATAACTGTGTTTGAAGAAGATCAACAGAATGAGGCTTCAACCAGTCGAAGCGAACAGGATAAAGCTTCAACCAGTCGAAATGAAGAACAACCTGAGCAGAATACAAGAAGATCGAATAGAAGAAGAACTGAGTCGACAAGACTATCTGGATATGAGAGATTTCCAGACCAAGCAGTTGATGCAGATGGTGACTTAATTGAAGAAGCCATAATGATGGCTGAAGCAGAACCAATTGATTTGGATCAAGCCATGAGTGATTCAAAGTGGTGTGAAGCTATGAAAGAAGAACTCAAAGCTATTGAGAAGAACAAGACCTGGGAGCTTGTCGAAAGATCCAACAAGAAGCCAATTGATGTAAAATGGGTTTACAAGTTGAAACGAAGACCAAATGGTGAGATTTCCAAGTATAAGGCAAGATTAGTGGCTAGAGGTTTTCTGCAGAAACAGGGCATTGAATTCGACGAGGTTTATGCACCTGTTGCAAGGTTGGAGACAATCAGAATTGTTGTGGCGACAGCTGCTTATCGAGGGTGAAAGATACATCAGCTGGATGTAAAGTCAGCATTTTTGAATGGACCATTAGAAGAAGAGGTCTATGTTACTCAACCACCAGGATTCGACATCAAAGGGCAGGAGTCGAAGGTGTACAGATTAAGGAAGGCTCTCTATGGTTTGAAACAAGCTCCTAGAGCTTGGAATAAACGAATAGATAGTTTTCTGAATGAAGCAGGTTTCACAAAATGTGTCTCTGAACATGGAGTGTATGTGAATAATGTTGACGGTGCCAGTCGAATCATTCTATGTCTCTATGTCGATGATTTGTTAATCACAGGAACAGACGAAGCTGAGATAAAGAAAGTCAAGTCTAAGCTAATGCAAGAGTTTGAAATGTCCGACCTAGGGAAGTTGTCATATTTCTTAGGGATGGAATTTAAGGACACAGGTGAAGGAATATTTTTACACCAGAATAAGTATGCTCAAGACATCATGAAAAGATTCAAGATGAGCAACTGTAATACAGCAACCACACCATTAGAAACTGGAGCAAAGTTGAAGAAGGAAACTAATGATGAGTTTGTAAGTGCAACTCTGTACAAATAAATCATTGGTTCCTTGAGATATTTGTGCAACACTAGACCTGATATATGTCAAAGTGTTGGAGTGTTAAGTCGATTTATGGAGAAACCCCAAGAATGTCATCTCATTACTGTGAAGAGGGTGCTGAGATACATAAAGGGAACGATTGATCATGGTGTGTTGATGCCAAGGAAGTCGAAAGATAATACAAATACAGAAGTCTATGGGTTCACTGATTCTGATTTCAGCGGAGATCAAGATGAAAGGAAGAGTACTGCAGGCTACATCTTCATGATCGAAGGAGCCCTAATATCTTGGAGCTCAAGAAAACAAAGCATTGTGGCTTTGTCCTCATGTGAAGCTGAATATGTAGCTGCATCATATGCTGCGTGCCAGGCAGCATGGATCGAAATGTTGCTTGAAGTACTCAAGATAATGGAATTGAAGAAAGTAAAGTTGTTTGTAGACAACAAGTAAGCTATCAACCTGGCGAATCACCCAATGAGCCATGGTCGAAGCAAACACATTGAGAGGAGGTATCATTTCCTAAGAGATCAAGTCAACAAAGGGAAGCTGGAAATGGAGTATTGCAAGACAGAAGTTCAACTAGCTGATATACTCACCAAACCTCTGGGAAGAGTCAGATTCGACGAATTGAAGAGAAGCATCGGGATGAGAAGTCTCGACAACATGAATTAGGGGGTGTGTTGGAATTGTAATTCAATGTATTGTCGAAGTCTGAGTGCATAGGTGTATGTCGAAATTGAGTTAGTTGTTGTTGTATTGTGTCAGCTGTATTGGACTGAGTCGAATACAATGATTGTCGAATACTTCAGTTTGTGTCGAAATGTAGTTTTGGGCCTGGGCCTTGATGGCTTATATAAAGGGTCTTCTAGTTTGTAATTTGATACAGTTTTTACATAGTTTACACAGTTAATATAATTTCACAATTCTACAATATAGTTTTCTCTCTCTCTCTCTCTCTCTCTCTCTCTCTCTCTCGTTTTCTTCTTCTTCTTCTTTACAAATCTCATCCATCTTGAACCCTAGTTCCAACAACTTGTGCTCCTGTCTCTAAGGGATCTGGTTCTATTGACAATTCTATGAGTGATTCTGGTTTCCTCCAGAACAATTCAAGGATTAAGAAGAAATTAGAAAGTCTCCCTTCTAGAGTTTGGGAGGCTATTAAAAGTTTAGGAATAGAAGCGGAAGAAGATGATGAAGTTGTCGAAACTATTCTGAGAAATCTGGAAGTGGTTGACAGAATATCGAAGAAAGGGAAGAAGGTGGTAGTTATTGGTTCTATATGAATATAGTAACATACAACATAAGAGGGTGTGGGGGTGTTTTAAAGCGAAAGAAAATTAGAGATACACTAAATAAGGTAGGAGCTGAAATATGTTTAATACAGGAAACTAAAAGAACAAAGATGTATGATGAGATGGTGTTCAGCATATGGGGAGAAAGATTTTGTCAGTGGTCAGCTACTAGTTCTACTGGCCTTTCAGGAGGTATCGTAACTATATGGAAAGACGGAGTCGTGGATCCTATTTGCAGCTATAGGGGCAAAGGATTTTTAGGTTTGCAAGCATATTGGAGAGGTTTGAAATGTTATTTCTTTAATATTTACTCTCCCTGTAACATTTTGGAGAAAAAGGAGCTCTGGTCTAGTCTTATCAATCTTAAAAACAGTTTGGAACCTGGAGAGTGGATCCTTGGTGGTGACTTTAACTCGATAAAGTGTCCTGCTGCACAAATAGGTTATTCCAGTTTTAACAGAAGATATATGGAAGAATTCTCAGAGTTCATTAATATGATCGGGTGTGTGGACTTGCCTTTGAGTGGAAATAATTACTCATGGTTTAAAGCTAAGGGCAAGATATGTAGCCGTCTCGACAGATTCATCGTCACCCTAGAGTATTTAATGAATGGAACATGGTGTGTCAAAAGATTGGAGACCGAGACATATCGGATCATAGGTCGGTGTGGATTTCAGCAAAAAATACAAACTGGGGACCTAAACCGTTCAAGGTCATGTCATGTTGGTTTGAACATATAAGTTTCATGGATTTTGTAAAAAAAGAATGGGATGAATATAAGGTAACAGGGAAGGCATCTTTCATTTTGGCCAAGAAGATGCAGAACCTTAGAGAGAAACTCCGATGGTGGAATATTAATGTATTCGGCTGGGTTGACACCAAAATCAAGACAGATACAGGTATTATCAATGAGGTAAAAGATCTTATAGTCTCAAAATAAGGTGGCATTTCAGCAGAGGATCTGGAGATAGAAATTCTGCGGAAGACTATTTATGGAGATCACTGAGAATTAAAGAAAGTATTTTAAAGCAAAAATCTAGGTTAAAATGGAGTATTGATGGCGGCATTAACACTAAGCTCTTTCATGCAGCATTAAGAAATCGTTTCAATTTGAATACCATCAATTCTGTAAGTGTTAATGGCAAATCTGTGGAGGATGTTCAAGGGGTCAAAGAGGCTATCAAAGATCACTTTGCTAAGAGGTTTTCCAGAGCTTCTAGACCTTTTCTTATGTGGGAGAAGCAGGTTTCAAGTGCCTTTCTAGGTCGGACAGAGATGAGCTAGAATTTGTAGTGGATATAGAAGAAATCAGAAGAGCTGTATTCGAGTGCGCTGGGGACCGTAGTCCTGGTCCTGACGGATTCAGCTTTGAGTTTCTTAAGAAGTGTTGGAGAATAGTTGGTAATGACTTCACAAATTGTATTATGGAATTTTCAAGGGTGACAAATTACACAAGGTGTTTGCTTCTTCATTTGTGGTGCTTATTCCCAAAACTGAGAACCCTAAGATTTTGGATGATTACAGGCCTATATCACTAGTTAGCTCGATATATAAAGTAGTGTCGAAGATTCTTGCTTCTAGACTTAAAAAGAAAATTGGAAATATCATATCAAACACTCAGACGGCGTTCATAGAAGGAAGAAATTTGTTAGATGGATTCCTTGTTGTAAATGAAGCCATTGACTTTGCTAAACGTTCAAAGAAAGATCTTATGCTCCTAAAGGTCGATTTTGCTAAAGCTTACGACTGTGTCGATTGGAAGTACTTACGAGATGTCATGAAAATTATGGGGTTCGGTAATTCATGGCTGAGATGGATGGACTTAGGAGTTTTTAATAGCTACTCCTCTGTACTGGTTAACGGGTGCCCAACCGTGGATTTTGCTGTAACAAGGGGCCTCAAGCAAGGTGATCCCCTTGCTCCCCTCCTATTCACTATCGTTGCAGAAGGACTTGCAGTCCTGATGAAAAGAGCTATGGAGAATGATCTATTCTCAGGTTTTAAATTCAAATCGGAGGTTTTGTTCCACTTACTGCAATACGCAGACGATTCAATTTTATTAGGAGATGGTTCGTGGAAAATTATCCTGGCAGTCAAGACTATTCTTAAAGGATTTCATTTAGTCTCAGGTCTGGAGATAAATTTCAATAAGAGTTCCCTATATGGTGTTGGTGTTGATGATCCGTTCTTATCGGCTGCAGGAAACTACCTCTCTTGTAAGATCTCTGACTCTGACTGTCCATTCAAATTTCTAGGAATATATATTGGAGGAAATCACACTCTAGTCTCTTTTTGGAAACCTCTGATAGACAAGGTTCGATCTAGATTAAACTCTTGGAAAATTCGTTTCTTATCCATGGGAGGAAGAGTAACATTGATCAATTCTGTCCTTGCTAATTTACCGATTCATCTCATGTCTTTTTATAAATTGCCTGTTAAAGTAATACGTATCCTTACGTCTATTCAAAAGTCTTTCTTGTGGAATGGTATGGTGTCTAAAAAGGGAGTGGCGTGGGTATCTTGGACTATGGTATGTAACAAGAAAGAAAATGGTGGTTTAGGGGTGAAAGACTTGAAACTGTTCAATTGTGCGTTATTGTTCAAGTGGACTTGGAAAATCTTGGAACAGAAGAACACTTTGTGGAAGGAATTAATAGAGGCTAGGTACCATAATCACCAATTCGACCTTCATATCGGTGATTGTTCGAAACTGCCTGTTACTCCCTCTAAATGGTGGAGAGACTTGGTGCAGCTTTCCTTTTTTTGTGGGAGGAATTTGGTTTCTGAGTTTATCTCTGACAACATCGGAAGTGGAGACTACGTTCCGTTTTGGTGTTCTCGTTGGGCTGACCACAGAGTTTGTCTTTGTCATTTCCAGATTTATGGTTATCTGCTGAAAATAAGAGCAGCTCAGTGGCAGAGAATGGCTCGTGGGTTGGTGGAAAATGGTGCTGGGATATCAAAATATCCCATTCTAACTTGTCTGCAGAAGTTATGTTGCAGCGGACAGATCTGAATTCACTGCTGGAAGAATTCAAACCCGTAGCAGGATCTGGAAATTCTGTCATTTGGCTCCTTACTGATAATAATTGCTTTTCTGTTTCTTCTCTGTACGACTTTTTGCAGGACAACAATACTACTTCAGTTAAGAGTTTTGGGGAGGATGCGAGAGCTGCTTTCAAACTGATTTGGACGACAGAGATCCCGTTCAAGGTGAAAGTGTTCGGTTGGCGGTTGCTACATAAGAGAATTCCAACTCGAGACAATCTTGCTCGTAGAGGAATAATCACCAACAGACACGAAAAGTCATGTCCTTTCTGTTTCTTAGTGGAGGAAAGTGTGGAGCATGTCCTATTTTTATGCCATAAGTCCAGTCTGATATGGAAATTCGCATGCAACTGGTTGGGCATTCCGAAGATTATAGTGGGAGATATGCTGAATCACTTAACTTGCTGGGTATCGGGGTGTGCTCGAAATAATTTCTTAATCTGTAACGCTGTTGGGCTATGGCTTCTAATTTGTTGGATTAAATGGTCATCTAGAAACAACATTATATTTAGAGAGAGTTTTGGGATTTTGACACGATTTCGAATCGTATGGTAATTTACTCTTGGTGGTGGATAGGAAAGAATCACAATAGTTCTCACAATTGTAACTATTACACTTGGGTAAAGTCCCCTAGTGATTTTTTTAGGCCTTGATTTTTAGAGAGACGTTTGATGTATACGGGTTGGGATACCCCTATTGTATCCCTGATAAATATATTAGCTTATAAAAAAAAAAGCTTATAACACTTTACATGAACTTTTTACGCTTATTCTTTCATGTTTTTCAAGATAACTAATGAAAATAAGATAATACTAACATGTAAAAATCAATTTAACTAAATTTTACTTGTCATAAAAATAGATTAAGCAAGATTATATATAAGTTCTTGTTTTTTGGTAACCACTTGTGCTTTAAATTGTTTAGGCACTAAGTCAAAATGTCAATTTTACAGAGAGGGTTAAATCATATTTAGACCTAAAATTTTTATATAATCATAATCAAAATCACTTAAAAAATAGTATTTTTTAGTTGGATTTGAACCTAAGTAGGGTCATAATAGAAACTTACATATTGAACAACCTTGACATTTGACATCCTATTAACACAAACTAAACAAAAATAAATTAGATTACAAATTAAATTAGAAAACTGTATAACCTAATCAAAAAAGATTAGTTAAAAAAATTCACCATGAAGAATGAATTTGGGGATTGAACAAGTCATTTCAGTTTATGCTTTCTCTTCTCGAGTTCAGCAGGTGGATTCAACAGGTCGATATCGTTTTGAAGAACCTGAAAAAAAATCAAAATTAGAAATGGTTAAGGAGAATCAGAAACAGCGATGGATTAAAACGGAGAACAAGACGATCGATTGGAGATTGAGGGGACTGACGATTTCAATTGGAGAACGAGGAAGACAATATCACTAGTGCAAAGTGACGAATATAATTTTAAAATTTACATCTGATATACGAAAAATAGGTGTAAATAAAAAACACGGTGGCAAATTTGTAAATAAAGTGTCATTTAAAATATTAGATTGCGACAATAAACATCCTATTTTTTAAAAAAAAGGTTGTAAATTAAAAATATTATTTTAATCAAATTTATATTACTCCCATTAAAATTAAAACGGGTGTAAATTTAAATGACTGGATAAAAATTATTTTTTATTATAACTCTAAATATTAATCTTAAAAACATTACCAAACCATAATTTATTTTGTAAAATTTTAATTATCTAATTAAGTGAATGAATCGATATAAATTTATTAAATTAATATTTTGTCCTTACTTAAAATTTCTCTTACAAAACCCTAGCCCAAAATTCTCTTCACACAAAAATCATTCGCTCAATCGCTAATTTCCTTTGCTCAATGGTTGAAACCCTCAATCAGTGCTGAAATCCTCAATCAATGGTTGAACTAAATCGCTCACTCAACCGCTCTTTCCCTTAACTCAATCGCTCTATGTTTCTTCTCAATAACTTGAAATTTGGGAAAAAAGTCTTGAAACTTCATTCTTTCATCAATTCTTAGGCTTTTCTTCAATTTGACTACGGTGATTTTATGTTTTCTTCAATTCTTATCCATTTTTGTTGTTGCATTACTTTTAGATGAAATTTTGATTTTGTTAATATGTGTCATTACCTGTTTAGGTGTTGATATGAGAGTTTTCTATTTCTATTTATTCTATAAAAAGTTGCAATGGTGTTTGTATAGGTTAGGTCCCTCTTGATTGTAAAATTAAATAATGTTGAAATAGTTTATTTTAGATGCTTATGATCGTTATTTGGATGGATATCAATCATGTGTATTTTCTTCTTGATTTTATGTCATGGAATTCCAACATCTAGTACAAGTGCTTATTTCATATAATCCTGTTCATTCCTATTTTTCAGCCACACAATCAGATATCATATATTTCTCTACTCTTCTTCAAATAACCCAAATAAGTTAGGACTCATCCAACCTAAACCCTATCGCCGCTTTCAAAATTTGCTTGATGCCTCTCTGTCTCTGGCTCACTTGAATCCGTGTTCTTTGTCCGCGACCGTATTGGAAATCGTGCTCCTTATCCGTTTATATCAGAATCATGTTCAACTCTTTTACTATGTTCATCTTAGATTTCTTATTTCATCGTTCACGATTCGTGTACATTCTCATCTCATTTTGCTAATTACTTATTTCTAGTTTCTCATTTTATCTTGGATTGTTCAATTTTGTTAATTACTTATTTGTTATTTGCAGTTGTGATACAACCATGAGTTTCTGCAGTGTGTACACCGCACGACCGCATCTATAGAAACCTACTGTTAAAGTTTGTATAGGTGCTAGTGATTTGTGCTCGGTCAATATTGTAGGATATTTGTGGCTTTTACATTAATGTGAAAATATAAAATCTTCCAATTTCAGACAGGATTGTGGGGACAAATTAGAAGCTTTCCTTTACATAACACACTACATCAATGAAGGTTATGACAACAAACATGGGATGTCCTTACTAAAAGCCTGGATGGAGCAGATTGAGATAACTTTGAACAAACATCACTAATTCACCAGTATGTATAAACGTAGTTGTTGTACCCTAAATTTTTTCCCTTAGATGTCATCTTCATTTGTGCATTTTAGGTCAATCATCTCTGCATTGTTTAAGATAACCCATATCTTGTAGTTTGTTTCTTTGTGTTCAAATTAGGTTTATATATCACCATGAAGCTCCACAAGTTGTTTTGAAGCAAGTCAAGTCAACAAAAGATCTCCAATGTAGGAACTTTGGAATTAGGATTTTGCTCTGAAGAAATCACTAAGAATTTGGCTCTATCAAGTCAAGATTTGTGTGGTTCACTTGCCATTTAAATTCCTCTACATCCAAGAGACATCATTCAACACGAATACTAGAGCTTTGGTCCTCAACAAGAGAAGTTTGAGCCTCAGCCTCACTGTGCCTCCAAATTAGGGTTTCAGTGACACTTATCAGTCAATGGCTTGGATTTTCATCAAGATGAATTCCTAAACCCTAACTCTTGATTCTATTGGTTTATCAACATTCTCAAGAGTCTCCTAAGACCTTTAGATGAGAAGGAAGAAGTAAATTTACAAGATTTGACCTCAGTGCATTCACAGTCAAAATTAGGGTTTGACTGAAGCCCTAATCCTTGGAAATTTTGGTTCAATTGAAGTGTCAATGGTTCTAATCATCATAGAATGTCTCATGAGGTATTCAAAGTATCCATATCAAGTTTCATGAGGTTTCTTGCAAGAGAAGTAGGGTTTTGACTAAGAAAGGTGTCATATGTGAGACTTTTCCCCTAATAGCATAATTTGAAATGACCATAACTCCTAATCCACACACCCAATTGGAGTGACTCAAAGCTCATTGGAAAGCTCTTTTCAAGATATTCAATTTGTTCCATATGACTTTTCGTCCAAAAATGCTTGGTTTTTGAGTTATGAGGCTTGCAAGATATTTTGACAAAACACTTAGAAAATTTTCAGCACTTTTCACCACTCTTTTTCGTAACTTTAACCCCATTTTTCACCCTTTTCCCTTTGGATTCATGACTTGGGCCCCAAATGAAAGTTGTAGAGCATAATGAGAGCTTTCCAACCATATGTGGAACATCTCATTAGGATGAACCATTCTCAAGTTATGAGGTTCCAAAGATAGGCACTTGAAGTTGTCAAATTTCTATAACTTAGAATTTTTCTAAGTTCTTTTTGGCAGTTTTGGGCACACGATTTTATGGTTGATTTTCTCACAATTCAAGAGCTTATTTTAATTAGATTTCCAAAGAGAAGTTGCTGTATGAAATGTCTATTTTCTAAAGCACCAAAGAGCATGTAATTTGGACCCTTGGTTGGCAAGATATCATGGGGTAAAGGAGGGTCCACGACTCTATTTCCATCACACAAACCATACCTCATTTTGAACTGATTTCCTTTTCTCTTTCCAAGTACAAGTCTGCAAGCTCATCACATCTTTTCCAACCTTTCACTTTGCCACCAAACACACCAAAATCACGCTGCCAAATACATTTCCTTTTGTACTTTCATGTTGACATTTGCAAGCAAACAAACTATCCCTCGTGCACACTCTTGGTCCATCAAATTTACACCAAAACGTGCTATACCTTTCTGACCTAAAATGCAAAAGAAGAGATATCACTTGGCTCTTTAAGATATGGTTCAGAGCAGCCCCACTTCAAATCTCTACTCTTGATCTTTCTCTCTCGTGTAAAACCATCACCCTATGTATCATCAAGCCTTTATCCAGCTGAACTCCCTATATAAAGGGCTCTACTCTCATTCATTTTTCATCAACAACAAACACAAAAACAACTCTGAAAACTTGTTCTTTGGAGAGCACACGAGCTAGCTGAGAAAGGAAAGGAAGCTCTTGTCACTTGCTTAGGAACTAGGTAAGTTCCTCAAACTTCCATTTATCATGCTTATCATACTTGAATCATATGCTAGGTTGAATATACTTTAGTTTAATGTTAAAGAGAATATGTGGTTTTAATGTTTGTGTTTTCATGATGTATTTGCATGCCATGTATATTGTTATACATCTCTCATGAGTTTGTTTTAGAGGTTGCATACCTCTCTCATGGCTGCCAATATGTAGAATGATTTGTTTCCGTGATAGTCAGTGGTTAATCTATGTTAAGGTGAAGTGTTAGTTGAAGATATGCTTGTTAACATGAATATACATGCTCTAAATGTTTATCATGGTGCAAGTGATTCTAACTCGTACATGGATATATGCTGGTCAGTTGTTTGTTTTTATTTGAGTTCTAACATTGTTGGTGTTCATATCATCTTGTGGTTCTGGTGTGTAGCTCATAATACATGTTATTATTAAGTTGTTAAGGTTTATGTTGGTTTTGGATGGAAACATAGTTTGTTTTTGCTAAGTTCTCATTTTGAAGGATGGATGCTCTTGGCTTTTCGCTCATAATATCATGCTCACACATACAAGTTCAGTTAAACCCCATATTTATTATGTTAGGAAAACTTTTACTCTTAATGACATGTTGATATAATGTTGGTAATGCTGTTTAATGTTGCTATTATGCCTTGCCTTTGTCTTTCATGCCTCTGCCATGTCCATATAATGCATTGGGATTGTTTTGAACTGATAGCTTAAAAGTATGCTGGTTGTATGGTGTTATTTCCATTTCAGTTAGGTTTTAGTTATTAAGGTTTGTTCATGTCATCGTGTGAATGAAGTTCAGGAAGTTATGGTTTGGCATATTACATGTTTGTTGATTAAGTTTTGAAACAAGCATGTTGGTTTAGATTTGAAAACAGAATGTGGTTTATCACTTTTTCTTGAGCTGAACTTTTGTTTTGGACACTAGTTTTATTCTGCTTCTTGCTCATAAGAGAGTCACTAACTTGTTTAGATTATGGCTTCATTGTGTTCTATGTTCTGAGTACTTCAGTTTAGCATTTTATTTCATAATGTTTGGTTTTGATTTGAGGGTTTTACATAAGATTGATGTTTAATGTTTGTTTTGGAAGTTTTAAGATTGAACACGATGATTTTATGTGTTCTGCATGGTTTGTTATTCATGCTTGCATTGTGATTGGCTGGGTTATTGTTCTTGTCGTGTAGTGTTTTAATGATATGTGACCAATTGATTTCATGTTGCTATACATCCAGTTGCCATATGCGCGCTTGTTTTTCCATTTATTATATTGAATGATTTGTTTTGGTTTATATTAATCATGAGGCGTATGTTTATTGGATGTACACGCCGTCCCAACGGTCACACACATGCACATACCATTGCCTTTCACTTACCAGACCTGGGTTCGATCCTTGGATCAACCCTTTTGTTTTTTCCATATTCGCCTGTTTTTTTTTCCTTTTGGGTGCTGGGCCCTATTGCTAACGCCATCCCCGGTTCTGGCCCAATTTCACCCCTTTGTTTTTTCAACTAGCCCATTTGCTTACTGTACCCCCCTGCGCTTCTTTTTTTTCTTTTTAACTTATTTTCTGTTTTAATCATTTTCTATTTCTTTTTTAGAAAAAAACCTTTTTTATTTTTATTTAGTTTATTTAAAATATTTTCTTTATAGTTTGTTTCTTAATTGTTTATTTGAGTATCATTAATTAATATCTGAAATTTATAATTGTTAATTGTTAATCAATTTGTATTTTAATTGTTAATTGGGGTTCTAATTTTAATTGTTGTTTTGTATTTTAATTTTAATTGTTAATTTGTATTTTAATTTTTAAGTGTTAATTGTTATGTAAATTTTAATTGTTAACTTGTATTTGTATTTTAATTTTAATGGTTAATTTGTATTTTAATTTTAATTATTAATTTGTATTTTAATTTAGTTGTTAATTGTTAACTTTTAAATTTTAATTGTCAATATGTATTTTAATTGTTGATTGTTAATTGATTATCACCTTTAGATTAATCGTTAACATTATTTATGAGCATCTTTATTGATCTTATGAGTGTTATTCACTAATGTTTGTTCAAGTCTTGAACTAGTCCATCCATGTTTGATTCATCATATATTTGACTTTAATGTGAATTTTATTCTTCTTTAAATATCATCTTTAATTAATATCATGCATCTTTAGCTTGTAAGTGTTCTTTATGTTTGTCTTCCTTAAGATTGAAACATATTGGTATGTCTTTGTTTACATGTTTCTATGATGATCATGTCCATCTTATCCATACTTTATCATGAAGCATCTTGCCATCCTTATGCTTGTGTTGCTTTTATCTCATCATATTATATAAATGTTTTATCTTTTATCACGTCTTTATCTATTGTTATATTATTCATATCAACTGTTTTTATCCCCCATTCCAAAGGAAGGTGATTAGTGTTGACTCTTAAAGTCATAGCCCCCACCTTAACCTAAGTAACCTCTTAGGAGAAACTTTATTTTCTTGGCCTCATCAGAGCCATGAAATTATAACTAGCCTTAGGAGAGAGTTCCTAAACTCTTAGTGATATTCATCCTAATGAAGTATCACTTTCCCTACTGACTAAAACATAACATAGGTCCATTTCAACTAGATCTAGAGAGTTCTTAAACTCTACAATGAGCTTGTATTCATTTCCCCTCTGAACATTGGCCATAGTCAACAGTTCGGTAGAAGTAGAACTACGCATACTCTGATTCTATTCCCGAGGATACGTAGGCGCAAGGTGCGATGCCTTGTCGAGTATACTTAGATACTAACCCATAGGGTTTCAACCTTTAGCAAATATAGAATAACACAATCTAAACAAGAGGCTCCCGTAGAGTACTACGGACGTTAAGGGTGCTAATACCTTCCCTAGGCGTAACCAACCCCCGAACTTTAGATCTTCCCCTTTAGGTTTTTCTAACGATCTTGAACCTTTCCTTTGGATAAATCGAAGTCGGTTGTAAAAGAAATACGATGCAAGTTAATTAATAGCTTGCTATCTGATTTTCACCGCAACAGAAATGGCGACTTCACTGGGGAATGTTAAACCTATTGCTGGTCCTTTCCTAAGAGGGTTAAGCCAATCTTGTTTTTATGTTATTCATGTTTGCTTGTTTGCTTGTATATGCTTATGTATGCCATATTTGCTTATATACTTGTATCTTTGTTCTTGCTTCATTATCTGATCTATGGGTTGACATGGTATCTATGAGTGAGATAAGTCCTAACTCGGACTTGAGAACACATATGTTTAGGAACCGTGGACATAGTCAAGGGAACTTCGAGGGAGAAATCCCAACGGAGGGAACTTGAAGTTTACACTCAGTTGAGGCCCTCTCAGAAGTGGTATATGTTGAACGAGTAATCGTGAATGCGTTACTACTTTCGACCTAGGAGCCAGAGATACTGACGACCTTTAGTTACCCTTTACCCCACTTGGCCTATTTAGGACGCAGTGCGAGGATTGTGAGGGAGCAATCCCAAATGGTTGCTACGCGATACTACACTCAGATGAGACTCTCTTGAGAATTTTATTGATCACCAAGCAATTGGAAAGTCGATAAAATCCAAAAGATGGGTTGTCGACTCTGGGAACTTTCAGAACCTTGTCTTGCAGATGAAAACCATAGTACATATCTTTGGGATGGGTAAAGCTTTGACTCCATGCTCGTGACTCTTAACTTAGGTTTCTCTGTGTGCTTTGTGCTTATCTGTTTATGTGTGTTTGTTGCATTCATCCTTGCATCATATGCATTGTGTATATTCAAGGAATTCAACTTTGTTTTGCAAACTTTATAGGATGGATTTTGAAAAAAGGAAAACGAAGAAGTACACCTTCATTAGTTCAAAATTGGAAGATTTAAAGAATCTGGGTAAGCCAATCAATGAATCAACAATGTTCCAAGATAAGTACTGAAAGATTTTCTCTCTGATGAAGACCAAGATGGTAGATGGGTTGCTCCCTACTCTCATACAGTTTTATGATCCCATGTACCATTGTTTCACTTTTCCGGATTATCAGTTAATGCCCACACTCGAGGAGTATGCTATTCTAGTTGGTATTCCCATCACTCCAAACCTTCCTTACTCTGGTTTGGAAAGGACGCCTAAGGAGAAGGAAATGGCAGAAGCGGCTCATGTCAAGCTGTCAGAAGTCAAGGCTAACTTGGTTGTCAAGGGAGGACTTTTTGGGTTGCCTGCCAAGTTTCTAATGGAGAAAGCCAGTTATTATGCTAGCATGAAGAATATGGTGGATTATGAAGCTGTTATGGCCCTTCTCATTTATGGGTTATTTCTGTTTCCCAACATTGAGAACTTTGTTGATATGAAGGCAATCAAGATCTTTATCATTGGAAACCCAGTTCCAACCCTACTTGCAGACGCCTACCATTCAGTGCATTTGAGGACTGCTCATAAGGGAGGGATGGTAACATGCTGTGCCACATTGTTGTATATGTGGTTTATCTCCCACTTACCCTGTTCTAATACCTTTTGGGATCTCCAAGATGGACTTCTTTGGTCAGAAAAGATCATGTCTCTCACCAACACTGATCTAGAGTGGTACCACCCATTGCTCAAAGGCAAAGACATGATTGTTAGCTGTAGAGGATTTGCTAACGTACCTCTTCTTGGTACAAAAGGAGGCATAAGCTACAATCCAGCTTTGGCTTGCCGTCAACATGGTTACTCAATGGAAGCTAAGCCCGACAACATTTACTTGGAAGGTTTGTTCTTTAAAGAGGATAAAGACCATGTGCTTAGGGAAAAGATGGCACGCTTGGCGTCATGTTCACACAAGAGGTATCTCTGCTTTGGGGAAACCTGAGTGTTTGGCTTCAGAATCCTACACTCAGTGGGTGCAAAAGAGGGCTGTTGAATTGAAGATGCCCTATGATCGTCATGATCCTATCCCATTAGCTCCCAAAGATCCTGTTCTTTACTTCACAAGCAATGAGGATGAATTGAAGATCCAGCTGGCTCAAGCAGAACGAGAAAAGAATGCATGGATGAACAAGTATCAGATCCTTGACTTTGAGATGAACGAACTTCAGAAGAGTCTCAGGAGGAATGAAGAAGAGTCTGTCAGAAAGAGGAAGGCGCAGGGAGATTTATTTTCTCCTAGTACATCATCTCCACCAGAACCATGGAAGTCACAAATGGCCAAGCTCGCTGTTGAGAATGAGAGGTTGCAGAAGGAAAACCAGAAGCTCACCATGAGATTGATGGGAGAAGACTGATTGGATGGTTTAGAACTTAGTTTTCTTTATTTCGTACTCTATATTTTGGCTTTGAAGGTGTAATCATCTTTTGTTTGTAATCCAAAACTTTATTATTAATGAAATGAAATGAGATTTTCTCCTAAGAAAGTGTTCCTTAAAATTTGCAAAAAATACAATGTTGAGTTCCTTGAATTACACCCATCATGTTGCATTGCATTCTGCTAAGCTATCAAGACACTAAACTTTGTTCTGCAGGCTTTGTAGAGAATAGAGGCTACCAAGAAGATAAACTGGCCCTTTACTTTCCTGATCCCTAACGTTGAGCAGCTGATTGAGATCAGAGGAAGAATTGAAGACCCACTAGGTTTCATCGAGAAGTATGGAGACCTCCTGTCACTAATGAAGCTACAAGTAAAGGAAGGATTGCTGGAAACCCTGGTGCAACTGTATCATCCCACCTATCGTTGTTTCATCTTTCCTAATTTCCAGCTGGTTCCAACCATAGAGGAATATTCAGCTATGATGGGTTTACCAATTCAGCATTATCCTCCATTTTCTGGTGTGGAAGGGGAGTTCCTTAACCAAGAGATTGCTGCAGGGTTGAGGATCCGAAAGAGGCAGATACGAGAGAACATGACTACTAGAGAGGGGTACCGTGGTTTACCAGCTCAGTTTCTAATTGAAAAGGCTCTTCACTTTCAAGAGAGGGGAGACTCTGCTATGTTTGAATCAATTTTTGCTCTGCTAGTGTACGAGTTATTCCTGTTTCCCAATGTTGAAGACTTCGTTGATGTCCAGGCTATCCGAATCTTTATGAGTCAGAACCATGTCCCTACTCTATTAGCTAATATGTACTTCTGAGTTACTACACAGTTCATGAAGGGAGAAGTTGTGATTGTCTGTTGTGCTCCACTGCTCTATAAGTGGTTCATTTCGTATTTGCCTATAACTCCAACATTTTGGGAGGTAAGAGACAGTGCCCTTTGGGCTAAGAAGATGATGGAGCTAGAACGTTCTGCTATCAGGTGGTATGATTCAGATCCAAGGGGGACCCTTATGATTGTAAGCTGTAGAGACTATCCCAACGTGCCACTCATGGGACGGAATGGGTGCATCAACTACAACTCGGTGCTCGCTCGTTGCCAACTTGGTCATCCCGTCGAGGAACAACCAGATCCCAAGGAGCTGGAGTTAATCTATTTTGGGTATGGAGAAGGATTTGAAGACAAACTCAAAATGGGGCACGCCTGGTCCCGCGTTAATCAGCAGAGTTGGACCACTGCCGGTCCCTTCACCGAGGCTCATTTGAAGTGGGCGCAGGGGATTTCGATCGGCATGAAAAAGCCTTTTCCATACTACGAGACACCCACGAGCGCCAAGCAGAAGAGGATGGAGTTGTTGGGGGAGCTGACTTTTGAGAAAGTCAGAACCAAGCAGCGCATCAAGGAGATCATGAAAGGGATCAGCGAAGGCGAAGGGCCCTCCTATTTAGAGATGTAGCTTTTAAGTTTCCTGTTTTATGATCAATTGATGTAATCATGTTTTAAGTTGTATTCCTTTTAATGTAATTCAAACAATGGTTGTAATATTTTATTTTTGTAAGCACTCGTTTTATCTTTCAATGGGAATGGGTTTATGTTGTTGGTAATCCTATTGTTTACACTGTTTGCAAATAATCTTTAGTTCTTGATGGTTTAGCTTGCATTTGCATCTCATTTTCATCCCCGCATGTGCATGTGCATTCTTCCGTGTCTCATCGTCGTTTTGTCTTCTTCAGAACCGTCACCCTGAATTCTCTACATCGTTACAACACCTGGATACAGGCTTGAAGAAGAAGAATGTCTGAGAATTGCGAGAATTTGGATTAGGTTAACGATGAACTCAATGAATTGAGGGTAGGAATGGGGCAAATCATGGAAGTTTTGCATGTCATACGAGCAAAGATGGATACGCAGTCCACCATAGTCTCAGAGGTCGTTGCTACAACTGTAGAGCCGCTAGTTATACCTGTTGTGGACCCTACTCTAGGGATGCCATTTGATTTTATATGAACCACAGCTCCTCAGTCCACGCAACAAGTTGTGCCGTTGTTTGGTGAGAATCAGCAAGCTATTCCAACTTATGCTCCGCCTGTGGTGCAGACCCAGTTCCAACCTATTTTTCAGAATCAGCATCATTTGGATTATGACAATATATCTTTGGAGGAGGATGATCGCAATGAGAAGTTGAGAGCGAGTGTGGAGGTTATATAGAGAAAATTGAAGGCTATGGAAGGCAGTAATGTCTTCAGTACTAACCTCAAGGACATGTGTTTGGTTATAAATCTGGTAATTCCACCGAAGTTCAAACTGCCAGGTTTTGAATTGTATTCTGGTGCTACTTCCCCCAAAGCGCATTTGGTCATGTATCTCTGGAGAATGGCTACGTATATGGACAATGATAAGCTGCTAGTGCATTGTTTCCAAGATAGCCTGAAGGGCGCTGCTGCAAAATGGTACCTAGGTTTGGACCAGTCTCAGATCAAGTGTTTTCAGGATGTAATGGATGCCTTTGTGAGACATTATAAGTATAATTTGGATCTAGCTCCGGATCGTAGACAACTGCTGACTATGACTCAAAAGAACACCGAATCGTTCAAAGAGTACGCTCAAAGATGGAGGGAGACGGCCTCACAGGTTGAACCGCCGTTGACAGAAAAAGAATTAGCTGATTGGTTTATGGACACCGTAAAGCCTGAATTTTATGAGAAGATGATCAGTAATATTGGTGCTAACTTTTCTGATATTATTGCTATTGGTGTGAAAGTAGAAGCGGGCTTGAAAAGCGGAAAAGTAGCCAATTCACCTAGTAGTTCCACTAGTAGCAGTGTCAAGAAGTCTCCGGGAAATTTTCATAAGAAGAAAGAAGGTGAGACTAATGCTGTTATGTCAAAGAGTCAGAGTCCTAGATGGAAACGATCTCTCTTTCAACAACAATTGGGTCCCAGTTTTCCCCAACAACCGATTTACCCATGGCAGTTTGCACAACAGCCCTATGTGGCGGCTGTTACACCCACTTTTAATCATCAGGTGAACCAACAAATTCCTGTTCCCCAGTCACCAAATCAACAGCAGTGGCCGAGGAATCAAAATCAAAATTACCAGCAGTAGAGGCGGCCAGTGCCACAGCAAAATACACCTCAAAGAAGACAGGCGGTAACACCAAATTTTCCACCCATACCAATGACCTACACATCATTGTATCCTTCTCTGGTAGAACAAGGGTTAGTTGTTACTAGGCTATTGGGGCCACCATCTGAGAAGTCTACGCAGTTCTATAACCCCAATGCAACTTGTGTTTTCCATCAAGGAGGGGTGGGTCATGATTTAGAAGGATATTTGGCATTAAAGAATCTGGTGAAAAGTCTGATGGAGAAAAACATCCTGTCTTTCGCTAATAACTAGCCAAATGTGAAGAGTAACCCCTTGCCAATGCATGGATCAACTAATGCTATCGAAGAAGAGAATGATGAAGTGTTGGTCTCAGATGTAGCGAAGATTAAAACTCCCCTGAGAACGTTTCATGCCAGGCTGTTCAGTGCCGGTTTGGTTAAAGTTTGCCATGAGGGTTGTGAAGAGTGTGGTGATAGTAGTGAAGGGTGTCAGATAATTCAAGATGATATTCAGCAATTAATTAATGAAGGTTTCTTATAGGTTTTTAGAAAAGAAAGTAGAGTAGCAGTGATTGAACCGGTGTTTAATTTGCCAAGACGAGTGCCAGTGTTTGACGAAGAAGAGTACATATCAATGGTTCCTGTGTTCAACAGTCCAGGGGCAAGTACCGTGAGCCCCGTGTTTAAACAATCAGTTCCAAGATTCAATAAGCCTAAAGTTGTTTCTCCTGTTAATCATGCCAAGCGAAATGATTTCCCAAGACCAGTCCCATTCAGGTTCAAAGGAACCAAAGCGGTGCCATGGATCTACGAAGACATTACAGGTGGTAGGAAGATGGAGGAAATGATCCCAAGGAAGGAGGTGGGGGTCGTTATAGAAGAACCAGTCCCAAGGAAAGAGGTGGGGGCTGATGAGAAGAATGTGTCCAGTATAGTAGGAGCAGGAAGAATGATGAGGAGTGGAAGGATTTGTACCCCTGTGAACAAAGAAGTGTCCGGTAAAGAAGGTAATACTCATGTACCCACTAATGACAAAGGTAAATAAGTGATCTCCAAAGAGGATGATGAAGAATTTCTCAGAATAATAAAAAGAAGTGACTACAGGATTGTGGATCAGCTCCACCAAACCCCGTCAAAAATTTATATCTTATCTCTGTTGATTAATTCACCAGTCCACCGATCAGCACTGCAGAAAGTATTGGCCCAGGCTCATATAGCTCAGGATATCACTGCCGGGCAGTTTGATCATGTTGTCGCTAACATTACCGCATGCAATACACTCAGCTTCAATGATGAGGAGTTGACCCAAGCGGGTCGGAAACACAATCTTGCACTACACATATCAATGAAATGCCAGGAGGACACGTTGGCTAGAGTCCTTGTAGATACAGGATCATCCCTGAATGTTTTACCAAAAAGAAGTCTCAATAAGTTGGCATACCAAGGAGGAATAATGAGACCCACGTCATTAATTGTCAAAGCTTTTGATGGTTCACGTAGATCTGTGATGGGAGAAATCGTGCTACCTGTTTTGATTGGCCCGCAGGAATTCAATGTTTTATTTCAAGTCTTAGATATTAATCTTGCTTATAGCTGTCTGCTAGGAAGGCCCTGGATTCATGAGGCTGGCACTATCACCTCAATCCTACATCAGAAAATGAAATTTGTTATTGATGAGAAGTTGGTCATTGTGCATGGAGAAGAAGATTTGATGGTTAGTAATCTATCGTCATTCCGTTACATCAAGGCTGATGAGGACGCATTGGAGACTTCTTTCCAAGCCCTGGAAATAGCTAATGCAGTTGTGATCGACAATGAGAAGCTGGTGGTACCAGAGTATCCTTCATTTACTTCGTATAAAAGTATCCAGTCTTCCCTTCAAGAAGGCGTGCCAGCAGGTTAGGGCGAAGTTATCGAGATTGAGAAGAGGGACCGACACCAAGGGTTGGGTTACAGACCAACTCCAGAAGGTGAGGCTGCTTCAAGTACAAGAAGAAGAGGGATGAAGATAAAGACTGTGCAGGAAACATTTGTCAGAGGTGGACATCAGGTCCACGCAATCATTGGAAGTGCTGAAGAAGAGGAAGATATTGATCGTTTGGTTTTTCGCCAGGAAGGCGCATTAAGCAATTGGGAGTCTGTTGAGATCCCAACTGTGTACCCAGAACCAGAGTAACTTGTTTTGATTTGTTGTTTTCATTTCCCTAGTCTTGCCCAATGCTAGTGGATTATTTTGTACAGGCCTCCGTTTTCAATACCTTAATCAATGAAATGACATTTTGCTAAAATTCTCGTTGTCTTTACTTTATTGCATTCTGTTTCTAAAAATGGCAATCTTTTCAAAACCAAAAAAAAACATCTTCATCTCGCATGTTCTTGAATTGTTGTGCATTTTAATAATATAAGTCATTCTATCATGCAGAATGAATCATAAACTTATTGTACTCAATGACCTTGCTCTTACCATTGACTTCGACTCCCCTGTCTATCAAGCTGAGGAGGAAGAAGATTATGAAGTGCCCAAAGATCTAGCAGATATGTGTGATTACCAGTATACGGACCTCCAGCCCCATGAAGAGCAGGTGGATGTCATCAATCTTGGCACTGAGGAAGAGAAGAAAGAGGTCAAGATTGGGGAATCCCTGAAGCCAGAAATTAGACAGCGGTTGATTTCACTACTTGAAGAGTATGTGGATGTGTTCACTTGGTCCTACCAAGATATGCCTGGTTTAGATACAGATATTGTGGTCCACAAGTTACCGCTCAAGCCTGAGTGCCCACCAGTAAAACAAAAGCTTCGCAGAAGTCATCCTGACATGGCCCTCAAAATTCGAGATGAAGTTAAGAGACAATTGGATGCCGGATTTTTAGCAGTTTCCAAATACCCAGAGTGGGTGGCTAATATTGTTCCAGTTATGAAGAAGAATGGAAAGGTAAGAATGTGCGTGGATTATAGGGATCTTAACAAAGCTAGTCCCAAGGATGATTTTCCCCTACCACATATCGACATGCTGGTAGACAACACGGCTCGTTTCGCAATGTTCTCATTTATGGATGGTTTTTCAGGCTACAATCAGATTAGAATGGATCCAGCTGATATGGACAAGACTACTTTCATCACCCCGTGGGGTACTTATTGTTATAAGGTTATGCCTTTTGGATTGAAGAATGTCAGGGCAACTTACCAAAGGGCTATGGTGATCCTGTTCCATGATATGATCCACAAGGAGATTGAAGTGTACGTGGACAATATGATAGCCAAATCACAGAGTGAGGAGGATCACGTAGACCATTTGTTAAAATTGTTTAAGAGACTTCAAAAGTATCAGTTGAGGTTAAACCCTGCAAAGTGTACCTTTGGAGTCAGATCAGGGAAGTTGTTGGGTTTCATTGTTAGCCAGAAGGGCATTAAAGTGGATCCAGACAAAGTGCGAGCAATTCAAGAAATGCCAGCTCCGCAAACCGAGTCTCAAGTTAGAGGATTTTTGAGCCGTTTGAATTACATCTCCAGGTTCATCTCCAACATGACTCCAATATGTGCACCAATTTTCAAATTACTCCGTAAGAACCAGCCAGTAGAATGGAATGCTGAATGTCAACAGGCTTTTGAGAAGCTTAAAAGTTATCTCCAAGAACCTCCTATTCTGGTTCCTCCGATCCCTGGGAGACCTCTCTTTATGTATTTGACTGTTTTGGAAGAATCTATGGGCTGTGTTTTGGGACAGCATGACGAGACTGGCCGGAAGGAACATGCAATTTATTACCTGAGTAAGAAGTTTGCAGACAGTGAAAGCCATTACTCACTACTTGAAAAGACTTGTTACGCTCTGGCTTGGACCGCCAAACGTCTAAGACAGTACCTGATTTGTCATACTACCTTGTTGATCTCCAAGATGGATCCGATAAAGTACATTTTCGAGAAACCTGCTCAAACGGGTAGACTTGCCCGCTGGCACATGTTATTATCTGAATATGACATTCAGTATGTCACTCAAAAGGCCATTAAAGGAAATGTTCTTTTAGAATATCTTGTCGATCAACCATTTGAAGACTATGAACCACTCAAGTTTGATTTCCCTGACGAGGATATTATGGCAGTGAAAGATTGTGAAGAGTCAAGCTCTGAAGAAGATCCCAGGGCTGAGTATAGGTGGAAGATGATGATCGATGGTTCGTCCAATTACAAGGGGCATGGAGTAGGTGTTGTTATAATTAATCCTGAAGGTGGCTACACCCCTTTTACAGCTAGATTGGATTTTGGGTGTACGAATAATATTGCTGAGTATGAAGCATGCATTCTGGGTCTGGAAGCTACAATCGATCTTGGAATCTGTTTTCTTGAGGTTATGGGTGACTCTGCTCTGGTCATTTATCAAATCAGAGGCGAGTGGGAGACAAAAGATGAGAAGCTTATCCCTTATCAGGCATATGCTTTGGAGTTGATTAAGTGTTTTGATGAAATAACTTTTTTCCATGTGCCACGTACTGAGAATCATGTGGCTGATGCTTTAGCAACACTGGCTTCGATGTGGCAAGTTAGATTTATCAACGAAGACCCAGTAATCAGTATTGGAAGGAGGACTGAGCCTGCCTACTGCCAGTCCATTGAAGAAGAATCAAACGGCAAACCTTGGTTTCATGACATTTTGAACTTCCTGAAGAATCAAGAATATCCGGCCAACGCCTCCGCTCTTGATAAGAAGACTCTGAGAAGATTGTCAGCTAAGTTCTTCATCAGTAATGGTGTACTGTACAAAAGGAATCACGATATGGTTTTGTTAAGATGTGTCGATAAGAGAGAAGCAGACTTGCTGATTCATGATATTCATGAAGGAGCTTTTGGCACTCACGCCAATGGACATGCCATGGTTAAGAAGATTTTGAGGGCGGGATATTATTGGTTGACTATGGAGACTGATTGCATCCAGTACGCTAGAAAATGCCATAAATGTCAGATTTATGCGGACAAAATGCATGCTCCTCCTACTCCGTTGAATGTGCTATCATCGCCCTGGTCGTTCTCTATGTAGGGCATCGACATGATTGGGGAAATTGAGCCTAAAGCGTCTAATGGGCATCGCTTCATTTTGGTAGCTATAGATTACTTTACCAAGTGGGTGGAAGCAGCCTCTTATGCGAACGTGACTAAGCAAGTTGTTGCTCGTTTCATTAAAAACAATATCATTTGTCGTTATGGGATTCCGAGCAGAATCATAACTGACAACTGAACCAATTTGAATAACAAAACCATGAAGGAGTTGTGTGATAACTTCAAGATTGAACACCATAACTCTTCACCGTATCGTCCGAAGATGAACGAAGCAGTCAAAGCTGCAAACAAGAATATCAAGAAAATTCTTCAGAAAATGGTCAAAACATACAAGGATTGGCATGAGATGTTGCCATATGCACTACATGGGTACAGAACGTCCGTCAGAACATCAACATGGGCAACCCCTTTTTCGTTGGTATATGGAATGGATACTATCCTCCCTATAGAGGTCGAGATACCTTCTCTGAGGATATTGATGGAAACAAAGCTTGATGAAGCTGAATGGGTTCAAGAGAGATACGATCAGCTGAATCTAATTAATGAGAAGTGCCTGACAGCCATGTGTCATGGTCAAGTGTACCAGAAGAAGATGAAGAGAGCATTTGATAAAAAGGTCCATACTCGGGAATTCCGAGTAGGCGAATTGGTACTTAAGAAGATTCTGTCATCGTAGAGAGACGCCCGTGGGAAATGGGCACCCAATTATGAAGGTCCATTCGTAGTCAAGACAGTATTCTCAAGAGGGTCTCTATTCCTTACAACTATGGACGGTGAACAGCTTGCACATCCTGTGAATGCTGATTCGGTGTAGAAGTATTATGCTTGAGACAAGGACACCTCACTGGTATCCAGGAATCCCCAAGGAAGCTCAAGTTTTTCTACAACTGGAGTCCTTAGTCATTAGGGTTATTGGTCATTGAATACAATGTAACCTTTGCCAAATTGCCATTTTGTTGCATTTGTAATATTTCATGGGGCTCTGCTATTTGGCAAGTCACCATTTTTCAATGAATAACAACTATTGAACCATCTTCTTGTTTAATACGCTATCATCTTTATTTTGCAAAACTTTGTCATTTTCACTTGATTTTTGAAAACGGAAATATTGCAATTTCTAATAAAACACAAATATAAACTAAGTTTTACTCTGGAATTAAGACGTACTGTATTTTTGGCATGGATCTACCATCTCCAGTGAAACGAAGATTGCCCCGGTTATCCTTGATGTTTGGGTTTCAGGGTGTTGGCTTGTGTTATACTTTCTTCTTTCCTGTTTTGCGTCGTTCGTGTCGTTTCTAGCATATAGCAAAGCATATGCATCATACCCTAGCATCTTTGCATCTTTGTGCTCTGCTTTGCTTGTGGTCTTTTGTTGTGTCTGTCTTTATTTCCCCAGTGAAGTAAAGACATTCCCGGTTTGCTTTGTGTCGTGCTTGTTCGGTCTTAACCTTTGCGCGCCGGATTTGAATCTTTAAAACCTTTTGTTGTTCCCCAAGAAGTTTAACATTAAAGATTTTGTAAAGCTGTTCTCGTTTGAATCGTGTCAAACTTGAACTTGGACTTTGTTTGAATCATGTCAAGCATTGTTTTTTTGTTTTAAAACTTGTTCTTGTTTAAATCGTGTCAAACCTAAACAGAGTCTTTATTCGAATCGTGTCAGACACTGCCTCTTCTTTTAAAACTGTTCTCGTTTGAATCGTGTCAAACTTGAACTTGGAATTTGTTTGAATCGTGTCAAACTTGAACTTAGATTTTTTTTGAATCGTGTCAAGCATTGTCTTGTGTGTTCTCGTTTGAATCGTGTCAAACTTGAACTTGGACCATGATTGAATTGTGTCAAGCATTGTCTTGTGTGTTCTCGTTTGAATCGTGTCAAACTTGAACTTGGACCTTGCTTGAATCGTGTTAAACTTGAACTTGAACTTCGTTTGAATCGTGTCAAGCATTGTCTTGTGTGTTCTCGTTTGAATCGTGTCAAACTTGAACTTGGACCTCGCTTGAATCGTGTCAAGCATTGTCTTGTGTGTTCTCGTTTGAATCATGTCAAACTTGAACTTGGATTTTGTTTGAATCGTGTCAAGCATTGTCTTGTGTGTTCTCGTTTGAATCGTGTCAAACTTGAACTTGGACCTTGTTTGAATCGTGTCAAGCATTGTCTTGTGTGTTCTCGTTTGAATCGTGTCAAACTTGAACTTGGACCTTGCTTGAATCATGTCAAGCATTGTCTTGTGTGTTCTCGTTTGAATCGTGTCAAACTTGAACTTGGACTTTGTTTGAATCGTGTCAAGCATTGTCTTGTGTTTTAAAACTTATTCTTGTTTGAATCGTGTCAAACCTGAACAGAGTCTTTGTTCGAATCGTGTCGGACACTGCCTCTTGTTTTAAAACCGTTCTTGTTCGAATCGTGTCGAACTTGAACTTGGACTTTGCTTGAATCGTGTTAAGCACTGTCTTCTTGTTTTCAAACCGTTCTTGTTCGAATCGTGTTGAACTTGAACTGGGACTTTGTTGGAATCGTGTCAAGCACTGTCTTCTTATTTTAAAACCGTTCTTGTTCGAATCGTGTCAGACATTGAACCCTTACCTTGGATTTTCTGAAAATTGCTTTAAGCTAAGCTTCTTGGAACAAATTTCTTCAACCTTATAAGACTCATATCTGGTGCGCAGGGTTTGTTTCTGTCTTCCTGTCTTTTCTTGAAGATCCCATTTTGAACTCTTCAGTTTAGGAATCCCCAGGAAGTCTTCGTTTGGTTGTTTATCTTTTTAGGCTGATCCCTGGTGATCAGGTTTTCTTTCTGGTTTCGAGCCCAGGAAGAGTGTGGGTTTGTTTTGTCCCCAGTTGTTTATCTCCCCGGATTTTCTTCCCCAGTGGAGATTTTTTTTGGTTTTTCCCCAGTGTTTCTTTGGAGCCTCCCCAGTGAGTCTCTTTCGTTGGTTAGCCTGTATCCCTAGTGAGTTTTTCTTGTGGATACTAGCTTTCGTCTTTCCCTGGCGAAGCTTATCTTGTGTGTTTGCTTTCTGTTGTCCCTGGTGTCTATTTGTCTGCATCTTTTGCATCCTTCCTGGCATCATATCATCATTTTAGAAGTTCATGGCATGTCAGCATTTGCATGTCTGTCGTTTGTCCTTAGCATTTGCATTCCATCTAAGGGCAAAATTTTTGGTTTGCTATATTTAAATACCTTTTACCTTGATGCCCCTGGAATCTTCGTTCCTCGTGCCATCTGGTAAAGCTATTTAAATAGGGGCAACTATTGTACCCTAAATTTTTACCCTTAGATGTCATCTTCATTTGTGTATTTTAGGTCAATCATCTATGCATTGTTTGAGCTAACCCATATCTTGTAGTTTGTTTCTTTGTGTTCAAATTAGGTTTACATATCACCATGAAGCTCCACAAGTTGTTTTGAAGCAAGTCGAGTCAACAAAAGATCTCCAGTGTAGGAACTTTGGAATTAGGATTTTGCTCTGAAGAAATCACTAACAATTTGGCTCTATCAAGTCAAGATTTGTGTGGTTAACTTACCATTTAAGGTCCTCTACATCCAAGAGACATCATTCATTAGGAATACAAGAGCTTTGGTCCTCAACAAGAGAAGTTTGAGCCTCAGCCTCACTGTGCCTCCAAATTAGGGTTTCTGTGACACTTATCAGTCAATGGCTTGGATTTTCATCAAGATGAATTCCCAAACCCTAAATCTTGATTCTATTGGTTTATCAACATTCTCAAGAGTCTCCTAAGACCTTTAGATGAGAAGGAAGAAGTAAATTTACAAGATTTGACCTCAGTGCATTCACAGTCAAAATTAGGGTTTGACTGAAGCCCTAATCCTTGGAAATTTTGGTTTAAATGAACTGACAATGGTTCTAATCATCATAGAATGTCTCATGAGGTATTCAAAGTATCCATATCAAGTTTCATGAGGTTTCTTGCAAGAGAAGTAGGGTTTTGACTAAGAAAGGTGTCATATGTGAGACTTTTCCCCTAATAGCATAATTTGAAATGACCATAACTCCTAAACCACACACCCAATTGGAGTGAATCAAAGCTCATTGGAAAGCTCTTTTCAATATATTCAATTTGTTCCATATGACTTTTCATCCAAAAATGCTTGGTTTTTGAGTTATGAGGCTTGCAAGATATTTTGACCAAACACAGAAAATTTTCAGCACTTTTCACCACTCTTTTTCTTAACTTTAACCCCATTTTCACCCTTTTCCATTTGGATTCATGACTTGGGACCCAAATGAAATTTGTAGAGCATAATGAGAGATTTCCAACCATATGTGGAACATCTCATTAGGATGAACCATTCTCAAGTTATGAGGTTCCAAAGATAGGCACTTCAAGTTGTCAAATTTCTATAACTTAGAATTTTTCTAAGTTCTTTTTGGCAATTTTGGGCACACGATTTTATGGTTGATTTTTTCACAATTCAAGAGCTTATTTTAATTAGATTTCCAAAGAGAAGTTGCTGTATGAAATGTCTATTTTCTAAAGCACCAAAGAGCATGTAATTTGGACCCTTGGTTGGCAAGATATCATAGGGTAAAGGAGGGTCCACGACTCTATTTCCATCACACAAACCATACCTCATTTTGAACTGATTTCCTTTTCTCTTTCCAAGTACAAGTCTGCAAGCTCATCACATCTTTTCCAACCTTTCACTTTGCCACCAAACACACCAAAAGCACGCTGCCAAATACATTTCCTTTTGTACTTTCATGTTGACATTTGCAAGCAAACAAACTATCCCTCGTGCACACTCTTGGTCCATCAAATTTACACCAAAATGTGTTATACCTTTCTGACCTAAAATGCAAAAGAAGAGATATCACTTGGCTCTATAAGATATGGTTCAGAGCAGCCCCACTTCAAATCTCTACTCTTGATCTTTCTCTCTCGTGTAAAACCATCACCCTATGTATCATCAAGCCTTTATCCAGCTGAACTCCCTATATAAAGGGCTCTACTCTCATTCATTTTTCATCAACAACAAACACAAAAACAACTCTGAAAACTTGTTCTTTGGAGAGCACACGAGCTAGCTGAGAAAGGAAAGGAAGCTCTTGTCACTTGCTTAGGAACTAGGTAAGTTCCTCAAACTTCCATTTATCATGCTTATCATACTTGAATCATATGCTAGGTTGAATATACTTTAGTTTAATGTTAAAGAGAATATGTGGTTTTAATGTTTGTGTTTTCATGATGTATTTGCATGCCATGTATATTGTTATACATCTCTCTTGAGTTTGTTTTAGAGGTTGCATACCTCTCTCATGGCTGCCAATATGTAGAATGATTTGTTTCCGTGATAGTCAGTGGTTAATCTATGTTAAGGTGAAGTGTTACTTGAAGATATGCTTGTTAACATGAATATACCTGCTCTAAATGTTTATCATGGTGCAAGTGATTCTAACTCGTACATGGATATATGTTGGTCAGTTGTTTGCTTTTATTTGAGTTCTAACATTGTTGGTGTTCATATCATCTTGTGGTTCTGGTGTGTAGCTCATAATACATGTTATTATTAAGTTGTTAAGGTTTATGTTGGTTTTGGATGAAAACATAGTTTGTTTTTGCTAAGTTCTCATTTTGAAGGATGGATGCTCTTGGCTTTTCGCTCATAATATCATGCTCACACATACAAGTTCAGTTAAACCCCATATTGATTATGTTAGCAAAACTTTTACTCTTAATGACATGTTGAAATAATGTTGGTAATGCTGTTTAATGTTGCTATTATGCCTTGCCTTTGTCTTTCATGCCTCTGCCATGTCCATATAATGCATTGGGATTGTTTTGAACTGATAGCTTAAAAGCATGCTGGCTGTATGGTGTTATTTCCATTTCAGTTAGGTTTTAGTTATTAAGGTTTGTTCATGTCATCGTGTGAATGAAGTTCAGGAAGTTATGGTTTGGCATATTACATGTTTGTTGATTAAGTTTTGAAACAAGCATGTTGTTTAGATTTGAAAACAGAATGTGGTTTATCACTTTTTCTTGAGCTGAACTTTCGTTTTGGACACTGGTTTTACTCTGCTTCTTGCTCATAAAAGAGTCACTAACTTGTTTAGATTATGGCTTCATTGTGTTCTATGTTCTGAGTACTTCAGTTTAGCATTTTATTTCATAATGTTTGGTTGTGATTTGAGGGTTTTACATAAGATTGAAGTTTAATTGTTTTGGAAGTTTTAAGATTGAACACGATCATTTTATGTGTACTGCATGGTTTGTTATTCATGCTTGCATTGTGATTGGCAGGGTTATTGTTCTTGTCGTGTAGTGTTTTAATGATATGTGACCAATTGATTTCATGTTGTTATACATCCAGTTGCCATGTGCGCGCTTGTTTTTCCATTTATTATATTGATTGATTTGTTTTGGTTTATATTAATCATGAGGCGTATGTTTATTGGATGTACACGTCGTCCCAACGGTCACACACATGCACATACCATTGCCTGTCACTTACCAGACCTGGGTTCGATCCTTGGATCAACCCTTTTGTTTTTTCCATATTCGCCTGTTTTTTTTCCTTTTGGGTGTTGGGCCCTATTGCTAACGCCACCCCCCGGCTCTGGCCCAATTTCATCCCTTTGTTTTTTCAATTAGCCCATTTGCTTACTGTAACCCCCCCCCCCCCCCCCCTGCGCTTCTTTTTTTTCTTTTTAACTTATTTTCTGTTTTAATCATTTTCTATTTCTTTTTTAGAAAAAAACCTTTTCTATTTTTATTTAGTTTATTTAAAATATTTTATTTATTTCAAAAACTCCAAAAATATTTATTTTAATTTTATAGTTTGTTTCTTAATTGTTTATTTGAGTATCATTAATTAATATGTGAAATTTATAATTGTTAATTGTTAATCAATTTGTATTTTAATTGTTAATTGGGGTTCTAATTTTAATTGTTGTTTTGTATTTTAATTTTAATTTTTAATTTGTATTTTAATTTTTAAGTGTTAATTGTTATGTAAAATTTAATTGTTAACTTGTATTTGTATTTTAATTTTAATGGTTAATTTGTATTTTAATTTTAATTATTAATTTGTATTTTAATTTAGTTGTTAATTGTTAACTTTTAAATTTTAATTGTCAATATGTATTTTAACTGTTAATTGTTAATTGATTATCACCTTTGGATTAATCGTTAACATTATTTATGAGCATCTTTATTGATCTTATGAGTGTTATTCACTAATGTTTGTTCAAGTATTGAACTAGTCCATCCATGTTTGATTCATCATATATTTGACTTTAATGTGAATTTTATTCTTCTTTAAATATCATCCTTAATTAATATCATGCCTCTTTAGCTTTTAAGTGTTCTTTATGTTTGTCTTCCTTAAGATTGAAACATATTGGTATGTCTTTGTTTACATGTTTCTATGATGATCATGTCCATCTTATCCATACTTTATCATGAAGCATCTTGCCATCCTTATCTTGTGTTGCTTTTATCTCATCATATTATATAAATGTTTTATCTTTTATCACGTCTTTATCTATTGTTATATTATTCATATCAACTGTTTTTATCCCCCATTCCAAAGGAAGGTGATTAGTGTTGACTCTTAAAGTCATAGCCCCCACCTTAACCTAAGTAACCTCTTAGGAGAAACTTTATTTTCTTGGCCTCATCAGAGCCATGAAATTATAACTAGCCTTAGGAGAGAGTTCCTAAACTCTTAGTGATATTCATCCTAATGAAGTATCACTTTCCCTACTGACTAAAACATAACATAGGTCCATTTCAACTAGATCTAGAGAGTTCTTAAACTCTACAATGAGCTTGTACTCATTTCCCCTCTGAACATTGGCCATAGTCAACAGTTCGGTAGAAGTAGAACTACGCATACTCTGATTCTATTCCCGAGGATACGTAGGCGCAAGGTGCGATGCCTTGTCGAGTATACTTAGATACTAACCCATAGGGTTTCAACCTTTAGCATAGAACCTTTAGCAAATATAGAATAACACAATCTAAACAAGAGGCTCCCGTAGAGTACTACGGACGTTAAGGGTGCTAATACCTTCCCTAGGCGTAACCAACCCCCGAACTTTAGATCTTCCTCTTTAGGTTTTTCTAACGATCTTGAACCTTTCCTTTGGATAAATCAAAGTCGGTTGTAAAAGAAATACGATGCAAGTTAATTAATAGCTTGTTATCCGATTTTCACCGCAACAGTAGTGCTTTTCTTCTCAAATGAGTTCCTGTAGTGTAAACTCTTTATAAGATGTGGGCCCTTTGATATTTGACTCTACTACATCTTACTATCCACCTCAGGGAAGATCCAAAGAGAACAGGATTTTCTACCTTTCAGTGCCATAAGAAGTACTTTTGGATGTTGCTTCATGTCTTGCAAGCAATGCTCAGACCCAAAAGGGATGGAATTGCATAATAATTGAGAAGCCATTTGGGTTTGAAGCCCTCTCTTCATAAATTCTGACACGATATATTCTCTCAAAGTTTGAGGAAAAGCAACTATATAGGTATTTATACACTACTCTCCCATATTCAACCGTATGCTTTCTCATGCACGAAGACACAAATTGGCATGTACCTGGTCGATTTGGTTCGGTATTTAGGAGAAAAATTCAAACCAATGAAAAATATTCTGTTTGGATGAATCATTTGGGAATACAAAAATATTGTTCATAAACTGATGGTTCTTATCAATCTGTTGTCAGGATTGATCATCTTCTATGAAGGAATCTTATTGAAAATCTCAGTTCTACGGTTTGCCAATTTAGTTTTTGAGCCTCTGTGGAGTCGAACTTACATAGACAATGTGCAGGTTAGCCCCCCTAGTTTAATTTGATTGGCACCCCTTAATTTTTAAACATCAATGAATTCTCAATTATTCTACCTCGCAATGGTGTGTATGAAGTTGAATGAAATTTATGTTATTGTTGCCATTCCTCAAACTAGTAAATTCTAAGTAATTGTTCTGTTGCAGCTACCATGAACTGGAGCTTGCAGAGGGAGTCTTTGCTCAACCTGTTAATGGTAATTGGTTCACTATAAGACTTGGTGTGACTTGCTAACCAACAATTTAATCTTGTTAGTTGAGATCTTATGCATCTTGATTTCACTGCCTTGATTATTTTTTTTTTCTTTTTGTTGTTTCAGAAATGTATATTTGATCTAGTTTTTACAGTGATCTAGGAAAATAAACTACAAGAGTTTGATGAAAGACTGCATGAAAATTATCTGTCTACTATGCCAACTTTTTCAAAACAATCTTAGTAAAAATCTAGAAGTTGAAAAGAGTTCTGAATCTCAGTTATCCGAAAATTACCATATTGCATTATCTCTTGCTTTACTTGAAGTATTAAAGAACATGCATGTCTATATGGAGAAACTTCTGGTGATGGTGAGTTCGTGAAAAATTAAATTTGTTATATTAATGCCAACTTCAATAAACTCTTCTGTGTCTGCTTACATTATGGATGATTTTAGATTATGGCCCTTGATATGTCTAGGAAGAGAGCAGATATTGAAGTCTATACTTCAAGAGTAGATAGTCCAAGGTAGTTTGTTTCTTTTAAATTTTATTTAAATTGTTTTTTAACTTTCTTGTTTCTTTGTATGGGCGTCCAGACTTGGATCTGATTTTATTAGGAACTCTCAAACCTCAAGTATTGACTTCACTTCTGTCCATATCTATCCTGACCATTGGTAAGCAAGCATTGTTTGAATTATATATCTGTAGTTTTGGTTTTTCTGAGATTCGTAATAGAAGGTATGAAGCATTAACATGGACATATGACTGAACATTGACACGTGGATAGGTGTAATAAGTTGAGAAAATGAAACTAGTATTAAATATAACCACATGTGTCATCATTGTGTCGGTTTCGGACACCATACACATCTTTAATTAAGTGTTGGTTGGTTCTATGTACTTGAGAAGTTCTAGAGAACTCCGCCTGTAAAATGAAAGGTTTTCTGCTTTTTGTTTCTCGTGATTTTGTCTCAAATTAATAAACCATCTCATATGAAAGGTTTTCTGCTTTTTGTATCTCATGTTTGAAAGTTTTAGCCATGCCTTTAAGATCTTTCTTCTGATTTGTATTTAGAAGTACGCATTCTAAAACTTTCTTATTTTATGATGATCTAAGATAGCTTTTTATTTTGTAATTTGACCTTTTTTGTTGATTCATCAATTATCAAAAACTTGTGTGTAGGTTTCATAAGCAAAATTTTGAAGTCTATATGAAATTCCTCACCAAGTGGATGCTTTTGCACATCGAAGATGATGATAATGTATTGAAGAAACCTGTTCTGTTTTCTGAATATGGATTATTAGACACAATCAAGAACTTTTCACTGGCTGACCGAGAAAGGATGTACAAAACAATATTAGATATATCCCACAAATCTGCTAGGAAAAACTAGTCAGGTGCAGGTGCTTTGGTTTGGCAGTTCTTAGTCAGCAAAATGTCAGATTTGATCGATGATTTCGGAATGGTACTGTGGGAAAGACCATCAACCTATTCACTATTTATTCAACATTCATGCATATTAGCTCATGTGAACAAGGGATTGACTCATTAGAACCCAAGTTTCAAACAAGTGTGTTAGTGAAATTATGGAAATCACAAATCTAAAGGAAATGAATTCTTTTATAGTTGGTTTTGTGAAATATATATTTTATTTTCATAATTAAATGCTGGATTTGGATGCATAGTGGGGTATATAGTGTTTTGGCATAGATTAGATAATCTATTTAAAAGTTTGTAATCCAGATATACAAAATCTATAACAAGTCTTTTGAGATGAGAAGAAAAAGTTTTTGAAAGTTATACTAGTGACATTCTTAAATTCAATTTTACCTCCACTGGCGTACATAGAGAATTATCAAAATCATTCTCATTTAATAGTGATGATATAGTTGAGATAATGATTGTATGTGATGGATAACCCTCGCTCCATGAGCTTGCTTTTGAGTTTAATTCAAATTTTAACTTGATTTCTAATTAAGATTATATTAGAGTCTATTAAAAATATTTGTGTTTTAGTTATTTGATGTAGTGGGTTGTGTTTGCCCTATGACATTGACTCCATGTGAGTATTTCTAAAGCTTATTGAATAAGATTAAATGGTTTTCATTAATTGACATGAATATTTTTGTGTAACGCAAGTCAAATTTACGGTGTAAAGTGGAATATATATACATCCGTTTTAAACAAAAATAGGGTGTAATATACCATCTATAAATGTATATATTAAAAAATTTACACCCGATTTCTATAAAAATATAACATCAAATTTACACCCGTTTTCTATAAAATAGGGTGTAAACTGGAATGTATATACATCCGTTTTAAACAAAAAAATGGTGTAATATACCATCTATAAATATATATATGTAAAAATTTAAATCCGATATCTATAAAAAAGAGTGTAATTTATGTAAAAATTTACACCCGATATAGATAAAAAGAGTGTAATATAACATTAAATTTACACCCGTTTTAAACGGGTGTAAATTTGTCAGACATTTCTCACCCGTTGAATTTATACCCTCCAATAACGGGTGTAAAATGTATAAAAAACGGGTGTAATTTCATATTTCTGCAATAGTGTATCGATCGTAAATGGAGGAACTAAGACGATCGGAGTCAGAAGACAACGAGGTCGATCGGAGTCGGAGAAAAATGCTAGCGATCGAAGATAATGGTGGACAGGTCGGTCGGAGATGGAGAACGAGAAGAATATTTGAGAAAGTGAAGACCAAGCAGTAGATAAAGAATATAGTTTTGTATAAAATTATTAAATTTTAATTTTATATATATATATATATATATATATATATATATATATATATATATATATATATATATATATATATATATATAATTAAAATATATATAAGTTATTTTATTCGGAGAAAAATAATATGTTTAGTCTTAGATACTTGTTAAATAAAAAATAATTAAATAGTATAGGTAATAGTTATTTGTAATTCAATTATATGAGTGTCTTGTAAAGTTCTGTTTGGTAAAAATAACGGTTGACTGATAAGTTAACCGATAGTTTATAGTTTATGACTAATAGCTGATGACTGATAGTTTATAGCTTATAGCTAATGGCTGATGAGTCATAGCTGATAAGCTAATTGAAGTGTTTGGTAAAATTAACGGTTTAATTATTTGATAAAATAAAATGATATAAAAGATATTTAATTATTATTATTTTATTTTAAATTATAATAAATTATAAAAGGATAATTGTGGGTTTTAGTTAAAATAATATGTGTACAAGTGGAAGAAAAAATGATAAGTTATACGCTATAAGCTAAAACACTATTTAAAATAGCTTCTGAAAAATAAGCTATAAACTAATAAAATAAGTTATAAGCTCGTGATGAAAAGACTGTTACCAAACATGTTTTTTATTGTCATACGAGTTTATAAGTTATAAGACACAAACTATAAACTCAAAAAATATTTTACCAAACATAGTCTAAATAAAAATTAACTACAAAATTATTTTGTAGTAAAATTATGATAACTAATCCTCCATTTTCTTGTAGTATTACTTGCACAAATCGGTATATGCTTACACAAATCGGTATATGCTTGATTCCGATATCGCACAAACCAACATTAGCCAGTTTCAAATACATCTGATGAGCCGCCACTAAAAAATTTATAGTGCCTCTTGCTATCTATGTTTTATACAGATATTTACATTTGTGGAGCCCTCCATGTGGAGATAGTCACGTCCATTGGAACATAAAACTTCATAGGCAGACTTGTTTCCCAACAATCTAGTGGGGATCTTTTCCATTAAAAAACTGCATAAAACCAATATTACTTTGGTAATTTTGATTGGAACATGAGAACAATTATTTATATTTAAAATGTCTTGATATATTTGTCATTTTTTTCTATTTTGTTGTGGTATGACTACACAACACATTTAATGTATAATGCTCTTTGAATTATAAAATTCAGTTTACACCATTATAAGTTGTTTGATGCAAAAGCATAGCCTACGGGCTAAGAAGACATTTATTATAAAATTATATATATAAATTTTGTAGGTGCCGGAATCAGGAATTATTTTTGAGTAAAGGGCAAATGTTGTTGTGGCTAAGCTGTTTCTCTTTTCTTTGTTGGGACCTTGCAGGGCCGTCTTTGAGAGCGTGCAAGACGACCTACAGCATAGGATCTCACATTTTTTTATGATTAAATTATAACAAAAAAGGCCTCCATACATATCATTCACGGTTAAATAGAACCTCTTTAAAAATAACTCACAACTTAAACGAAGTTAACTTTAAACTTTTACACAGAATCTCTCAAAAGTTTGAGACGGCTCTGGGACCTTGCACTTCTTGTGCCTGTTATTAATAATATTGCTTATTGAAAAAAAAAGGAATTATTTTTTAGTGAGCTATTAAAATAAACTATAATATTCAATTAAATATAAAAATTATATTATATATAAAGATTTAAGTCGTAATAATCGCAAAGCTGATTAGAAAAGTTTACCCCATACCCCTATATTTATTATTCCCATACTCCTGCAAATTTTCAAAAATTTCAATTTTATCCTTTTATTTTTTATTTAATTTTTTTTTTACTTTTTACCGTGCAGACAGATGAGTCCAAAAATAATTTTTGTCAGTATTCGACGAGAACCGGAGAACACAAGGTAAGGATTTTCGGAATGTCTTTTTTTCAAACTGGAAAACTTTGTATGTTGAAATCCAGTTAAGTATGTTTTCTAAACTAGAGAACACATCATCAAGTTTTCCGGTTTGCATTGTGAATGTCAGGCATATAACCGGATAACTTGTCTCTACAATATCCGGTTGGTATACCCTTCAACACCGGAATAGTTGTTGTTAAGTTATCCGGTTTAGGTTTTTTTGTCAATCGGATAACTTGGTGCATAGTTATCCGGAGCGTTTTTTTTTAATTTTTTAAAAACTTTTTTCTTTTATTTTTTTTAAATTTTTAAATTTTTTTTTTTTATGTTTGTTTAGGAGACATGGACATTCTTTTGATGATATGTGACAAAGACCAGACACGTGTAGATACAACAGAGATATTCTCGACTACAAAAAAAATTCCTACAATAGAAGAGGCGACTAGGTGGATTAAGGAGGTTGGACTCAGGAATAGAGTCACTGTTATAATAACCCGGTCGGACACCAATACTGGCAAGAGAGGAAGAAGTGGCAAAGTTATATTTGGCCGTGAAAGAGGTGGAAAATACAAAGAAGGGGATAGCGAAACACAAAGTGCTACCAAAAAATGTAACTGTCCTTTCAAAGTAAGATCAACACCTTCAAAAGATGGCTCTGGTTGGAAAATTGATGTAAAATGTGGAGTTCACAACTATGGTTTACCTAATAGATTTGAAGGTCATGCGTTTGTAAGTCGACTCAATGATGATGACCAAATATATATTGTTCATTTGTCAAAACATCATGTTCCTCCACGACACATATTGTTGTCATTAAAAGAACGAGAGCCGGAGAATGTGACTCGAATCACCCAAATATATTAACATAAGACTAAGATTCAAAAAAACATCAGGGGACCTAGAACGGAAATGCAACAGTTGTTTAAGTTGATAGAGGAATCTGATTATGTTTATTGGAGTAGGAAAAAAGATGAGTCAGAAGTTATGAGAGATATAATCTGGGCCCATCCAGACTCTGTGAAGTTGTTGAATATGTTTCCTATGTGTTGATTATGGATAGTACTTACAAAACCAATAAGTATAGGCAACCTTTGTTTGAAATAGTTGGTGTGACATGAACTGAGTTAACACTTGCTGTTGCATTTGCCTATATGGAACTTGAGCAAACAGAGACTTTATGTTGGGTACTAGATAAATTGAAACAGTTATTTACTAAACAAGGGTTATGGCCACAAGTAATTTTAACTGATAGAGATCTTGCTTTGATGAAAGCAATTGAAATAGTATTTCCTGCGATAGTTAATTTGCTTTGCCGATTTCACATAAACAAGAATGTGAAAGTGAAGTGCAAGGAGTATGTTGTGAATGATATGCGAAGACCGATAGAGGAGATTTGATACAAACTTGTAAAAGCTTTTAATGAGGTAGAATACCATCAAAAGTTGAAATTGCTTGAGCATGCCTATTTGGAATATGGACCTTTTATGGATTATGTGAAAGACACATGGTTGACAACGCATAGGCATAGATTTGTTGAAGCTTGGATCAATAAAGTGTTGCATTTAGGCAACATCACGACTAACAGATAATGTGTTTGTTTTATAGCCATATTTTGTTTATGGTAATATTAATGATACTTATACTGAACCTTTTTTTTAGGGTCGAATCTGCGCATTGGAAGCTAAAGCTGATGTTGGAGAACAGTTTAGGTGATATGTGCAAATTCTGGGAGGCTATTGTAGCGAGCGATTTTGGACGCGGTTCTTAAGCGCTGGTCGCTCTCTGCGGTTGAAGCTTAAACGACAGGTCGATTCATTTTTTATCCTATTGTGAGCTGAATAAGGAAGGGAAATAGATGTCTCCAATTAACCATGCTTTGCATACTGAGTTTAAACAGCGGTCTGTTAGGTTACGAATGCTATCAATGTGGGGGGGCCTTGTACTGGTTATTTCTATTTTCGCCAATACTGGTTCTTATCTAGGCAGAAGGTTTCTGACGGGGAACAAGGATTAGGATGTTAGGACTGATGCTTTGAATTACTGCTTTTTGATTGATGGAGATATGAGATTTGGGTTTTTTGTTGATTGTGCTCGCTAAGATTTTCCTTTCAATCTTATGCCTATGTATTCCCGTTTACCGAAACAGGGAAATCAGAGCGTTCGTAGTTCCTCCTATTCTATGGGAGGAAATGGGTGTTTTTGGTGTCTTGTTCAAAGCCCAAGACGTGAAGCTAAAGGGTAGTTTGTATCTTGTTCAAAGCCCAAGATGTGAAGCTGAAAATTCTATTTGTGTCTTGTTCAAAGCCCAAGACGTGAAGCTGAAGGACCTCGACTTTAGAGAGAATTTGTCATCTCTAAGGAAGAGTTTGTTTGTCACAACTGTTGGGTGACTGGTTATAAAGGAGAATTACTTTAACCGGGATACGCAGATCCTAGCAATGCCATAATTTCCTTTAAAGGGGATTTTAACCTGAAGGAGAAGACTTTAACTCAGTGTAGAGCAATGTTATCTTTCCTTAGGAATTTCTCATGCTAAAAGAGGGACAGTGGCATGGATGTAGATGATCCAGAGGCTTGCCGCTTACAGCGATTAGATGAAAGGGAAGGAGTTGTTGATGTTTGCGTATTGTGAACGAGGCACAACTTTGATGCTAAAAGGTTGATTGGATCAACCAGTGGTTTTCTTATACAAAGCCTAAGAGGAGGCTAATATGTGTCTCGTACAAAGCCCGAGAGAGAGGAAAAAAGGTTTGACTCAACAAGAGAGTGTTTTTGTATCTCGTATAAAGCCCGAGATGGAGGCTAAAATTTGTTTTGACCCGACGATGAAGTCTTTTGGTATCTCGTATAAAGCTCGAGATGGAGGCTATTTGACTCAACAAGAGAGTTTTTTGTACCTCGTACGAAGCCCGAGATGGAGGTTGTTGTTTGTTTGGCTCAATAAGAACCTTTTTATATCTCGTATGAAGCCCGAGATGGAGGCTAAAGGTTTGATTGACTCAACGAGGGGGCCTCTTATGTGTCTCGTACAAAGCCCGAGAGAGAGGCTAAACGTTGTTTGACTCCGCTGGGGAGAATCATTGTACAAAGCCCAAGAGGAGGCTAAGGTGACTGTTTCAGTTAAGTGACAGGTCCAGTATACTGATTTTAAAGAGAAAATCAGTTCTTATATGAGCAACACTGTACTCAGGGATTTGATTTGAGGATCAGGGATATTTCCCGTTCTTTAAGGAAGCGGGAAATCCGAAGGGTATTGAGACTGTCCGAGTCTACGGGTTTCCTTCCTATTTAACGAAGGGGTCACTTGAGAATGTCTTTGAGACTCAAGGAGATTAGACTATCCAAGTCTAGAGTGTCACCTTTTGTACCATGCTTTTGAGAAACAGTAGTAGACTCTATGACAGGATTGTTCTATGCAGATGACTAAGTTCTATTCCTATACCTCTAGGAGGTCGTCGGGATAATTTGTACAAAGCCCAAGAGGAGGCTGGAAACTTCTAAGAAGCCGACGGGTCCTTGTACTAAGCCCAAGAGAAGGCTATCATTCCCGGAGGAAGAGATCATTATAAGAAGCCTAAGAGGAAGCTGTGAATACTTCTAAGAAGCCGTAGGGTCCTTGTACTAAGCCCAAGAGGAGGCGGGGTTGCTTTTAGGAAGCCTGTGGGTCCTTGTACGATGTCCAAGTGGAGGCCGATGCTTTTAAGAAGCCCGTGGGTCCCCAAACCCCGAAAAATTCAAGGCAAGCTATCCACAAGGAATAGATCAAGTCAGGAAAGTTCGAGAATTTGGAAGAAACTCAAAGATGCTATTCACGGAGAATACATTCATCTCTGGGAGTAGAATTTCTTGACGATTCCTAATGAGGACAGCCGAAGAGAAGACTGTATCTGGTGATCCTATTGGGGATCTAGTTGTCTATTTCTATGAACAAACGAAATGGCGTCACCTAGTTCTAGACGTAGTTGCCGGGGAAACTCGAAATATCTATACTATTATTACACAGTTGATATGAGTTTATGAAAGAAGACTTACAGTGAAACAGCCCCACAATACAGTTATATGTATATGAAAGTGGTAAATGAAAGCGATAACCACTTACTCGGTTGTAGAGCTTCCATGCTGTTTGGTTAGTTGTTCAACAAAGAAAGATTGAAAACAACAGTATATTCAAAATCAAAGGAGAAAGTATTTTGAAAAGATGTCGGGGCTTACAGCTCAAGGAGAGGCCCAGGGTTTTATCAGTGAGCGCACTGTTTGAATTTTGTACAGAGGGACTTATACAAGTGACTGGGGCCCAAAATGGTTTTCTGTACAAAGGGATGGGTCTTACACTCTCTCAAGAGGCCCAAAAAGTTTAAAGAAATAGAGTGGGGCTTATAACTCGAGGGTAGGCCCAATTGACTTTCCGTTTAAAAATGGCGATCGCGCCGAGGTTTTCTTTTAACGCGAAGGGACTTATACAATAAGTGAGGCCCAAAATGTTTTGGTTAAAAGGGGATTGGGTCTTACACTCTAATAGAGGCCCAAAAGTATTTTGAATGGGTCTTATAGCTCGAGGAGAGGCCCAAGGTTATTTTTCAAAGGCGACGGTCGCGCCGTTTGTTTTTGACGGTATCGGGACTTATACAATACACTGAGGCCCAAAAATGATTTGGTCAAAAAAAGGATTGGGTCTTACACTCTATTAGAGGCCCATGAGTGTTTGAAATTGATTTGTTTGAGTGAAAATCAAAGAAACCCTAATTTTTATCCTTTAAAAGTAAATATTTAAAGAAAATCAATGAAAAATACCAAATAGGTTTGAATAAACCACTTGTGATTTTTGTTTAAGGTTTGAAAAATGAGGTATAAATCACAAGAGATATTAAAACTCATTTGGTCTTGATTTGTCAAGATGAACATTCATTTTAAAGTGCTTAAAAATAATTAAAAATGAATTTATTCACAAAAATATTAATTATATTAAATAAATAATATAAACTCAATTTTTTTGTGGAATAAAATATTTCAACATTTTTGTGATTTTTTGCAAAAAGAACCAATCAAAAATAATTAAAATTGAAAGAGTTATTAATTTTCCAAATAATTAACAAAACATAAAAATAGTTGGAAAAATAGCAAAAAATGTGAAAAATCACAAAATGGCATGGGTGGGGTTTGAACCCACGACCTCAAGCATACAAGGCGCGCGCCTTACCACTGGGGTGGTGATACATCCATTGTTTGAAACAAACCAACAAATACACAAGTCATGCCTTGGTTTTGGCTTGCCCAAGGCAAGTTTTGGCAAGTTTTGCCTCAGAAACGTGAAGGTCATAACTTTCTTAATTCTTAATGGTTTGAGACAAAATTTATATGTATCTGGGCCAGAATTTCAGAAGGAATCCAATGGTGGTGGTAGTTTTTTCAGATCACACTCCCTCCTCAAAACCCGATAGTGGTTTTGAAAATGACCTATAATTGCATTTTCTATGCTACAACTTGGTACATGCATGGATTACATGGTGAATTAGCTCCAACACAACATATACAACATGTATGAGATGTTTATGATCAGTGGACTTCAAAGCATTGCATGATTCAAAGATTCCAAGTTGTGAGGCTTACCTCTCTTTTTGAGATTTTGGAGCTTTTGTGCAATCTGTCAAACCTCTTGCTCCAGATATGATTTTATGCTTTGAACCACCTCAAATTATCCCTTGGATGCTTTTAGGATGATTGGAATCAACTGGTACCTGCAAAAACACAAACTGTCCCTTTCTTGCAAAAGGGGTCAAAAGTGGCCAAAATGGCAACTCTCTCAAATGGTGTTCCAGATGGTGGGAACCATTTGGGACAGTTCAAGGATGATATTTGGAGTGTGTTTGAAGTTTTATCTGGTTTGGAAAGTGACTGAATCAAGACATGGCTTGAAAAATGCAAAAAAGTGCCATTTTGAGGTTTTGAGAGGTGACTTTGTGATTTTGTGATTACAGGTCACTTTTGATGGTTTGTACAGCTTACATATGATATATATGAGGTGTGTGTGTGATTGATTGTGATGGAATTGCTCTCTAGCTCAAAAACTCAAAGTTACTTGCTTTGGAAGGCAAATTTGAGGTGAAAGAAGAGATTTTGAGGAAAGCATCTGTTTGATGGCTTTGGTGTACTCAAACTGAACACAATTGAGCTCTATTTATAGTAAAGCAAGTTTGTTTTGGGATCCACAGTGAATGGCAACTGCAGCAGGTGTTTGTTCAATGTTGGCCAATGGAAATCCAAGTCTCCTCTAGCCATTGACTAGAGGTTAGGGCACAGGGATGTGGTTCCCTTGATCTTGGATAAGTCTTGACTGATTTCAGATGAGAATGGCTCAGTCCATGCCACCTTGATGCTTCCATTGAATGCTCCAATCTAAATTTGAAGTCTTGTCCCTATTTTGGCCATTCTAGGTTCAACATGCTATTTCTTGTTCCATGGACTTTGGAGGCTTGGCTCAGTGATTGTCCCCTTTAGATTCAATCCTCTGAGGTATCCAAGTGGATAGGAGCAATTGGATTTGGCTGATTTTGGCAAATCGAGCAAAGTTGCAAATTCTGCCTTGCCTTGACAGATTTCAGCAAGGCAACTTGCCAATGTCATATCTCATGACTCAAATTGAATTTGGCAATGTTCTTGGTCATTTTGGAAAGCCCTTACATCATACAACAACTGTTGGAACATGTTTGGTTTTGATCTCTTTTGAATCCAAGTGAAAAATCCCTCTACATTTGGCAAAAAGTGAAGACAGATTTGGACTTAGTGAAAATTTCACTAAGTGTTGGAAAAAGTGACATTTTCACTTTTCAGCCATTTTGATCACTCCATAACTCAAAATCCTTAATGAATTGGAGTTAGGTCTAGTTGAAGTTTTTGTAGAGGGTAATGAGGGCTACAAATCCATCTTTGGATGAGAGAAAATGGCCTTGTGGTTTAGGAGTTATGGTCCTCCAAAGTTGGTACCTTTGTCACTTTATTTTTAACTTAGAAAAATTTCTTAGTTTTTATGGTTACCCCTTTTACAAGTTATCCAACTTTTCTTGATTTTTCTTGATGAATGATGATTCAAATAATAAATTAACATCATTTTAGGGTTAAAAATCCATTTTGGTGAAAAATCTCAAAAAGTCAAAGTTGACTTTTGTGCACAGTTGACTTTTTATCAGATGAATTCCAAATTGTGCAAATCTTCAGGAAATCATGTCCTTGACCTAAATCAAACTTGATGGACATGTTCCATGGGTGTCATAGGGTATATTGAGGCATGTCTTAGGGCTTGGGAGCATGTCCTAGTCAAAAGTCAAAGTTACAGTTGACTTTTCCCGCGAAACCCTAATTGTGGTGCAGATGAAATTGAGACTTGTTACTCAAGCTTCTTGGATTAATCCATTGTTCCAAATGGATCAATATAGTTCATTAAAGAACTTCAACCCTCTCTTGAGGTCTTGGTTCATGATTTGCCCTAAAAGTCAACTTAGGGGTGAATTAGGTCAAGAAACCCTAATTCCTGATTTTTGATGTATGCACCCCCTGAGGCAAAATTGACTTGGTGATTGGGTCCATGAGGTTCCATGGAGTATATTAGGTTATGTTTTGGGTCATTGGCTTGTGCCCAGATGAAAATTTCCCATCTGGAGGCCCTGGTCGACCAAAACCCTAATTTGGTGACACTGTCGATCTTGAGGCTTGATCCACCTAGAAGGGAGCATCCTTGTGCTTAATCCTTGAAGTGGGAATCCTTTTGGTCCATTGTGGATGTTTTAGAGGTTAGAAAAGTTGAAGATCATGTCATTTCTTATTGATCCTTTGTCTAAGCACTCAGAGAGGGCTCGAAACCCTAAGCTCTGATTGTAGTGGATGCTCACCCATCTTTGGGGAGACTGATGAAATAAAATGGTTCCCCCATATTGTGATGATGATTTGCACAATGATGGTAAATCTTAGTGGTCAAAATTTGGGGTATGACAGATGCCCCTATTTAATCTTCTTGGACCCGAAGGTGTGAATGACGAAGGTATTCGGGCATTCGGGGTGCAAGAGGATTAAATATCAGAATACCCGAAATTTTGATGGTGGTTATGAATGGTAGCTTACGCATTCATCTTCTTTAGATAAGCAATGATGCTTAGAAAAGGTAAACTTCCCCTCGATCCTGGTCTTCAGCCAAGGAACTGGTCTCAGTTTCTTTTGTCCACTTCCCCTCGATCCTGGTTTCCTACCAAGGAACTGGTCTTAGTTTCTGATACAAACTTCCCCTCGATCCTGGTTTCCTACCTAGGAACTGGTCTTAGTTTCTGATTTAAACTTCCCCTCGATCCTGGTTTCCTACCAAGGAACTGGTCTTAGTTTCTTTTGTCAATAAGCTTTATTGACAAGGGACGCTGTTCGTAGCGGTTTTCCTCAAACTTCTCGCTGAATTTTCCTGGGGAGATGCCATTTGAGTAGAAAATGTTTTGATGTCAGACTTGCTGGGGGACCCAGTCGTCTGAGTTGTAGAGTTGCACAAACTTCTCTGTTGGAGACGCCAATTGTTTCTACTGGAGAAAGCGAGTCTCTTGAGAGACTGTTTTCGTTTGGGGTTACATCATACTTTTCTCGGGATCCTCCCGGAGAAATGCCATACGATGGGATCCAATTTTGAGGTGCCGATGACCTTTTCATCAGCGGTTTTTTCGGAGAAAAACTGTTGTACTGTCGAGTCTCTGATTACGAGGCTTCCTCTGTGGATTTTCCTTAATCCAGGAAAGCAAAGACATCATCTTCAATGGCGAAGAGTGACATTTGTTGAAAGTTTTCTCTGGCTTTTCAGAGGTTCAAGTTATCAAAGTGGTCAAGGACCGTCTCTAATCCTGAGATAAACTGGAGGAGAGATTGCTTAGATGATTTACTTCCTAACGAGGAAAGGTCTGACAACTCGATTGAGAGGACTTTTATCACTACGGGATAAGACCGACTAGAGTGATAGTGATGCAATATGAAATGTGAATGTAAATCAATAATGCATGATGTATGTATGTTCGTGCGGACAAAACTGACGCGACATACAAACTAACGGGTGAACACGACTGGATACTCGGCCATCGCGGGGCGTATAGAAATATCGCTGGTTCAAAATAGCAATTCCACCTTGCTTAGGAGAGATAGTCCCGATTGGGGACTATCGTTGATCGGGCTTAGGAGATAAGAACTCGGCCGAGGGTATCAGATGGGAAAGCCGCATCTGATACAGCTGATCCTTCATTCAGGCGTACTGTCGTAGAAGGAGTACTTTGATTCTGCACTTTGAGGTTCGAACACCTTTGGAGACGCAATCGACGCTCTTTCGATGCTTAACAGTCAAAAGAAATTGCCATCTCTTATTAAAAAGCAGAAAAAAATTTAACAAGTAAATTCATTTCTTGTTTTATTTCAAGAATCGTTAATCATGTTAACAACGTCGTTCTGTAAAGCTAAAACAAATAAGAAGTACAAACAAAAGCACAAGGGCTCAAATTTTATTGATAAGATGGAGATCAGCCAAACGCATGATTCCAAAGAGTATATACAAAGTTAGAAAATGGTAATTTACAGGGAAAAGGGCTACGTTGAAACATAACTACCACTATCCTTCTACCAACTTTGAATTCTGGGCATCCTGAGCTTTTATCGAAGATGACCTTGACTGGAGTTTTCTGACAGATGATGTAACTGCTGCTGAGGGACTTGCCTCTGTTGAACATAGTTACTTGTCATTATCCCTAATTTTTGCCTGGATTGTACTGTGATGTTTCCAATCCACCGGGATGATTTTTTTTTTCATGTCTCTAATTTTTGCCTGGACTGCCCTTTTGAGTTTTCAATCCACCGAGACATTTTTTTTAGGCGAAGTATTTCTTGACTACATCAACATTCGTGGGGTAGGCAAATTCTTCTCCGTCCATGGTTGCAAGTCTCAAGGCGCCGCCTGAGAAAGCTTTTGTGACCACATAGGGGCCATCATAATTTGGGGTCCACTTGCCCCGAGAATCAGTGAGAAATGATTGTATCTTCTTGAGCACGAGGTCTCCTTTCCTGAAGACGCGAGGTCGGACCTTTTTGTCGAACGCCTTCTTCATTCTCTGTTGATATAATTGACCATGGCATAGTGTCGTGATTCTCTTCTCTTATATCAGATTCAGTTCGTCGTGTCGACTTTGACACCATTCAGCTTCGGTGAGCTTAGCTTCCATCAATACCCGAATTGATGGGATCTCTACTTCTATGGGGAGCACTGCTTCCATGCCATATACTAGAGAGAAAGGGGTTGCCCCTGTTGAAGTGCAGACAGATGTGCGATAACCGTGAAGAGCAAAGGGTAGCATCTCGTGCCCTTTATAGGTTACAACCATCTTTTGAACGATCTTTTTGATGTTCTTGTTAGCCGCTTCTACCACTCCGTTCATCTTGGGTCGGTAGGGAGATGAGTTATGGTGTTCAATCTTGAACTCTACGCACAACTCTTTCATCATCTTATTGTTCAAGTTAGATCCATTATCAGTAATGATCTGGCTTGGAACACCATAACGGCAGATGATATTGTTTTTGATAAATCGGACCACCACTTGTCGGGTTACATTAGCGAATGACGCTGCTTCGACCCACTTGGTGAAGTAGTCAATGGCTACTAGGATGAACCGATGTCCGTTTGAAGCCTTAGGCTCAATCATGTCAATCATGTCGATTCCCCATATGGAAAAAGGCCATGGGGAAGAAAGAACTTTGAGATGTGATGGCGGTACATGAATTTTGTCGGAGTATATCTGACACTTGTGACACCTCCTCATGTATTTATAGCAGTCGGATTCCATGGTCAACCAATAGTACCCTGCTCTTAGGATTTTTCTCGCCATTGTGTGTCCATTGGCATGAGTGCCAAAGGATCCTTCATGAATTTCTTTCATAAGCATGTCTGCTTCTGGTCTGTCGACGCATCGAAGCAAAACCATGTCAAAGTTTCTCTTATAGAGAGTGTCACCGCTCAGGAAGAAGTTTCCAGCCAATCTTCTGAGGGTTTTTCTGTCTTTTCTGAGTGCCCCAGATGGGTACTCGTGTTTCTAAAGGAAGCATTTGATATCGTGATACCAAGGTTTGTCGTCTATGACTGCTTCAATCGTGAAGATGTAAGCAGGCCGTTCAAGGCGCATGATGTCAATCTTAGGTATGTCATTCCATTGACCTACACTAATCATGGAAGAGATAGTGGCTAAAGCATCAGCCATGTGATTCTCATCACGAGGGATGTGATGAAACTCAACTTTGTCGAAGAAAGGTAGCAACCTTCTTGCGTAGTCTTTGTAAGGAATCAGCCCTGATTGGTATGTGTTCCAATCTCCTTTTATCTGATTGATAACCAAGGCTGAGTCGCCGTATACGTCCAAGTTTTTGATCCTTAAATCAATCGCTTCTTCGAGACCCATAATACAAGCTTCGTATTCGGCCTCGTTGTTCGTACATTTGAACATAAGTCGAGCAGTGAAAGGAATGTGGGTACCCTGAGGTGTTATGATGATTGCCCCAATTCCATTTCCGTAATGATTAACTGCTTCGTCAAAGATAAGCCCCTATTGGGAACCTGGTTCTGCCCCTTCACTGGGTAACGATTCATCGCAATCTTTCATTTTTAGATACATGACATCTTCGTCTGGGAAGTCAAACCCGATTGATTCCTGATCGTCAATCGGTTGATGAGCCAAATGATCGGCTAAAATACTTCCCTTAACGGCTTTCTGAGCGTGGTATACTATGTCATATTCTGATAACAGCATCTGCCAATGGGAAATCCTTCCCGTAAGAGCAGGCTTTTCAAATACGTACTTGATTGGATCCATTTCGGAGACCAACCAAGTAGTATGACGAATCATGTACTGGCGAAGATGTTTGGATGCCCAAGCCAAAACACAGCAAGTTTTCTCGAGCATCGTGTATCGAGTTTCACAGTCGGTGAATTTCTTGCTTAGATAGTAAATGGCAGACTCTTCCTTTTGGTTTCGTCTTGTTGGCAAGTACACATCCCATTGAGTCCTCTAGAACTGTGAGGTAAATGATCAGTGGTCTTCCTTCCACTGGAGGTGATAGAATCGGAGGATTCAACAGATATTCCTTAATACTGTCGAAGGCGGTTTGGCAATCTTCTGACCAAACGCAATCCTGGTTCCTTTTGAGTAATTTGAAAATCGGCGCACAAGTCGCGGTCATAAGGAATATGAATCTAGAGATGTAGTTCAAACGTCCCAGGAACCCTCTGACTTGTTTTTCAGTTTTCGGAGAAGGCATTTCTTGAATGGCCTTGACCTTGTCAGGATCAACTTCAATTACTTTATGGCTGACGATGAACCCTAGTAGTTTCCCTGAACGGACACCGAAGGTGCACTTGTTGGGATTCAAGCAGAGCTTGAACTTTCTTAAACGTTTGAACAATTTTGACAGATGTTCAACGTGCTCACTCTCTGTTTTTGATTTTGCAATCATATCATCGACATACACTTCAATTTCTTTGTGTATCATGTCATGAAAAAGAGTAGTCATGGCCCTTTGATAGGTTACCCCGGCGTTCTTCAAACCGAACGACATAACTTTGTAACAAAAGGTGCCCCATGGGGTAATGAACGAAGTTTTCTCCATGTCTTTCGGCGCCATTTTGATTTGGTTATAGCCCGAGAATCCATCCATGAAGGAGAAAACTTTGAACTTTGTTGTACTATCAACCAGCATGTCAATGTGTGGTAAAGGAAAGTCGTCCTTTGGACTTGCCTTGTTCAGATCTCTGTAATCAACACACATTCTGACTTTTCCGTCCTTTTTGGGAACGGGTACGATGTTGGCTAACCATTGAGGATATTCAGATGTGGCGAGGAAACCCGCATCAATCTGTTTCTGTACCTCCTCTTTGATTTTGATGGCCATGTCCGGGTGAGTCCGTCTCAACCTTTGCTTTACTGGCGGACATTCCGATCTTAACGGTAAGTGATGTTCCACGATGCTGGTATCCAACCCTGGCATATCCTGATAGGACCAAGCGAATACATCGGGAAATTCTTTGAGAAGCTTTATCAAACCCTCTCTGGCAGTTGGACTGAGCAGTGCCCCAATCCTGATTTCTTTTCTCTCTATTTCTGAACCCAAGTTTACCGTTTCCAACGGCTCTTTGTGAGGTTCAATGGACCTTTCCTCTTGTCTGAGTAATCGGGAGATCTCTTCTGGAATTTTGTCGTCATTTTCTTCTTCAGCCTCGAATACCGGGAACTCAAAGTTGGGAGAAGGCATCGGATCGTATGTTTCAACTGGGTTTAAAACAAGCAATCTGCATGACGTGATGATTCGTGTTTAGAAGAGATAGAGAAAATGCAAGTGTGTGCAGTGTTTTTATTTTACTGCTTGTTTTTATTATTGAATTGTTTTTTAGGATTACCATTTTCTAAAAAAGCAAAAAGAGAAAACAACAATTAACGCGGAAATTACAGAACGACGTTATTTTATTAATGAACAAGTCGATCCTTGAAACTACAGCCCTATAAAACAAAACTCTGTCGCTTTAGGCGAAGCGATGAGGGAAATTTACAGAAAGTGAGCCCTATCAAAACATCTGTTTCACCTGGGCAGGGTGAAAGGTTAAAATATGGCAATTACTTTGACTGATGAACAACCTTCGGAACCTCGATGGCAACCCATTGGCGGCGAACTCCTCGGTGAATCACAAAGTCTGGCACCTTCCTTGATTTGTCTTCAGAAATGACGCTGATTTCTGGTGGAGCAGGATCGTTGGAATCTGTTTCCCAGGCAGAATTGTCGTAGGAGAATTCCTCTGTTGTATTTTGCATAGCATTTGTGCTCTCAGCTGTATCTCTCCATCTAGTTGGCTGGATATCTTCGAATCTGATACGAGAGCTTTCGGGAGCAATGTACTTGACCATAAAGTCGTATTTTCCACTTGGTTGTCCCAGGGTGTCCCATACTTCTTTGGAACTGGAGGAGTCATCCCTCTCGATTACGTTGACCTCGGGAAAAGCATAGTTGATGAATTCAAGTCCTGCGAACGTTGCGAATTCATCTTCATATTGAGTAGTTTCCGAATAACCTGAGTGTTGATCCCATGACATGGTGGGGACACAGGTATTCTGTTCAATGACGGTCAGCTGAGTTTCATTGTTCGGCTGACTTTCTTGCCCCAAGTCTCCTGGATAAGGTTGCCACATTGGCAAACCATCCATTGGGCCATAGTAGTTGTGATCAAAGTTATCTTTCATCAGAGTGTCTTCCTCTAATGAATTTAGTGGAGCACGACATCCTTCCGGATCACAATCTCCATATATTATTTCGACATCTGATCTTGGTATAAATCTCGGACTTTCTGCGGGATAGCAAAATGGCGTAGGCACCCCTTCCTGAGACATATAACCGTCCTTGTTAAGATAGGACTTCCATTCTTCATCCGTGTCAGAGGGATCTTCCTCATTGATAGCATGAACTGCCTGAGACACTGGGTGGAGAAAACCTCCACTGTGGAAGAAGTTTTGAAGCGGATGAAGACTCTCACCGTTGGCAGCTGTCTGGGTACAGGTTGCAGAAAAACCAAGACCCTTCTTTGTTTTATTGTCAATAGGAATGACAAGTTGTCCCCATCCTTTTGTATCGGTACTCTCGACCGCTTTGATAGCATCGTTGTATGAGGAAATCGAGGTTCCTCCTTTGAAATGATTGTCCTTGCTCACCGACAATGCTTGGAACTGCGTTCCAATAACCTCCTCGGGTTCTATACCAGTAGATGATGACAAGTTGCTTACAAGCAAGGCTTGTTCCCCACAAACTGTGACAAGTTGATCGTTCTTGACGAACTTTAGCTTTTTGTGGAGGGTTGACGTAACCGCTCCAGCCTGATGTATCCAAGGTCTTCCTAATAAACAATTGTACGTTGCCCGAATGTCCATGACCTAGAAAGTGACCTGGAAAGTGTGAGGACCAATAGTTATGGGAAGATCAACTTCGCCGATAACCGTTTTTTGGGATCCGTCGAATGCTTTGACGACGACCTCGCTTGTTCTCATCGGAGAGCCTTTGAATGATAACTGCATCAAAGTAGACTTTGGCATAACATTCAGGGCTGATCCTGTGTCTACCAGTACGCTGGCTAAAGCATCGTCCCGGCAGTTAACTGTGATATTGAGCGCCATGTTATGACGGCGACCCTCTTCAGGTAATTCCTCATCACTAAATCCCAAGTTGTTACAGGAAGTGATGTTAGAGACAATACTATCGAACTGTCTGATTGTTACATCCTGTTCCACAAAGGCTTGCTCCAAGACTTTCTGTAGAGCCTCCCTGTGCGCTTCCGAACTGAGTAACAGTGATAATACCGAGATCCTTGAAGGAGTTTGTAACAGTTGATCAACAATGTTGTATTCACTCCTTTGGATGAGCTTCAGCATCTCATCATTATTTTTTGAAAGGTCGGGATTACTGGATTGACCGACTGGTGGATCGGGAGCTTCCGTCTGAAGTTCCTTTTCCTTGTTATGTTCCCCAACTCCTCGGTTGAAGATTCTACCACTCCGTGTTACTCGACTGATGTCTGCAATATTCAAGACGGAGGGTAATGGAATTTCCTTTCCATTTTCAATTATCGTTGCACCGTATTTGTAAGGGATAGCCTTAGTTGATTCATACGGTAATGGTCCCGGCAGATAGTGACTATGGGAACCTTTTGATTTTTCTGACCATCGTAAGTAATCTCGATCCGTTCCTGGTTGGGAACTTTAGATTCATCCAATAGAAGGATAATGGTACAAACGTTCCTGGTCTTATGATGACCAGAGATTGTAACAACGTCTTCAATTTGATCGGCGGGGTATTTCGGCGTCCAGTCGATAGGTCCAGAACCCGGATATGGACGAATATCTCCACGGTCCACCTGACTCTGAAGAGCTGCTCTCACAAGGTAACAACCTTGGTTACTTTCCGAACAGACGCTACAACGGTCGTAATTGTGTGGTGGCACCTGGCCACGCCCACTTTGAATACAATGTAATCTCACTAGGTTACCTTCCACTGACTGAACATCCTGACTCTGACGTCGAGTAGGATTCCTGTTATTGATACTAATCTGCTGAGTATCTTCATCCATGTAGATTGGCATCCACCAGTGATTTAACAAGTGCTGAAGTGCCTCCTGGACAAGGGTACAACCTCGATCGTTTTCGCAACCCGCTTTACAGCTTTGATAGTCATGTAATATTAAGAATCCAAGTCGGACCTGTTCCGCATGTAACTCTACCAGGTTGGTATTCAACACGCGAATGTCAAAGATCTGAACCATGTTGATCTGATAGGAATTCCTATCATGGTAGTCTTGGATCCATCCAAGATCCATCTGACGCTGGAGGGCCTCTTGTATGAAAGAGCATCCCTGTTTGTTTACCGAGCAAGTCAGACAAGAACTGTAATCATGTCGCAGCAGATTATGATACTGACTTTGTCTTGAGTGCATTGCCACCAAGTTGGCATTCATCGCACGGATGTCGTGGTTCTGAATGAAATTAGAATTCGTGTAAACCATGTTAACTCCACGAACTCAGTGCTCTTGGATCCGTCTGAGATCCATTTGTTCCTGTAGAGCCGCTTGCACAACAGAACATCCTTGGTTATCTTTAGAGCAAATATCAAACTGATGATAGTTATGAGGTGGCACATGGCCATATCCACTCTGTCTACAATGCATCTTGACCAGATTGGTCTTTAACAAGAGTACATCATGAATTTGATAGACATTGTTAGTCTCTTCCTCTATCAAATTGACTGCAGCTTTCTCATGTTGAGGCAGCGGGTTCGTAAGAACATTAGGATTCGTATCTTTGAAAGATAAGAGCCCTTTCCTAACAAGCTTTTGCACGTCGGACTTGAAATTGAGACAAGTCTCTATGTTATGCCCTGAACCTCCTTGATGATAAGGGCACGTCTGATCCACCTTAAACCATAAAGGTAGATTTTTCGGTACTGTAAGAGGGGACTTAATCTGAATGTGCCCCTTAGCTAACAGTAATGGAAACAGCTCTGTGTACGTTACGGGTATAGGATCAAATCCTGGTGGTCGTGTTGTACGGTTGTTGTTGTATTGGGGACGAGCCTGTTGAAGAGGTTGTTGTGTCCTTTGCTGATTAGGTTGGCTCTGCGCAACCTAAGGTTGATACGTAGGAATAGGCGCAGGGCTAATAGCAGGAGTCACAGCTGCTACTGGTTGATATCGTCGCCTTTGCTTTCCGAAAGAGATATTCCCAATATCTTGCTCTTTTTTCTTAAGGAGAGCACTACCATATTTTTTAGTACCGCTCGATGATCCAACGTCTTTTACCAAACGTCCTTCTCGGACGGCTTCCTCAAGACGTACACCCATGCCAACCATTTCGGTGAAATCACTGGGTGCACTGGCAACCATTCGGTTATAGTAAAATGAGGTTAAGGTCTTTAAGAAGATCTTTGTCATCTCTTTTTCCTCAAGAGGTGGACAAATTTGAGCGGCAATTTCACGCCACCTTTGAGCATACTCCTTAAAGGTTTCCTTGTCCTTTTGCGACATCGATCTGAGTTGATCTCTGTCGGGTGCCATGTCCAGATTGTATTTGTATTGTTGGACGAAGCCAGTAACAAGATCTCTGAATGTGCTGATCGTAGCACGGTTTAAACCCATGTACCATTTGAGTGTGGCACCGGTTAAACTATCCTGAAAGTAGTGAATCAGCAGGTCCTGATTCTCCGTCTGAGCTGAGATTCGCCGAGCGTACATCACCAGATGGCTTTGAGGGCAAGAGTTACCCTTGTATTTTTCAAAGTCGGGCACTTGGAACTTGTGCGGGACTTTCACATTGGGGACCAAGCAGAGATCTGCGGCGTCCTTTCCAAATAGATTCTGACCGCGAATGGCTTGCAGTTCTTTCTGCATTTCCAGGAACTGTTCCTGGAATTCATCCATTCTATCGAACATAGTTTCCTTCTTACCAGAAGGTGTTGGCGGAATCTGTCCTTCCGGGACAGTGTGCACCACAGGGGGTGGTACCGTGACTACGGTAGCGAATCTTAGCGTTTCCCAAAGTTTGTAACCTTCAGGAGTCTACAGTATACCCCTGGCATCTTCGCTTTCCCGAAGTTTGTAACCTTCAGGCCCAGCGGCTTCTGTTGTGATTCCCTGATCTTCAGTGATCGGCGAAATATATCCTTCTGGGATATAGTTAACAGGCATACCCCAAGGACGATCTTTTGGCATTTGATACCTAGGATCATACTTCTCCATTATGGGTGTAGAGGTGATCTCTGAGATCGCAGTTTGTTGTAGCTGAGCTTCTGCCATGGCTTGCATGTCGTTACGAAGCTTTCTCATATCCTCTCTCAGAGCGTCGATCTCTTCTTTCAACTCTCTGTTTTCTTCCTCAAGATCATCCATCTTTTTCTGACGATTGGCCCGAGTATTGTACGAATGAGACAGTTTGACTCTAGAATCGAGACACAAACGTGAGATTCGTAAGGAAAAAGAATACGCGATGTGAGAATGATGAATGCAATTATTTTATTAATTGTTTTTTTTTTGTTTAATCAAAATAAACTTCGACAATTAGATTGGAAATATCAAACAGTGGGGAAACCCCTTTTTTATGGAAATTCAAAGGATTACAGAAATGGAAATACAGTAGATTACAAAGTGCAGAAACAGAAACCTAAGCTAATGGGTCCCGAGTCCTCTCTGAAGAGAAATCAGGTGCTGATTCTGGTATCTTCCTTTTCTTTGACCGGGGCTCTTGAGCCGTTGTCGGGTTGTCATTCCTTTGCCAGGTGAAATGAGTGAGCAAATTCCTTTGGTCATCTTGATTCTCTACAGCATGTTGCTCCAAAATTTCGATCAGAGCATCCTTTTCTTTTAATAATTGCTGTATTTTGATGCACTCTATGTCGAGGGTGCGGTACTTGTTCTTCCAAGACCTTCTCTCCCGTTGAACTTTGTTGAGAGTAACCTGAAGCTTTTCTGTTTTCGTCATGAAGTACATGACAGATTCCCTCGGCGGAAGAATTCCGTAACGAGGATAAGGCATTTTTAGCTTGAGAGCTCTAGTTTGTACCCAATGGAGATAAGGCTCCACCGAGACACAGTATGGTTTTCCTAGAGACTCTCGTCCTTTCTTATGAATGTGTTTCCATGCGTGCACTATTTCAATCTTTAGTGCTCTGTCGTTTTCTCCTTCTTTGAAGAAAAGACCTTCCAGATGAACACCCCGTGGGATGTGTCTCATCGGGTATCCAAATTGACGGCGAACTAATACCGGATGGTAGTTGATTCCTCCTTTAGTTCCTATGAGGGGTATGTTGGGGAAGTTTCCACAACGATCAATGATCCTGATTCCCTCATAAATCCTATTACACCAATCTATATCAGAGTTGGTAAGAGACATGATCTTCTGTAACCAACGTAAGGCACTCTTACAATCCCAAAAAGCAGCAGACTTGGGCAAGTGAGAGATAAACCATTTGTAAAGCAAAGGTACACAGTATGTGATCTCCCCTCCGCTGTACAAATTCCCCAAGTATACAGAATGATACGCATCTGCAAGCAAAGTCGGCACAGGATTTCCAATGAGAAAAACCTTAATGGAGTTAATATCGACGAAGTTATTGATGTTAGGAAACAAAAATAACCCGTAGGTGAGCAAGACAAAGATGCTTTCAAAAGCAGTCACGTTTCCTATACTGGCAAAATACAGGGCCTTCTTTGTCAAGAACTGGGTTGGCAAACCTTGGATGCCACCCTTAGCGGTCATGTGAGTCCTGACTTCAGACTCGTCCAAATGAATTGCTCTTGCAATGGTCTGATTCTTTGGAATTTCTTCCAGTCCAGAAAATGGAGCTCGATCCGTGATATGTAGATCGATCAGATGAGAATACTCCTCCAGCGTTGGTGCTAGCTGGTAATCCGGGAATGTGAAACAGTGATAAATCGGATCGTAGAATTGAATGAGCGCATCCATGATTCCCTCAATCACATGGACTCTTAATAGTGGTAGCAAACCTCCGTGCTTGGCTCTGAAAGCCTCAGGGTTAGTGATCATCCTTGCTAACCTTCTCAAATCCTCAAGTTTTGGAACCTTGAAGGTGTACTTATGAGTTCTCCTTTTACCGAACTCCATTAGCGTAATCCTTTTCTCTCTGATATTTGCAATCACAGTCTTAGTTTAATTTGAAAAATAGAGAGACTAGAAGAGAACTTTTTTGAATGTTTTAATGTTTTTTAAATGAATGCATGAATGCAGCACACAAAAACATAGAAAAAACATGGGGTCAAAGGGTCGTTGTCATGAAGTCAAGGCTCTACCCATCCCCAAAGGTTTATACTAGGGTGATTTTTGTACCTGTACTCATTATCATCAGCTCCTCCCAGGAAAGCAAAACAACAAGCGGATCGTCAGCGAGTTGTAGTGCAATCTTAGAGTAAGTGCCATTCACCGAGAATAGATCACCAGCCTCAAATGAGGGTAGTATCGCGTAACAACTATTTTCGATAGTTTCCGCACTACGAAAGGGTTTGGCTCCTCAGCTTCTCAGACTTAACAACCGGCCCATTGTCTGGGTGAGAGAATGGGTTGCGTTGGTCAGCCTCCACTGAGGTTGATGGTCGACCCCGTCGCCATCACTTATCTTAAGTGTATACTCAATCTTTCCGCATACGGCATCACCCGCATTCCCATTAGCAGAAAAATAAACACTTATAGCAATTAGGAAAAGCAGTATATATATTTGTCCTAAACATCCTAGACCATTAAAGCTAAGGATCTTAAGTTCCTGACAGAAATGGGTTCCCCGGCGGAAGCCCCAATTTGCGGTATCACACAAGAGATGAAAAGGAAAAAGGAAAACAGAGACCGGCCCCACGGTGGGCGCCATTTTTTCTGTAGCGAGCGATTTTGGACGCGGTTCTTAAGCGTTGGTCGCTCTCTGCGGTTGAAGCTTAAACAACAGGTCAATTCATTTTTTATCCTATTGTGAGCTGAATAAGGAAGGGAAATAGATGTCTCCAATTAACCCTGCTTTGCATACTGAGTTTAAACAGCGGTCTGTTAGGTTACGAATGCTATCAATGTGGGGGGGCCTTGTACTGGTTATTTGTATTTTCGCCAATACTGGTTCTTATCTAGGCAGAAGGTTTCTAACGGGGAACAAGGATTAGGATGATAGGACTGATGCTTTGAATTACTGCTTTTTGATTGATGGAGATATGGGATTTGGGTTTTTTGTTGATTGTGCTCGCTAAGATTTTTCTTTCAATCTTATGCCTACGTATTCCTGTTTACCGAAACAGGGAAATCAGGGCGTTCGTAGTTCCTCCTATTCTATGGGAGGAAATGGGTGTTTTTGGTGTCTTGTTCAAAGCCCAAGACGTGAAGCTAAAGGGTAGTTTGTATCTTGTTCAACGCCCAAGATGTGAAGCTGAAAAGTTTATTTGTGTCTTGTTTAAAGTCCAAGACGTGAAGCTGAAGGACCTCGACTTTAGAGAGAATTTGTCATCTCTAAGGAAGAGTTTGTTTGTCACAATTTCCTTTAAAGGGGATTTTAACCTGAAGGAGAAGACTTTAACTCAGTGTAGAGCAATGCTATCTTTCCTTAGGAATTTCTCATGCTAAAAGAGGGACAGTGGCATGGATGTAGATGATCCAGAGGCTTCCCGCTTACAGCGATTAGATGAAAGTGAAGGAGTTGTTGATGTTTGTGTACTGTGAACGAGGCACAGCTTTGATGCTAAAAGGTTGATTGGATCAACCAGTGGTTTTCTTATACAAAGCCTAAGAGGAGGCTAATATGTGTCTCGTACAAAGCCCGAGAGAGAGGCAAAAAGGTTTAACTCAACAAGAGAGTGTTTTTGTATCTCGTATAAAGCCCGAGATGGAGGCTAAAATTTGTTTTGACCCGACGATGGAGTCTTTTGGTATCTCGTATAAAGCCCGAGATGGAGGCTATTTGACTCAACAAGAGAGTTTTTTGTACCTCGTACGAAGCCCGAGATGGAGGTTGTTGTTTGTTTGGCTCAATAAGAACCTTTTTGTATCTCGTATAAAGCCCGAGATGGAGGCTAAAGGTTTGATTGACTCAACGAGGGAGCATCTTATGTGTCTCGTACGAAGCCCGAGAGAGAGGCTAAACGTTGTTTGACTCCGCTGGGGAGAATCATTGTACAAAGCCCAAGAGGAGGCTAAGGTGACTGTTTCAGTTAAGTGATAGGTCCAGTATACTGATTTTAAAGAGAAAATCAGTTCTTATATGAGCAACACTGTACTCAGGGATTTGATTTGAGGATCAGGGATATTTCTCGTTCTTTAAGGAAGCGGGAAATCCGAAGGGTATTGAGACTGTCCGAGTCTACGGGTTTCCTTCCTATTTAACGAAGGGGTCACTTGAGAATGTCTTTGAGACTCAAGGAGATTAGACTATCCAAGTCTAGAGTGTCATCTTTTGTACCATGCTTTTGAGAAACAGTAGTAGACTCTATGACAGGACTATTCTATGCAGATGACTAAGTTCTATTCCTATACCTCTAGGAGGTCGTCGGGATAATTTGTTCAAAGCCCAAGAGGAGGCTGGAAACTTCTAAGAAGCCGACGGGTCCTTGTACTAAGCCCAAGAGAAGGTTATCATTCCCGGAGGAAGAGATCATTATACGAAGCCTAAGAGGAGGCTGTGAATACTTCTAAGAAACCGTAGGGTCCTTGTACTAAGCCCAAGAGGAGGAGGGGTTACTTTTAGGAAGCCTGTGGGTCCTTGTACGATGCCCAAGAGGAGGCCGATGCTTTTAAGAAGCCCGTGGGTCCCCAAACCCCGAAATATTCAAGGCAAGCCATCCACAAGAAATAGATCAAGTCAGGAAAGTTCAAGAATTTCGAAGAAACTCAAAGATGCTATTCACGGAGAATACATTCATCTCTGGGAGTAGAATTTCTTGACGATTCCTAATGAGGACAGCCGAAGAGAAGACTGTATCTGGTGATCCTATTGGGGATCTAGTTGTCTATTTCTATGAACAAACGAAACGGCGTCACCTAGTTCTAGACCTAGTTGTCGGGGGAACTCGAAATATCTATACTATTATTACCCAGTTGATATGAGTTTATGAAAGAAGACTTACAGTGAAACAGCCCCACAATATAGTTATATGTATATGAAAGCGATAAATGAAAGCGATAACCACTTACTCGGTTGTAGAGCTTCCATGCTGTTTGGTTAGTTGTTCAAAAAAGAAAGATTGAAAACAACAGTATATTCAAAATCAAAGGAGCAAGTATTTTGAAAAGATGTTGGGGCTTACAGCTCAAGGAGAGGCCCAGGGTTTTATCAGTGAGTGCACTGTTTGAATTTTGTACAGAGGGACTTATACAAGTGACTAGGGCCCAAAATGGTTTTCTGTACAAAGGGATGGGTCTTACACTCTCTTAAGAGGCCCAAAAAGTTTAAAGAAAAAGAGTGGGGCTTATAACTCGAGGGTAGGCCCAGTTGACTTTCCGTTTAAAAATGGCGATCGCGCCGAGGTTTTCTTTTAATGCGAAGGGACTTATACAATAAGTGAGGCCCAAAATGTTTTGGTTAAAAGGGGATTGGGTCTTACACTCTAATAGAGGCCCAAAAGTATTTTGAATGGGTCTTATAGCTCGAGGAAAGGCCCAAGGTTATTTTTCAAAGGCGACGGTCGCGCCGTTTGTTTTTGACGGTATCGGGGCTTATACAATACACTGAGGCCCAAAAATGATTTGGTAAAAAAAAGGATTGGGTCTTACACTCTATTAGAGGCCCATGAGTGTTTGAAAATGATTTGTTTGAGTGAAAATCAAAGAAACCCTAATTTTTATCCTTTAAAAGTAAATATTTCAAGAAAATCAATTAAAAATGCCAAATAGGTTTGAATAAACCACTTGTGATTTTTGATTAAGGTTTGAAAAATGAGGTATAAATCACAAGAGATATTAAAACTCATTTGGTCTTGATTTGTCAAGATGAACATTCATTTTAAAGTGCTTAAAAACAATTAAAAATGAATTTATTCACAAAAATATTAATTATATTAAATAAATAATATAAACTTAATTTTTTTGTGGAATAAAATATTTCAACATTTTTTTGATTTTTTGCAAAAAGAACCAATCAAAAATAATTAAAATTGAAAGAGTTATTAATTTTCCAAATAATTAACAAAACATAAAAATAGTTGGAAAAATAGCAAAAAATGTGAAAAATCACAAAATGGCATGGGTGGGGTTTGAACCCACGACCTCAAGCATACAAGGCGCGCGCCTTACCACTGGGGTGGTGATACATCCATTGTTTGAAACGAACCAACAAATACACAAGTCATGCCTTGGTTTTGGCTTGCCCAAGGCAAGTTTTGGCAAGTTTTGGCTCAGAAACGTGAAGGTCATAACTTTCTCAATTCTTAATGGTTTGAGACAAAATTTATATGTATCTGGGCCATAATTTCACAAGGAATCCAATGGTGGTGGTAGTTTTTTCAGATCACACTCCCTCCTCAAAACCCGATAGTGGTTTTGAAAATGACCTATAATTGCATTTTCTATGCTACAACTTGGTACAGGCATGGATTACATGGTGAATTAGCTCAAACACAACATATACAACATGTATGAGATGTTTATGATCAGTGGACTTCAAAGCATTGCATGATTCAAAGATTCCAAGTTGTGAGGCTTACCTCTCTTTTTGAGATTTTGGAGCTTTTGTGCAATCTGTCAAACCTCTTGCTCCAGATATGATTTTATGCTTTGAACCACCTCAAATTATCCCTTGGATGCTTTTAGGATGATTGGAATCAACTGGTACCTGCAAAAACACAAACTGTCCCTTTCTTGCAAAAGGGGTCAAAAGTGACCAAAATGGCAACTCTCTCAAATGGTGTTCCAGATGGTGGGAACCATTTGGGACAGTTCAAGGATGATATTTGGAGTGTGTTTGAAGTTTTATCTGGTTTGTAAAGTGACTTAATCAAGACATGGCTTGAAAAATGCAAAAAAGTGCCATTTTAAGGTTTTGAGAGGTGACTTTGTGATTTTGTGATTACAGGTCACTTTTGATGGTTTGTACAGCTTACATATGATATATATGAGGTGTGTGTGTGATTGATTGTGATGGAATTGCTCTCTAGCTCAAAAACTCAAAGCTACTTGCTTTGGAAGGCAAATTTGAGGTGAAAGAAGAGATTTTGAGGAAAGCATCTGTTTGATGGCTTTGGCGTACTCAAACTGAACACAATTGAGCTCTATTTATAGTAGAGCAAGTTTGTTTTGGGATCCACAGTGAATGGCAACTGCAGCAGGTGTTTGTTCAATGTTGGCCAATGGAAATCCAAGTCTCCTCTAGCCATTGACTAGAGGTTAGGGCACAGGGTTGTGGTTCCCTTGGTCTTGGATAAGTCTTGACTGATTTCAGATGAGAATGGCTCAGTCCATGCCACCTTGATGCTTCCATTGAATGCTCCAATCCAAATTTGAAGTCTTGTCCCTATTTTGGCCATTCTAGGTTCAACATGCTATTTCTTGTTCCATGGACTTTGGAGGCTTGGCTCAGTGATTGTCCCCTTTAGATTCAATCCTCTGAGGTGTCCAAGTGGATAGGAGCAACTGGATTTGGCTGGTTTTGGAAAATCGAGCAAAGTTGCAAATTCTGCCTTGCCTTGACAGATTTCAGCAAGGCAACTTGCCAATGTCATATCTCATAACTCAAATTGAATTTGGCAATGTTCTTGGTCATTTTGGAAAGCCCTTACATCATACAACAACTGTTGGAACATGTTTGGGTTTGATATCTTTTGAATCCAAGTGAAAAATCCCTCTACATTTGGCAAAAAGTGAAGACAGATTTGGACTTAGTGAAAATTTCACTAAGTGTTGGAAAAAGTGACATTTTCACTTTTCAGCCATTTTGATCACTCCATAACTCAAAATCCTTAATGAATTGGAGTTAGGTCTAGTTGAAGTTTTTGTAGAGGGTAATGAGGGCTACAAGTCCATCTTTGGATGAGAGAAAATGGCCTTGTGATTTAGGAGTTATGGTCCTCCAAAGTTGGTACCTATGTCACTTTATTTTTAACTTAGAAAAATTTCTAAGTTTTTATGGTTACCCCTTTTACAAGTTATCCAACTTTTCTTGATTTTTCTTGATGAATGATGATTCAAATCATACATTAACATCATTTTAGTTTTAAAAATCCATTTTGGTGAAAAATCTCAAAAAGTCAAAGTTGACTTTTGTGCACAGTTGACTTTTTATCAGATGAATTCCAAATTGTGCAATTCTTCAGGAAATCATGTCCTTGACCTAAATCAAACTTGATGGACATGTTCCATGGGTGTCATAGGGTATATTGAGGCATGTCTTAGGGCTTGGGAGCATGTCCTGGTCAAAAGTCAAAGTTACAGCTGACTTTTCCCGCGAAACCCTAATTGTGGTGCAGATGAAATTGAGACTTGTTACTCAAGCTTCTTGGATTAATCCATTGTTCCAAATGGATCAATATAGTTCATGAAAGAACTTCAACCCTCTCTTGAGGTCTTGGTTCATGATTTGCCCTAAAAGTCAACTTAGGGGTGAATTAGGTCAAGAAACCCTAATTCATGATTTTTGATGTATGCACCCCCTGAGGCAAAATTGACTTGGTGATTGGGTCCATGAGGTTCCATGGAGTATATTAGGTTATGTTTTGGGTCATTGGCTTGTGCCCAGATGAAAATTTCTCATCTGGAGGCCCTGGTCGACCAAAACCCTAATTTGGTGACACTGTCGATCTTGAGGCTTGATCCACCTAGAAGGGAGCATCCTTGTGCTTAATCCTTGAAATGGGAGTCCTTTTGGTCCATTGTGGATGTTTTAGAGGTTAGACAAGTTGAAGATCATGTCATTTCTTGATTGATCCTTTGTCTAAGCACTCAGAGAGGGCTCGAAACCCTAAGCTCTGATTGTAGTGGATGCTCACCCATCTTTGGGGAGACTGATGAAATAAAATGGTTCCCCCATATTGTGATGATGATTTACACAATGATGGGAAATCTTAGTGGTCAAAATTTGGGGTATGACAGCTATGAATGGAAACATCAAGGTTCAAGTGGGCAATATTAGAGGTTCATTTCAGAAGAGTTTTTATGAGGTTGAGCATGCACACACTAGTCCATATTATTTGAATTTGTGTGGATCAGTATCTAGAGCTGCTTTGCGGCACATTGCTGAAGAGTGGCATAAGGTTGACATGGTGGGTACAAACACCCAGATGTGCAGGTATTTTCGTAGAACAGTATACGGGTTACCTTGTGCCTGTGAGTTAGGGAGATACACATTGAATGGTGAACCAATACCAGTTGATGATATTCATATCCATAGGAGGAAACTGAGTATGGAAGGCGAACAAGAGGTAGATACAGAGGATGGGGCAGAGGTGGACATGACAAATGCTGTGGGTTCTGTATTGGCAGCTGTTACACCCCCAATCTATACCCCCAAGCTATTAAAGCGATAAATAAAATTCAAAATTTCATCAGAGTATATTTAAAACATTCACGGCATAGACCGAGGGGTCACATCAATTTGAAACAAAATACACATAAACCTGCTCATAAAGATATGCAACAATTAGGTAGTGATACAAACAGAGGAACTCAGTTCCTACTACCCATAATTCACATACAGAATAAAAGCGGAAAATCTGTACTGAAATCTCGAATATATATATATCATGAAAAGTTTGTCTGTCAAATACAATCATACATGTACAATCTCAAAAGAAACATATACATATACACACAAATCACCAACGGTCTCCCTAACTACCCGGTGCCACATATCAGAGCCGACCGACAAAAGAATGAAGACCTAAGCTTCACAAAAAGACCTCCAGCAATCTAATCTGCAATGCCTCGTAGAGCATTATAAAACAGCAGAAGGGTGAGAAACACAATCATAATATAATTGCATATAATTATATAATAACACAACATTACACACATAACATATTCTCACCACAACGTTCAACAGAATCCAAATACAACACAACACAATACATATCTCAACTCATCAATTCCAATCACAATTCCACACCAAATCAATCCATTCATGATTTATGCAAATGCACAGAGACCAACACAACGACTCTATGCAATGCTTATGCGGTACCATCCATCCATCAATCTCATCACTAGTTCACTCAGGAACTCTGTTGGAATCATTGCTCGTTACTTAGTGTAACTCCCCGTCGGGCATATGATGTTCCCCATCGCTCACACCCCACACGGGCACACGATGTTTATGGATCGCTCACACCCCACACGGGCACACGACCCGATCGCTCACACCCCACACGGGCACACGATCGTCTATAATCATTGCTCACACCCCACACGGGCACACGACGTTATAGCGGATTCCCTCTGGAACCAAACTGTTGCTCACACCCCACATGGGCACACGACATTACAAGAATGCATATCATGATGCTTGGCATACAATGACTCATGACATTCAAATGCACACATATATGCAATCATCTCACTCAACATTAATCATGCTTTGCAATTCAAGCCCAAAACAATGCATTTATTTGCCATACGGCCACAAACCATCATCACACCATCTAAACACATGCATTTACACCCTACCACAGCACATAAGTCATACCATCTCCATATCAACAACACATTGCATGATACACATCAATTACACACAATTATAACGACAAAAGTCGACAAAATGACACTATTCCCAATTCTCGACATAATTAAATCAGCCAACGATCTCCCAACCATTTTAATAAGAAAGAACAACTCACAGGCTTTCTAACGCACCCAACCCCACTCCAATCCGACTTACGGATCAAAAGTTATGAAAAAAAACAAAATTGCACAAACAGCCATGTTCGCTAGGCGAACCCTCTAGCGAGCGTTCGCTACCACCTTCGCTAGGCGAATGTCCAGCGAACCCACTATCAGATAAAAACAAACACAAAGTTGGCTAGGCGAACCCATTGGCGAACCAAGGCAGCAACCACCAGAACCAAAAAGATACAAAGTTCGCTAGGCGAACAACGTTAGCGAACATTCGCTGACCTTCGCTAACTGGTTCGCTAGGCGAACCCGCGAAAACTCATTCACTACTGCTTCGCCCCAGGTTCGCTAGGAGAACCAAGGAAAATCCAGAAATTCTGCAGCGCTGTTTCACAACCCAAAAATCATATTTTCTCCACCAAAACATTTCCAAACCAACACATAGCAATCAAAACATAACCCAAGCATGGTAACAAGTATTCTACATCATTTACACCGATTTCCAACCGCGAAAACATCGATTTCTCATCATTATTCCCATTTCCAACCTAGAATCAAAAGCTATGGAAAGACAAGAAAATATACAAACATACACATACATAATCATACACAAGCATAAGATAATCGAGTTTCACACCCTTACCCGATTTAATCGTGTTTAGAAAGTCGGTTGTATAGTTTTCTTCTTTCCCAAGTTTCTCTCTTTTTCTTCTCTTCTTCTTTCTCTCTACTTTTCTTCTTCTCTTTTTTTTCTTTCCTTTCTATTTTCTCTCTATCTATTTCTATTTCTATGAAAAATATAATATCTACCCGACAAAAGACCAAAATACCCCTACACTCAAATATCTCGCAAACGTTCCCAAAACCTGATAAAACTTAACCACGATGAAAAATAACATATTTTCAGATAAAAGTCAGAAATAAAATAATATAATAATAAAATATTCAAAACGACTAGATTAAATAAAACGGACAAAACTGGGGCGTTACAACTCTCCCCCACTTAGAAATTTTCGCCCTCGAAAATATACCTGAGACGAACAACTCTGGATACGACTCCCGCATCCGACTCTCCAACTCCCAAGTCAAATTGCCCTCAGCAGCACCTCTCCACGCTACCTTCACAAGTGCAATATCCTTGCCCCTCAACTGTTTCACCTCGCGATCCAAAATCCTAATGGGTAATGCCTCAACCGTAAGGTTCTCCCTTACCTCAACTTCATTCATCGGAATCACATGCGACGGATCTGGAACATACTTCCGAAGCTGTGAAACATGGAACACATCGTGCAAATTCGACAGACTCGGCGGCAACTCCACCCTATACGCCACAGCACCAACTCTCGCGGATATCTGGTAAGGACCAATAAACCGAGAAGTAAGTTTCTTCGACTTCAATACACGACCCACACCCGTTACCGGCGAAACTCTCAAAAATACATGATCACACTCTTGAAACTCTAGATCCTTCCTTCTACGATCATGATAACTCTTCTGTCTACTCTGAGAAGCCTTCAATTTCTCACGAATAAGCTTCACCTTGTCTGTAGTCTGCTGAATCAATTCGGGCCCAACCACCGAACTCTCACCAGATTCGTGCCAACACAACGGTGTTCGACATCTTCGTCCATACAATGCTTCAAAAGGTGCCATTCCAATACTAGAATGGAAACTATTATTATACGTGAATTCAATCAATGCAAGATAACTATCCCACGCACCACCTTGTTCAAGAACACAAGCCCTCAACAAATCTTCCAACGACTGAATCGTCCTCTCGGTCTATCCATCCGTTTAAGGATGATAAGCAGAACTCAACCTCAATTTAGATCCCAAAGCCTTTTGCAAACTTTCCCAAAATCTGGAGGTAAACCTAGGATCTCGATCAGAAACAATGCTCAACGGAACACCATGCAATTTCACAATCACACTGATATAAATCTCAGCTAGCCTCTCCAAAGAAAAACTGATGTCAATCGGAATAAAGTGCGCCGATTTAGTCAATCTGTCAACAACCACCCAAATAGCATTATGCCCTCGCTGAGTATTCGGCAACCCTGTCACAAAATCCATAGAAATGTTGTCCCACTTCCACTCAGGAATATCCAACGGTTGCAACAAACCACTAGGCCTCAGATGTTCTACCTTTGATTTCTGACAAGTCAAACATGCATAAACAAACTGAGCCACGTCTCTTTTCAATCCAGACCACCAGAAAATCTTCTTCAAATCTTGGTACATCTTATTCGCTCCCGGATGAATACTCAAATTACTCCGGTGTCCTTCCTCTAAAATCATCCTTTTCAACTCCGCATCATCAGGAATACAGATTCGACCTCGGAACCTCAAAACACCATTAACATCCACTTTAAAATCACTATTCCCATATTTTTCTCTCACCAACATCAAATCCACAAATTTCACATCCAGCTTCTGTTTCTCACTAACCGTCAACAGAAAATCATTAGTAACCTTTAACATTCCAAGCCTCACGCTATCCGACGTCACTTCACATACCAAACTCAAATCTCTAAACGATTCCAAAAGTTCCCACTCTTTAACCATTAAAGCGGACATATGCAAAGATTTCCGGCTCAACGCATCGGCTACCACATTAGCTTTACCCGGATGGTAATTCAAGCCAAAGTCGTAGTCCTTCAAAAACTCCAACCATCTACGTTGCCTCATATTCAATTCTTTCTGATCAAACAAATATTTCAAACTTTTATGATCACTAAAGACTTCGAATCTTGCACCGTAGAGATAATGCCTCCAAATTTTCAACACAAAGACCACAGCCGCTAATTCCAAATCATGAGTAGGGTAATTTTTCTCATGCACTCTTAACTACCTAGAAGCATAAGCCACGACCTTACCGTCTTGCATTAGCACCCCACCTAGACCAATCAAAGACTCATCACAATACACCAAAAACGGTTCAGTAGGATTCGGCAAAATCAAAATCGAAGTTTTCGTCAATCTTCTCTTCAGCTCATTAAAACTTTCCTCGCACCGAATAGCCCAAATGAACGTTTACCCTTTACAAGTTTACTGGGTCAAAGGAAGTGCTAGCTTAGAAAAACCTTCAATGAACCTTCGATAATATCCGGCCAAACCCAAAAAGGTTCGAATTTCAGTAAGGATCTCGAAGCCTCCCATTGTAGAACTACTTCTACTTTAGATGGATCCACAGAAATACCATTACCTGAAATCACGTGCCCAAGAAAACTCACCTCCGACAACCAGAACTCACACTTGGACAACTTGGCAAAAAGCTTTCTTTCTTTCAAAACCTGCAAAACAATACGCAAATGCTCCGCGTGCTCCTTCCGAGACTTAGAATAAATTAAGATATCATCAATAAACACAACCACAAAACGATCCAAATGCTCGTGGAAAATACGATTCATGTACTCCATAAACACACCTGGCGCATTAGAAACCCCGGACGGCATCACAGAATATTCATAATGACCGTAACATGTCCTAAAAGCCGTCTTCTTAATATCTTCCTCTTTCACCCTAATCTGATGATACCCTGACCTCAAGTCAATCTTACTAAACACACAAGCACCAACCAACTGATCCATCAAATCATCAATTCTCGGAAGAGGATACTTATTCTTAATCGTCACCTTATTCAACTGGCGATAATTAATACACAACCGCATACTTCCATCTTTCTTTTTCACCAATAAAACTGGAGCACCCCAAGGAGAAACGCTTGGTCTCATAAACCTCTTTTCTAGCAATTCATTCAACTGCTTCTTTAATTCAACCAACTCAGATGCCGACATACGATAAGGTGCCATAGAAACAGGTCTAGTACCAGGAACTAGATCTATAGAAAGCTCCACCTCTCTCTCTGGCGGTAAGTCTGAAATATCCTTGGGAAACACTTTCGGAAATTCACACACAACAGGAAACACATCAAGTGAAACTTGACTATCCACAGTCAATGATGCAAACAACCCAAACAACTGAGCTTCATCCGCCAAAAGTTTCTTCAACTCTTTGGTAGATAAGAAACTCGAGTCTTCGTCTTCCTCAAGAGAAGGAAATCTTACCAGCTTATGATAACAATCAATATGGACCTTGTTGAACTGCAACCAATTCATTCCCAGAACCACATCTAAACCCTCCAACGGTAAACACACCAAATCCATCTCAAAGTCTTTACCATAAATGGTCAAAGGACAACTTAAACAAACCAAAGAAGTAGTTACTGACCCCATTGCTGGAGTATCAATAACCATCTCACCACCCATTGAAGACAACACAAGATTCAAACGCTTCGCGCACTCAGACGAAATAAACGAATGAGTCGCTCCAGTATCAATAATAGCAACAATAGGAGTACTATTAATAAAACAAGTACCTCTGATCAGACGATCTGCACTTGAAGTTTGAGTTCCTGCCAATGCAAAAACCTTTCCACCCGCTGGAGCTTGCTTCGGTTTCGGACACTTTATACTAATATGACCAGGTTCACCACAGTTGAAACACTTCACCACAGTCTGCCTCTTACAATCAGCCGCTACATGTCCTAAACCTCCACAATTGGTACACTTCCTCATATCTTTCCTACATTCAAACTGACGATGTCCTAGGTCACCACACCTATAACATCTCGGAGGATTATACATTCCTCCCCCACTTGGCCTTTTCTCAAAATTCCCCCTTTGTTTACCCTTATCAGCTGGTGTTACATAAGGACCACTACGAAACGGTTGTTTCCCTTTCCTCTCGTTCATACTCTTATAGTGAGTAGAACGAGCTTTGCTATCTTCTTCAAAAATCCTACAGCAATCTACCAAATCAGAAAACCTTCTAATCCTTTGGTAACCGATTGCCTGCTTTATCTCAGGACGCAATCCGTTCTCAAACTTCGCACACTTAGAAAATTCCGCAGTCGCTTCAGCATAATGTGGATAAAACTGCACAAGTTCCACAAACTTAGCAGTATAATCAACAACAGACATATTACCTTGTTTCAATTCCAAGAACTCAATTTCCTTCTTTCCTCTTACATCTTCAGGAAAATACTTCCTCAGAAACTTAATGCTAAACACAGCCCAAGTGATCTCCTCCTCTGTAGCTTCCAACACATGACGTGTACTAACCCACCAATCATCAGCTTCTTCCAGTAACATGTGAGTACCCAGTCTCACCTTCTGATCCTCAGCATAATCCATCACTCGGAAGATTCTTTCAATCTCTTTAAGCCATATCTGAGCACCATTAGGATCATATCTTCCTTTGAAGATAGGCCGTTTGTTCTTCCTGAACTCATCATTTCCAGCAGCATTAGGTGCACCCTGCACAGCCCGAGCCATAGCTTGCATAGCAGCAGCCAAAGCAGCGTCATTTCTACCAGCCATATTCTGTTCATTCCAATAACAGCAACTATGGTTAAACAAACAGCTCCTCCGAACACCAAGACCGACAAGGACTGACACAAACTGACACAGACTGGCTCTGATACCACTTAATGTTACACCCCTAATCTATACCCTCAAGCTATTAAAGCGATAAATAAAATTCAAAATTTCATCAGAGTATATTTAAAACATTCACGGCATAGACCGAGGGGTCACATCAATTTGAAACAAAATACACATAAACCTGCTCATAAAGATATGCAACAATCAGGTAGTGATACAAACAGAGGAACTCAGTTCCTACTACCCACAATTCACATACAGAATAAAAGCGGAAAATCTGTACTGAAATCTCAAATATATATATCATGAAAAGTTTGTCTGTCAAATACAATCATACATGTACAATCTCAAAAGAAACATATACATATACACACAAATCACCAACAGTCTCCCTAACTACCCGGTGCCACATATCAGAGCCGACCGACAAAAGAATGAAGACCTAAGCTTCACAAAAAGACCTCCAGCAATCTAATCTGCAATGCCTCATAGAGCATTATAAAACAGCAGAAGGGTGAGAAACACAATCATAATATAATTGCATATAATTATATAATAACACAACATTACACACATAACATATTCTCACCACAACGTACAACCAAATCCAAATACAACACAACACAATACATATCTCAACTCATCAATTCCAATCATAATTCCACGCCAAATCAATCCATTCATGATTTATGCAAATGCACAGAGACCGACACAACGACTTTATGCAATGCATATGCGGTACCATCCATCCATCAATCTCATCACTAGTTCACTCAGGAACTCTGCTGGAATCATCGCTCGTTACTTAGTGTAACTCCCCGTCGGGCATACGATGTTCCCCGTCGCTCACACCCCACACGGGCACACGACGTTTATGGATCGCTCACACCCCACACGGGCACACAATCGTCTATAATCATCGCTCACACCTCACACGGACACACGATGTTATAGCGGATTCCCTCTGGAACCAAACCATCGTTCACACCCCACATGGGCACACGACATTACAAGAATGCATATCATGATGCTTGGCATACAATGACTCATGACATTCAAATGCGCACATATATGCAATCATCTCACTCAACATTAATCATGCTTTGTAATTCAAGCCCAAAACAATGCATTTATTTGCCATACGGCCACAAACCATCATCACACCATCTAAACACATGCATTTACACCATACCACAACACACAAGTCATACCATCTCCATATCAACATCACATTACATGATACACATCAATTACACACAATTATAACGACAAAAGTCGACAAAATGACAGTATTCCAAATTCCCGACATAATTAAATCGGCTAATGATCTCCCAACCATTTTAATAAGAAAGAACAACTCACAGGCTTTCTAACGCACCCAACCGCACTCCAATCCGACTTACGGATCAAAAGTTATGAAGAAAACAAAATTGCACAAACATCCATGTTCGCTAGGCGAACCCTCTAGCGAGCATTCGCTACCACCTTCGCTAGGCGAATGTCCAGCGAATCCACTATCAGATAAAAACAGACACAAAGTTCGCTAGGCGAACCCCTTGGCGAACCAAGGCAGCAACCACCAGAACCAAAAAGATACAAAGTTCGCTAGGCGAACAACATTAGCGAACATTCGCTGACCTTCGCTAACTGGTTCGCTAGGCGAACCCGCGGAAACTCATTCGCTACTGCTTCCCCCCAGGTTCGCTAGACGAACCAAGGAAAATCCAGAAATTCTGCAGCGCTGTTTCACAACCCAAAAATCATATTTTCTCCACCAAAACATTTCCAAACCAACACATAGCAATCAAAACATAACTCAAGCATGGTAACAAGTATTCTACAGCATTTACACCGATTTTCAACCGCGAAAACATTGATTTCTCATCATTATTCCCATTTCCAACCTAGAATCAAAAGCTATGGAAAGACAAGAAAATATACAAACATACACATACATAATCATACACAGGCATAAGATAATCGAGTTTCACACCCTTACCCGATTTAATCGTGTTTAGAAAGTCGGTTGTATAGTTTTCTTCTTTCCCAAGTTTCTCTCTTTTTCTTCTCTTCTTCTTTCTCTCTACTTTTCTTCTTCTCTTTTTTTTTCTTTCCTTTCTATTTTCTCTCTATCTATTTCTATTTCTATGAAAAATATAATATCTACCCGACAAAAGACCAAAATGCCCCTACACTCAAATATCTCGCAAACGTTCCAAAAACCCGATAAAACTTAATCACGATGAAAAATAACATATTTTCAGATAAAAGTCAGAAATAAAATAATATAATAATAAAATAATCAAAACGACTCGATTAAATAAAACGGACAAAACTGGGGCGTTACAGCAGCAATTTTGGTAAAACAATGTGTTGCATCAAGATGTTCTACTTGATGTCTTGACATGCTGTCTCTAATATTCTGCAGCTATGCAATATGTATGTTGGCTAAATTTTGTTAAAACCTTTATGTTAGCTCTTATGTCACTGAAGGTGTTTTAACATGTTGTATGTGTATCTGCCATAACAGATTAGTTGCAGGTTGTGAAATGTCAAGTAGGATGTCTTGACATGTTGTTCTGCACTAACTGGTTATGTTCAGTTTATGTCATATTAGATTTGTTAAATGTCAAGTGTGATATCTTGACATGTTGTGCTGCACCTACCTAGTATGAGTGCATGGTTGAAATGGTGTGACAGAGATGTCATGAGCACTTCACTGAACCTGAATGTTTAACGTTATGTGACGTGGCTGTTTTTGGAATGTCATGACAGAATATCTTGATCTGGTACAACAGGTACTGCTGCTCTATGATGGTTAATCAAGATGTTAAAGGAGATGTCACAACATCATTGTCTGTTACAGCAGGTGCTGCTATTGTATATTTCTTGACTGATTTGATTTGATCTGATGAGATCTTTTTGGATATACCTCATCATTATACACAGGTCAAGGAGATTTATTAGGAACAAAGTGCAGATTTAATTGGATTTTATAAAAAGGATCTTGGAGACTTTTTAGGAAACTATTTGGAGATTTGTTCCTATTTTTATGGAGAAGATCTTGCAGCTGAATTAAAAAGTGAAGATTTAAAAGATACATAATATCCTGAAAATATTATGTATCCTTTGTGGAGCTGATTTAAAGATCTGGAAGATTCAAGATAAAATCAAGAAGAATATTGAAGAATAATGACTTTCTAATTATGGAGATAAATTAGGAAGGATTTGATTGAAGACCTATTATGTAGCAGAAGTTTCTGCTGATTTGTAGCAGCTGTTATGCTGTGATTTGAAGCCCAAATCAAGTTGGGAATAAGTTATAAATAGAATGCTTGTAACCTAGAAAAAGCACGGGTCCAAGGTGTAGATCATTAGGGTTTGTGTGAAATTGTGAGCCACTCTGGTACTATTTTGTACATAGAGTTGGACTGTTTAGTTGAGTTGTATTTGTCAATCATCTATGAGCTTTTAAGAAATGATGATTGTGTTTCTTTGAAGTGTGTCTTCTACTTTTCTGTGATTGAAGAGTTGTTGGAAATCAAGCTGTTGATGCAGTGGCTGAGGTTTTGACTGCTAAACATCATTGCGATGATTGGAAGAGAGATGGAGTCTCTTATCTAAGAGTGTCTTAGGTAGAAGGGTCATTGGGTAGTTATTAAGTGAGTAGATCGTCAACGGGTGTGTTGGCTGTAGGGTCTATGAATTGATACTGCTAATAGTGGACTTCTTTCCTGGCTTGGTATGCCCCCAGATGTAGGTTGTTAGACCGAACTGGGTAAACAATTCTTGTGTGCACTTTACTTTTTAGCAACTTCTTTAACTGTCTATATCTTGTATATGTTGTTGATAATAGACCAGATGTCTCGACATGTTTATTCGACATCTGGGTCTGTCATACCAGAATTTCCATTGGTATCAGAGCAGGCATCCTGTTCGTTTTTCTGGGTGAGATCCTAGGGAAGATACTTTCTGGTTCATGTGCAAGGAAAATAGTTTTACTGAGAAGTTGTATGGACTTGGTCAGTTCATATGTTGTTTGAGTGGTCCCTTGAAGTGGAGGATGGGCTATTCCTGATAGGGTGTGTATTGGCTCTGTTTGAAGTTGTCAGGCGTGTAGCTTTGTTCGTGAGCTGCTTTGTGGGGTGATTTATTTTCAACCTATGCTGACCTATTGCACTTGGAGTGTGGTGCTTGTGCAAAGGTTATTAAGTTTTGAAGGTTGTAGAGGGGTTTTCTTTATCTGTGTTCCGCTGCATATGTATCTGTCAGAAAACTTCTAGTGGTTTTGTGTGTTGAGGCCACAACACTCTGTTCTCCTCTGAAGGTGTATCACATGGTGTTGTGATACTTGAGGATAATATTGACTGACTTATTAAAGTGACCAAAGATACTTGAGGTTTGACCCAAGTCCCTCATAAAGGCATTTTCAATAAGTTTGTTGATGAGAGATCAGAAGGATGCAATTTATTTTTGCTCTCTTCTCTGAAAGACCATCCACAAGTCTAAATTGAAGGATCCCATGGTGTTGTTCTTGAATGATGTTCTATCGGTTGTTGTGACATCAAACTAGCAAAGTGTGCAGATACTTGTGTGTATGGTTTGGTTTTGAAGGTTGATCAGATACTGATGGTCGATCCTCTTGTGTCCCTTGTAAGAGATGTGTGTGGATTACTGTGGTTGTTGTCTCCAAAGCCATAGTATATGGTTAATGTGATTTAGACTGATGTCGGAACTGATGTTGAAACATCATTTTAGTTCATTGTTTCCTCAGCCAAGGAAGTTTGTTTAGCTCAGGATGGAGTGAAAGGTTAAGACACTGATCTAATCTGGGAATGCTTTTGTGGTATGAATGGTTGTCATGATGGTTTGTCATGAAGAAGAATCAGCAGATGCCTGATGTGTGTGAAAGAAGAATGTAAGACCAAATTCCCTACCTTGTGTGATAAGGTAGTCTTATTTGACTAATGATAAATACTTTGACGGGAGCTAAGTATTTGTCGGACGTGAGTATGCAAGTCTGCAGTCTGAACTCTTTGCTTCAGAGAAGGGTGATAAGTTGAAGACTCAAGGAGATTATTCTTCTTGAAGGTGGATGAGAGTTTATTTCTCTCTTTTTGGAGTTCTTATTCAAGCTGGTGGCGCAACGTTGTCTGGAGTTCTTCAGTTCTATGGATTACTATGCTATAGTAAGTCCAGTTGGTGGAGCATATCAAGAATCATGGTGATGATGTCTTGGCGTGTGGCATATGTTCTAACTTGGTGTTGGGACATTATCTGGGTTGGATTTCCTTGATGAAGGATGATTATGCTTGGTTCAGGAGCTTGGTGCCTACATTATGCCTAAGGAGCGTCTACATAGTCATACGGGAGAATGATGAAGTAGAAGGTCTCCCTTGGATGGAGAATATAGAGAAGACTGAAGCAGATCAGGTATTGATTGCTTGGAAGTCTGAAGGTGAAGATACTCCAATTATCATAAGGGAGAATGATAGGGAATGACTGCCTTTGGAGAGTTGGCTGATTATCGATGGAGGGCCTTGCTAAGGCCAGTTGAAAAGCTTGGGGATAGGGAGTACTTGTCTATGGATTTTGTTGCAATGGTGCATATATTGTGAAGCTTGCATGCTGATCAAGCTTGTGGAGATTGGTTTCCTCTTATGAGGATATAATGTCAGATAACATGCTATGACATTCTTCTGCTGGATGGCATTTTGGTGTGTTCTTAATAGGACATGTATGGTTCTAGCCATGTGAAGCTAATTGTTTGAATCTTGTGCGCACATGCTTCTGATGAGGAGTTTGAAGGACAATTTTGTTTGTGTCTGGGAGAATTTATTTTTCACTACAGTTTTTGGAAGAACTCTGTAGGGGTCTTTATTGATGGGAGATGTCATACTCGTCTTGGTGTGTGTTATTAATTCAAAGTAAGAGGACTTTACTTAGAGTGCAGTGGAAGGCTGTGTGTTTGTGCTTCAGAACTTGTGGATGATTGTGTGAAGCATTCCTAATTCAGTTGGATTGTATCTCAAGGAACAAGAATGTCTATGGCTGTAAAATTCAAGGTGGATTTGTAGAGGGTATGGATGGTTTCTGGATGAGAGGGATCAATGGTGATTTTGGTCTCAATCCAAGAGTTTTATGGTTGTAGTACAAGGATGTGATCCTGGTACTTTCTTACTATATGATCATAAAGGTGTCATGGGATATCATTGGTGATTTTGTGGTAGTTCTTGTTGAAGGAGCAACTTCTGTCAGTTAAATGTACTAGTGTTGTTTGAGGATCAATCATTAAGTGAATGCGTTTAACAGGTGTGTTGAATAGAGGGTGCGCTCTTGAAGACATGAAGATGATTCTTATGTTTTCCATTCAGTTAAGGTGTTCTTCTTGCAAAGGAGCACTGCTTATCTTAGATAGGGGGAGTTGAAATTTTGGTGTTGAAGTAGTGCAGTTGTTTATCAAGATTGTTTGTGGCTCTGGTGAGGGTGTTATGTCAGACAAGATGTCGTGACATTGTGTTACTGGTGAAGTTGAGGGTGGACATGACAGTTTAGACCTGGTGTGTCAATGGATTGAACCAGAAGTGTACATTTACCCCAATGTTTGTCAATTTTTGGCAAAAAAGGGGGAGAGAAGTAGGTTTGTTCAGCTATTGTGTCTGGATTTCGTATTTGAACTAGTCTCACAAGGAGGTAGAATAGTCAGTTCTGTTCTGAGTATGTTGGTTGGATGATTCAGAGTTTGCCTTTGGAACTTTTTGTGCTTGGTCTGTATTAATGTACTCTCTTCTCTATGGATTTATTCTGAATGTTGCTTATTTGTTCTGGTTGTTATGGAAGTTTCCTAGTGGAGTTTGTCCAATTGTGGCTAAAAGGGGGGAGAGTAGTGTAGTAGTTGTTTTGCTGGTTTTGTAGATGGTTTTCTAGTGTGCAGGTGCTAGTTTGGTTTTCTTGATTGTTTTTCTGTGCTCCTTGGCTTGAGGGGGAGTTTCTGATTTTCTGAGAATGTTAGTTGTGTGTGTGTGGGTTGCTGCAGGGATCTCTGATATGGAGTTGTTTTAGCCAAAATTTTCCAAAGGGGGAGTTTGTTGGTTCTGTATTGGCAGCAATTTTGGTAAAACAATGTGTTGCATCAAGATGTTCTACTTGATGTCTTGACATGCTGTCTCAAATATTCTACAGCAATGCAGTATGTATGTTGGCTAAATCTTGTTAAAACCTTTATGTTAGCTCTTATGTCACTGAAGGTGTTTTAACATGTTGTATGTGTATTTGCCATAACAGATTAGTTGCAGGTTGTGAAATGTCAAGTAAGATGTCTTGACATGTTGTTCTGCACTAACTGGTTATGTTCAGTTTCTGTCATATTAGATTAGTTAAATGTCAAGTGTGATGTCTTGACATGTTGTGCTGCACCTACCTAGTATGAGTGTATGGTTGAAATGGTGTGACAGAGATGTCATGAGCACTTCACTGAACCTGAATGTTTAAGGTTATGTGACGTGGCTGTTTTTGGAATGTCATGACAGAACATCTTGATCTGGTACAACAGGTACTGCTGCTCTGTGATGGTTAATCAAGATGTTAAAGGAGATGTCACAACATCATTGTCTGTTATAGCAGGTGCTGCTATTGTATATTTCTTGACAGATTTGATTTGATCTGATGAGATCTTTTTGGATATACCTCATCATTATACACAGGTCAAGGAGATTTATTAGGAATAAAGTGCAGATTTAATTGGATTTTATAAAAAGGATCTTGGAGACTTTTTAGGAAACTATTTGGAGATTTGTTCCTATTTTTATGGAGAAGATCTTGCAGCTGAATTAAAAAGTGAAGATTTAAAAGATACATAATATCCTGGAAATGTTATGTATCCTTTGTGGAGTTGATTTAAAGGTATGGAAGATTCAAGATAAAATCAAGAAGAATATTGAAGAATAATGACTTTCTAATTATGGAGATAAATTAGGAAGGATTTGATTGAAGACCTATTATGTAGCAGAAGTTTCTTCTGATTTGTAGCAACTGTTATGCTGTGATTTGAAGCCCAAATCAAGTTGGGAATAAGTTATAAATAGAATGCTTGTAACCTAGAAAAAGCACGGGTCAAAGATGTAGATCATTAGGGTTTGTGTGAAATTGTGAGCCACTCTGGTACTGTTTTGTACTTAGAGTTGGACTGTTTAGTTGAGTTGTATTTGTCAATCATCTATGAGCTTTTAAGCAATGATGATTGTGTTTCTTTGAAGTGTGTCTTCTACTTTTCTGTGATTGAAGAGTTGTTGGAAATCAAGTTGTTGATGCAGTGGCTGAGGTGTTTACTGCTAGACATCATTGCGATGATTGGAAGAGAGATGGAGTCTATTATCTAAGAGTGTCTTAGGTAGAAGGGTCATTGGGTAGTTATTAAGTGAGTAGATCATCAACGGGTGTGTTGGCTGTAGGGTCTATGAATTGATACTGCTAATAGTGGACTTCCTTCCTGGCTTGGTATGCCCCCAGATGTAGGTTGTTAGACCGAACTGGGTAAACAATTTTTGTGTGCACTTTACTTTTTAGCAACTTCTTTAACTGTCTATATCTTGTATATGTTGCTGATAACAGACCAGATGTCTCGACATGTTTATTCGACATATGGGTCTGTCATACCATAATTTCAAATGCGATTGAAGCACCGTGGAAAAGGTTTCATTCATTAGATGTTGCAGGAAAGAGAGCACTAAAAAGCAGGGTGTGCGAAATTGCTTACCCTACTACAACAAAGATGGTACCACCACCTGAAAAAATAAAGACCAAAGGAGAAGTGAACTGTTGGGTATGATGTTTATCGTGATCCTTCATATCATCAGTATGTTGATCAAGAACACAGTAATTCCTAAAAATCTTCAAAGAGGCCTTGTTCACAGTTATCCTAGACCTCAAAGAAAAAACCATCTCATAGGTATATTGTACAATTTCCAGAACATATCAGACCATTTATTGATGAAATTGTTGATGTAAAGGATGATGGAAATTGTGGGTTTAGAGCTATTGCATCTTTGCATGGATATGGGGAGGAAGGTTGGTCAATAGTTCGTCGTGATTTGGATAATGAAATGAGAGGTCCCAGAAAGAGTCTCTATGAGAAGTTATATGAAACTCGTTATTCAAAAGTGAGAGAATCCTTGTTGATATCATCTTTAGGTTCTCAGCCAGTAGATAAATGGATTACACTACCAAAAATGGGTTACGTGATAGCAAATCGGTATAGCATCATTCTTGTCTCACTAAGTGCTCTTAGTTTGAGTTACTTCCCTATGACGACTTCACATAATCCTAATGTGTCAATTTACTGCATTTGTTTTGTAAACTTAAATCATTGGGTTCAGGTAAATATTATATTTTTTATATTACTTAAGTATATATGATTTACGTCTTACTTATTAACTTTCTTAAAAGGTAAACATGAATGAGGGATTTTCCTTGCCACCAGTCACAACTGATTGGAGGAAATATTGGAATCAGATGCAACATCATGGATAATTGGATTTGCTGGACGTTTACAACACTGGCTACAACTTACGCCTCTACTCCCAAAACATGTTAATTTATGAGTGATGTTTAACTTCATATTATTTTTTACATTTTTATGAGTGACGTTTAACTTCATATTATATTTTACATTTTTATGAGTGACGTTTAACTTCATATTATTTTTTATATTTTTTATGAGTGACGTTTAACTTCATATTATTTTTTATATTTTTTATACATCATCAATTATAATATAATTCTGAATATTATCACATAAATATAAATCATAAGTCTGAATAATACATAAGTCTAAATAATAATACATAAGTAACATAAGTAACCGGTCTGAATAATACATCAATCACCGTCCTCACTAACATAAGCAACTGGTCCACCCTGAGGTACCGGTCCACCATGAGCTAGATGTAGTGCTCGAAAGATCTCAACATAATCATCATAATCCTCCTCGGTCTCGTGACGAGCGAGATAGCGACGCAACTCATGTGAAATATGTCGTAACCTCGGATCTGTCGGTTGATAAGTGCAAATTGTAGCTATTTTTGTATATAAGTTTTATTGCACTTATCGATAATTTTTGTTATTATTGTTCGAATAAACCCCGCTTTGTTTGTAAATACGTTTACTTTACGTTATAGTGTATATATTGCGTATCGTGTAAATATCATTGAGTTTAATTAATTTTCTCTACTTTTTGTAGGTATTCAAGCAAAGATATTTTGCCATTGTTGTATAGAGCATTGAATAAGCTTTCCAACGCTTCCGACCGTGCGTCAATCCGAGTTACGGTTCAGAAGTTGTGGTCCAAATAAGGGTTGGTTTGCTATCAAGTTCGCTTTACGAACTTTCTAGCGAATGTTCGCTTTGCGAATTTCCCAGTGAATTCTCCCAGACTTGAGGCAGTAGAAAAAGGGACCAAAGTTAGGAATGCGAACTTCCCAGCGAATATTCGCTTTGCGAATAAAAGTTTGCGTTGCGAACTTTTGCAGAAAAGCAGAGGCGGTTTAGCTGTTCTGAGGCACTTAAGTGCCAATTTTTGGAGTTTGCTTTACGAATAAAAGTTTGCACTGCGAACTTGACGGATTTTCACGTTACGAATAAAATTTCGCACTTAAGTGCCAATTTAGGTTATGGTTTTGGGGATTTTTGTTCCCAACTCCATCAAACTCATTTTTCAGTAGGATTAGCTTAGAAAACAATATTGAAGCTCACATACGGATGATCTGGAGTAGATTAATCATCGATCGACATTGACAAACCGCGAGATGTTTGGTTTATTTCTTCTCTTCTTTGTGTATTTCTTCTTTGTTGGGTTGTTGTATATGTATTTACTTTGAACTCATGTATATTTGTCGCCTATGGCGTTGTGTAAAATCTGCTTTACAAATTTATCAGTGATTGTCCTTGATTTTTGCTTTATGCTCTGGGTTTGGTTTGTGTTAGAGATAAACATCGTAAACTTTGATTAGGGATTATTATATGTTAGTTTCTGGATGCTAGAGATAGATTTAGAGCTAATAATATTTATGGGTGTCGAAGCTTAATGCCTCCGTATATCGAGTCGCGTGCGAGAGTGTCGACGAGGGTAACACAGTTGTTCTCTCAGCTCAGTGTGTCAGAGATGGACACTATTGTGAGCGATGTTGGATGATATTGAGGAGTATTGTAGGTTGAGTATAGCTGGTCGGTAAGTTTAAGTTTGTGAGGAGTGGATTATATGCATACCAGATAAGTTTCTTTTCTCTGATTAGTGAATTCTTTTTATATTCATATTTTCTTTTCTGTTTCTATTTTTGAAACCATTTTAAACCCAAACTCTTTAACATTTAAATTGTCGAACGGCAGTTCAATATCATCGATCTCTGTGGACACGATAAATTCTCGGAAAAATACTTCCAAATCTTTTTGTGTCTTGCTGCTTTACGCTCCAACAAAATGGCGTTGTTGCCGGGAATTGGTGTTTTTATTGAATCTCATTGCGATAGTTTTTTTGTTTTTGAGTTTTGTAGATATCGTACATATTGTATATTTTCACTTGTTTATATTGATACTTATACTTGTGAATTTGTTATATCATGGTGTGTTTCTTTTCAAGTTTGCTTGCGTGTTGGTTAGGACTAATCGGGTGGAAGTAACTTGGAGGAACGTTCTTAAATAACAGGCGTTGAGCTTACGACGTAAAACAAGCATGTTGTATTATTTTCTTTTGTTGTTGTTTAGTTTAGGTAGTATGTTGCAATTGTCTAAACAAATTTAAATCAGACCAGCTCTAAAATTTCAAATCTTCACTTTTAAATTTGTTTAGACAATTTCTGCCATTTTTTTTTTGTTTGTTTATATTAATAGTTTTTGTGTTTGTCTAAAAGCTTATTTTGAGTAGCTTGAGGGAATTTAAGGTGTTGTTCTAAGTTTGATCATTTCAACTTGCGGATGTATGGTAATGATATTGTTAAGTTTTGTACACGTCTAAGGTATGTGTTTATCGCTTTCTAGACTTTAGCATATTCATGATACTTAGGCATTTTAAAAACTTCCATGCCATTCATTCTTTTGTATACTTGTTCTTGATGTGAATCACTTTAGTTCTCACCCTTTTTGTGAGGTAACTTTCCATTGTTCATATATGCGCGGAGTACCAATTTTCTTGTTCTAACTGGATTTTATTATTCTAAATCTTTTGTTTGTGTTGATTATATGAAAGCATGAAAAGGATCAAGGCATTTTGTTTCATTTTGAGCACAACTACCTAGCCAAATAGTCAATTCACCCTATGAGTGTGTGAGCATTTGTTAAACCACTTTGTGAGCATTTGTATAAAATCTTTTTGTTGCTTGCCGCATTTGTTAAACCCCTTTGTGCCTTTCTATCATTATCCATGTTGTTTGAACTTAATGCTTGTCTATGAGTATTGAATTCACTTTTTGTATGGATTTTAATTGATTATTTTTTCTTGAACCCTCAACTTTGTGTTGTTGTATGAATTTTTGCCTTGCCTTAGAAAGTAGGGAGTATTCACATGATGATGTGGTTGAATTCAAGTTGGGGAGAGAATAGTTGGTTTCTATGAGGTTGAAAAAGTAAAGAAAAAATAGAAAAATATAGAAAATAAAAGAAAAGAAAAAAAATAAATAAAAAGAAAATCCTTGAGAAAGGAAACAAAAAGAGTTCAAATAATTGTGCTAAATAAGTATTGTGTTTTGTGTAACACTTGGGATTTTGGAAGAAGTTGATTGGAATTTTGTGTTTGAGTCTTTGTGAGTTGATCACTCCCTTAGGTTTAGGCAAGTTTTTCTTTCAATTACCTTTAGAAATCGCCCCTTGTTTGTTTACCCAACCACGCTTCAGCCTTGAAAGCCCTTGTGATTCTTGCTTTTATGTTTTCAATATGATTTTTGGATGATTGCATAATTTAGTCTTTTGTTTGCAAGATTGTTGTGTGAGTGAAAAGTACCTCATTTTGTGTTTTTCATCTACCGATGATTGTTTTTGCTAGGTGTGCTTCACGTTTGAACTTGTATTGTTTTAGGATGTTTGGCATGATTTTTGTATTTTGCATTTGTTTCGTGACTATGTTTTCGTTGTAGTTTAGTGGTAAGTATTTACTTTGTGTGTACTGTTTTTCATTTGAACCATTCATTTGTTTCTGTTTTTCAAAATCTATTGATTCGTGATTCTTTGGTTGTGACTCTGTTTCTTTGAGTCGCTTGATTCTTGTTTGAGGACAAACAAGTTTAAGTTGGGGAGAGTTTGATAAGTGAAAATTATAGCTATTTTTGTATATAAGTTTTGTTGCACTTATCGATACTTTTTGTTAATATCGTTCGAATAAACCCCGCTTTGTTTGTAAATACGTTTACTTTACGTTATAGTGTATATATTGCGTATCGTGTAAATATCATTGAGTTTAATTTATTTTCTCTCATTTTTGTAGGTATTCAAGCAAAGATATTTTGCCATTGTTGTATAGAGCATTGAATAAGCTTTCCAACGCTTCCGAATGTGCGTCAATCCGAGTTACGGTTCAGAAGTTGTGGTCCAAATAAGGGCTGGTTTGCTGCCAAGTCCGCTTTGTGAACTTTCTAGCGAACGTTCGCTTTGCGAACTTCCCAGCGAATGCTCCCAGACTTGAGGCAGTAGAAAAAGGGACCAAAGTTAGCAATGCGAACTTCCCAGCGAATATTCGCTTTGTGAATAAAAGTTCGCAACGCAAACTTTTGCAGAAAAGCAGAGGCGGTTTAGCTGTTCTGAGGCACTTAAGTGCCAATTTTTGGAGATCTCTTTGCAAATAAAAGTTTGCACTACGAACTTGACGGATTTTGAAATACTATTGAAGTCATTTTAGTCATTTTTTAGGTTATGGTTTTAGGGATTTTTACTCCCAACTCCATCAAACTCATTTTTCAGTAGGATTAGCTTAGAAAACAACATTGAAGCTTGCATACGGATGATCCGGAGTGGATTAATCATCGATCGGCGTTGACAAACCGCGAGATGTTTGGTTTATTTCTTCTCTTCTTTGTGTATTTCTTCTTTGTTGGGTTGTTGTATATGTATTTACTTTGAACTCATGTATATTTGTCGCCTATGGCCTTGTATAAAATCTGTTTTACAAATCTTTATCGGTGATTGTCCTTGATTTTTGCTTTATTCTTGGGGTTTGGGTTGTGTTAGAGATAAACATCATAAGTTTTGATTAGGGATGATTATCTGTTAGTTTCTGGATGCTAGAGATAGATTTAGAGCTAACAATCTTTATGAGTGTCGAAGCTTAATGCCTCCGTATCTCGAGTCGGGTGCGAGAGTGTCGACGAGGGTAACACGGTTGTTCTCTCAGCTCAGTGTGTCAGAGATGGATACTGTTGTGAACGATGCTGGATGATATTGGGGAGTATTGTAGGTTGAGTATTAGCTGGTCGGTAAGTTTAAGTTTGCGAGGAGTGGCTTATATGCATACCGGATAAGTTTCTTCTCTCTGATTAATGAATTCTTTTTATATTCATATTTAATGAAACCATTTTAAATCCAAACTCTTTAACATTTAAATTGTCGAACGGCAGTTCAATATCACCGATCTCTGTGGCCACGATAAATTCCCATAAAAATACTTCCAAATCTTTTTGTTGCTTGCCGTTTTACCGCTCCAACACCGGTCCATCATCAAACTCAACAACTGGAACCTCTCTGACCTCCCCCTGAGGTGGTGGTATCAAACCAGGATGGGAAAATGTGTAGTACCAAGCCATGTAATCAGCCACCGTATCATACGGAGTATCTGCAAACTCGGCCTGCTACACCACTTGTGAGACGCTCGAATGGTAAGTAACCCAGTCAAAGTCTATATCACGTGTGTCAATATCAGTGGATGAGATGGTTTGAACTGCCTGTATCCAAACTAACATAAACATCTATCAGATAAATAAAGAACATATGTACCATACCACTTTAGGCCACCCATGTACATGCAAATATCAGTAAATGGTATGTGTTGTCTGTGATCCTCAAACGGGCGCCAAATGACATCAGTAGGTGTCAATCCATCCAGCACTACCCTATTCTCATCAACCTTCTACGTCCCTTGCTTGTATTGCCACTTCATCTCCTTGGGAAGTGTACTACCAACACCAGCAATCTTCGAAAATCCTCTCTTTCCAATAGTTGGGAAATACTCATGAATCCAACACTATGACACATCAAGAATATCATCAATTAAAGGTATTATAAATAATATAATACAAGTCTAAATGAAAGTAAAATTAAGCATTTGTACCTGTAGTAGAGAGACATATACACTAAGTTGTCTACAACTATAGTACGAAGCATCTCCGAGATATCTATATAGTGTGACAAGTGCAGCAGCCCCCAACAGTATCTACACATCTATCGAATTCCTCAAAGAGTGGTAAATACTTTGCCTCTACAAGAGCAAAGGTCTTATCTATAAGAATATTGTAGCCTAGTAGCAACAACATATACGCCCTAGCTGCACAATCAAATCTGCTCTTAGCTCGCAGACGGACAAATAGCTTCTTCAACCAATTTAGTCTGTAGTAAGGACCTCTGTTTATACGAATCTCCTCAGTTGCATCTTCAAGTGAAACACCCATCAGACCAATAGCCTGGGTAATAGCATCCGAGTCAGTAAACCCTTGTGCAGGGTTACATAACTCCCTTCTAATCGGTATATGAAGGAGGCAAGAAACATCGCCCAGTGTAATCGTCTTCTCGCCAAACGACATATGGAAGGACGATGTCTCAGGATGCCACCTCTCCACAAATGCAGATAACAAGTTCTGATCTATCCTCGATAAACTGGTATTATGCAGAGAGGATAAACCAGAACTAGATACCCACCACTCAATCATAGGTGGGATACTATGAAGAACCCATCCAATCAGTTTGCTGCCATGTGCAGCAACCTTAAGCTCCTTCTTCGGAACTCTCTCTTGAAAAATAATTTGTAGAATATGTCATAATACATAAATAATTAAAATTACATTTTATTCACCATAGAAAGGTCATAAATTACTTACTTGATCATCCCACAGATAACGAGCCACGTGGTTCTGATACCTCACCAAAAGTCATGTATCAGTCGGTCCTCCAGGAAATGGTGGATGCGGTGGAATGTGAGCCTCTGCTGGTACTGTAACACCCCAATTCCCCAATTAGACAAATATATACAAATAATACAAAAATAATCAGAGTTCCCTTAATCATTGGGATGTCACACAATTCAAAATAAACATAACCTGAATTTCTCTATTTACTTCATTCACTTCTTTTCTAAAAAATAAGTCAAAACAGCGGAATGAAATATTTACATAAGCAAGGTCCACATTGTATCGTGGTTCACCATGTTTTAGAGTGAGTAATATTACATAACAAAATAATCAAAAGAGCAACAAAAAGATAAAATCCCAAAATGTCCCGTGTTACGTATCAGAGCGACTCCTAAGACTCGATCAGGCAATACGCACTCCATGCAATACTCAAGTACCTGGATTATCTGTACTTCCCAAGAAGCACAGACACAAGGAACAACAAAAGGGGTGAGAATTACATTCAATAATTAACGGTGTAAAGTACATACAAATGAGTAGTATTCAAATAATCATACATAATGTGCACACATTCACGACCCACTTGTCACTTTCTATTATAATTCAACAAACACATAAACAATGCAATGCGACTCAAAGACAATGACGCAATGCAAGTGGTGCCACCCACTATGGTTTATTCAATCGAACCCGATTCCCAATGGAATCCGGATAAATCACATACACTCCCACTAAGCAATGATTTATCTCCTGGCACCACACACCATGGTTCATTCAATCGAACCCGATTCCCAATGGAACCCGGATAAATCACATACACTCCCACTGAGCAATGATTTATCTCCATCACAACCCCGCATTGGAGTCCAGACAATACTAGGCACCCATCATGGATTCCCACCTAGCTGTCTCCACCAGACACATCATGAGATGCACGACACAAATGATGCACAAAAACATAAGTACAATAACAACTATACCTCTTCACGATCCACTTAATCACACGTGAGATACATACTCACCGTAATACACACTAGTATTACTACAACTGTTCAATCAATTCATCATGATACCCAAAATTAAGGAGGATACCTCACGTGGGCCTAATTAGTTAATTATCTAATTAGTCCACCCCAATTCCATTTTTCATAATTCACGTGATTCCGACTAATTCCCTTAATCGACCAAAAATCCACATTATAAATATTTTTTTTTCTTTTTGCTCCAGGTCGCGCTAAGCGGGCCCCACCCGTGCTAAGCGCGCTACTCACTGCCTGGAAGAGGCAAAATTTCTGCAGACCGCGCTAAGCGGGCATACCGCGCTAAGCGCGCTCTGCGTTATGCAGAAAAATACCCCTTTTTGACAACAACTTCCAACCCATAAATTCACCCTCAAAACCATACCCAAATAGCCAATAAAGGTAGGTTATCATGGTTCTATCATGGGTTATCCAAAAAACTTCATAAAACATGATTTCCAACATCAATACATAGTTTTTACACAAAACCCTAACATTCAAAGTTATGGAAATCCAACCCAATCCTCATAGCATTGTGTTCTACTCATTGACACCATTATCTAAACCCATAATGATCAAGAATCTCACCCTTACCTCAAGTTCTTGTGAAGATTGATGAATCCAAGCTTTTTCTTTTTTTCCTCTTCTCTTTTCTCCTCCTTCTTTCTTTCTATTTTTTATCCTCTTCTTCCTCTCCCCTTTACTACTACTACTCTCATTTTACATAAAAATCTGATTTTCTTTAATAATAATAATATTAGTAGTAATAATAATAAATACTAATAATGATAATAATATTGGACATAATAATAATAATGATAATAATAATAATAATAATGATAATAATAATAATTTATCCGGAGTATTCGAACGGGTCCATGTAAGCTGGTCGTCAGATGGCAAGGTGCTCGGACGTATGCTGGTCATCAGATGGGCGAGGTGTTCGAAATGTTGATGAGAAGAGGAGGGGGTGTACCTGCAAGGCACTCCGACGCTCAAGTAAGTAAGGGTCAGAGAAAAAGGGCAAGTACAAAGCGTATTCTTAGGGTAAAAAATATGATACCTGACCCTCTCAAGCGAGAGGGTTATATAGAGCCCCCCGGCGCGTGGCCAGCGGTCCTATTTTTGGGGCGAAATAACCGTTTTCCCCAAAGAATAGGTAACTGCCCAAACATGCCGTTATGCCGTGCGGGGTGCCCGGAACTAGCTGTTACGTCGGGCATAGGCGCGGTTTTGGGCACCTGCCCTTTGCTGTTCGGGCAGTGAGAAAACCGTACGTGACGGGCATCGAAGTCGGGGAGGAGTTCCTTGCCCGGTTGGAGGGGCAGAAAGGTCACTTTTGCCCCTCTATGGATTGGACTTAGGCAATTTGGGCCGCTCTGGAGCAGAGGCAGATTGGGCCAATTTTAGCCATTGGTCCCGTCCAGAAGAATAATAATAATAATAATAATAATAATAATAATATACCTCCTTCTACTACTACTAAATATGTCCCCACTTTATTCATTACTACTCTATTAGTATTCCGACACCTCTATTATCCTGTTCCGTTAAGGACACCACGTTTACAAGTTCAACTACACACCCCCTAAACAAGGCCAAACAAAATAAATACCACACGGCGATTAAATAAATTAAAATGGGGTGTTACAGGTACAAGTGCAGGATCAGCTATCCGATCTTCATCTCAAATACACTGTGCTCGAACTACCGATCCATTAGTGTATCATCGATAAATAAATCTGTCGCGTCCTCTAAAGCGAGCCACTAAAAAAAATTAAATAACGAAACAAAACTGGAAAACCCAACAGCAAGTTCTCCGGTGAAGAACTTTTATGAACCGGATAACTTGACATTAGGTTATCTGGCGTAGGAATTAAACAAACCGGATAACACGATGCCAAGTTATCCGGGGTGTACCCCAAAAAAAAGCAAACCGGATGTAGCTTACTAGAGTTCTCCAGTTTGCAAAACTTGTGCTCCGAAAGTAGCTTGTGATGGTTCTCCGATTTGCAAAACTTGTGATCCGGAAGTAGCTTGTGTGGGTTCTCCAGGAGTGAATTTCTGTGAGATTTTTACCGTTCGTACAAAGACAAAATGAGGAAAAAAGTGAAATTTTTGAAATATAGACTATTTATATGAGGGTATTTTCGTCCAAAAAATTGATGAGTAGGGGTATGGGGTAAAATTTTCAGCTGATTACTAGAAAAATAAATTACATATCTTAGGGCTAGCCCATTAGGCCCACATAGCTATAAATTTTTAAAAAATATATTAATACTTATATTGTCTTACCATAAAATATAAAATTGAGTTTTCTCACCTCACTAAATTCTATCTCTATTCAATCTTCCTCTTTTAAATCATATACATTAATATAATCAACACTATTTTCTCGTATTCTATTAGTTTCTCTTATGTTAAATATCTGAATATTATTTTAAACAATTTAAACATGTTGTATTTAAAAATATATAATACTTAAAATTGTATTATGTTCAAAATAATATAATGTTTAATTTTACTTATAATAAATATTATAAGGTTTTTATTTTATTTTTTATTTAAAAAAAGTTTGTTTAGGGCGGAAAGCCCGAAACCCATCTAGGGTCGGGTTCAGGTAATAATTTTCGTGTACATATTACAACAGGTTTTTTTGATCCAATCCTAAAAAGTCTTAGGTCTCTCAAGGCCGACACTTTTAAAGTTAGATAACACATTTTGACAGCTCTAATTATAACAAATAACAATCCTATTTAGATGGAAAATACATATGACCGTAAAAATAAAATAAAAAATAGAAAAAGGATAAGTTAAGTACACACACCACTTGTGATATTTTTTTTTTTGAAGGCAATTGATTGAACAAAGAAACTGCACTAGGGGTGCAGGAACCCATACAATTGAAACGTAAACGACCACAGAAACAATTAACAGTCCAAAGGGACTGTGAACCAGTCGTAAAACTGAATTGTCCTCTTACTTCTCCTAATGCCTCCCCACTTCCAGCTAAGAAATTTAATCAAGTTGGCCAAATCTAGAACAGACATACTACTAGACTGAAAATACAGTAAATTCCTACTAAACCAAATTACCCAAACCGCCGTGCACCACACCAATATTTCGTCACTGCAACAAGAAGCTTTAGAGAACACACCTGAAAACTCTAAAGCTCGGTCCTTCCAATCAATAAAATCACAAGTCATAATTCCCAACCAACGATCCAAGTTATCCCACACCTCAACAGCTTTACGACAGTCAAAAAACACGTGGTATAGTGTTTCATCCTCGTTCCCGCAAATAGCACACAGCTGCCCTGCTTCCTCAACAATAACATTGCGTATAGCCAATTGATCCCTCGTCGGAAGCCTGTTACGGACGAATCTCCACATGAAAACCTTAATCTTCAAAGGAAGCTTTGAGGTCCAAACATTTTTCATAAAACTCGCCGAAGGTAGGTCTTCATCACTCGACTGACTGTTCAGCCACAACTTGAAGTAACAAGACTTAACATCAAAAGCCTTAGTCTCCTCGTTAGTTTTGAGTCTGTCAGGATCCCACACATGACGATCTTTGTTACTGTTAGGAGTGAAAGCATTAATAATGTACCTCAAGTCTCCCTCTTCCCTAGCCATCACAGTACCTGCAGGAAAACCTGAAAAAGAAATTTCCCAATGCCAAGAGTTGCAGTCCCAAACCCCAAGGTCCGCAACCGTACTAAAAGGTTCACCAACATACGGATACAGGTTTGGAAAAATATCCTTCAAAGGGATGTCAGCAGCCCAATTTGAATGCCAAAAAGAAGTCTTCGATCCGTCACCCAAACAAGATCTAATACAAGCAGAAAATTGATCTTTACTCCTCTCTTTGTCGTAGCTTATACACCTCAGGTCACGCCACCAAATAGAATCGAATTTGCTGTTAGTTATAGAATCTGGAGGGATAAAAAAAGAAGCATTATTACCGTACTTGAAACTAATAATATCTTTCCACGCACTGTCCTCCTGACTCATCAATCTCCATCTCCATTTCAACAAAAGGGCTCTGTTAAAAGTGGCTAGATCCCTAATACCTAGGCCTCCATCTTCAATTGTTCGACACACCGTCTTCCAATCTACCCAGTGGATCTTCTTCGAATCCTCGGTACCACCCCATAAGAACTTACTTTGAAGACTTTGAAGAATCCTCAGAATACCAGCCGGGACCCTGTAGAAAGAAAAAGCATAGAGAAGAAGAGAACTAATGACAGATTTAATAAGAACAAGCCTGCCACCCATTGATAGCAGCCTCCCCTTCCATCCCGCCAGCCTCGATCTGACTTTATCCACTAACTCCTTCCACATGTACTCTTTTCTAGGGCTATCACCAATTCTAACACCGAGGAACAAAAAAGGAATATCCATAACATCACAGTTTAGAAAACACGCAGCAGAGGTAAGAAAATTCGAGCTAACGTTAACGCCTCCAATCTTACCTTTACAGAAATTTACCCTCAGCCTAGATACTAACTCAAAACCTCTGAGGATAGATTTGATACCCCATAAATTGTCCCACCTTGCCTCTCCAAAAAACAATGTGTCATCTGCAAACTGAGTGACCCTGTAGCTTCTATCGTCACCTGTTCTGAAACCTTTGTAAAGACCAATAATCTCTGCTTTGTTAACCAAAGTTGACAAAACCTCCATGACAAGAAGAAAAAGGAAAGGGGATAGGGGATCCCCTTGCCTCAAGCCCTTCTGAACCTTAAACTCCGCCGTAGCACTCCCGTTAACCAAGACAGACATAAAACTATCACAAACCAGAGTGTTCATCCATTCCATCCATAGGACTCCAAAATTCATTTTCACCATAAGCTCTTTAAGAAATTTCCAAGAAACGCAATCGTAGGCCCTTGCAAAATCAATTTTCATGAGCAGACAACTCATGTTTCTTCTTTTAGCCAAGTCCATTAACTCATTAGCCAACAAAACCCCATTGAAAATGCACCTGCCCAGAAGAAAAGTTGACTGATCTCTCGAAACCAAAGAACCGACCACCCTCCTCAATCTAGAAGCTAAAATCTTAGAGAGAATTTTCTGATAGCAACAAACCAGACAGATGGGTCTGTAGTCCTGCAAGTGTTTGGGATTCCTAACCTTCGCAACTGGAACCAAGAAAGAAGCCTTAGCAGCTTTGATGAGAGTAGGCTTCGAGTAGAAATCATTCACGAACTTGAGAATATCCCCTTTGACTATATCCCAGCCGCTTTTGAAAAAAGCAAAAGTAAAGCCGTCCGGACCAGGACTTTTATCACTCCCACAATTCCATATAGCTTCCTTGACTTCTTCTTCAGAAAAAAACCTCTGTAACCAATCTTTATCTCTGACTGACAACCTCTTCAACTCAAGATCTTCCAAAGAAGGCCGATTCAAATCGTTCTCCTTGAAAACATCTTCAAAAAATCTACCCACCTCGAACTTAACACCTGCAACATCCTCTACAACGCCATTCTCAGTCTTGACAAATCTAATACCATTACTCCTTCTTCTCCTGTTAACAGAATTATGGAAGAATTTGGAGTTACAATCTCCATCCTTCAGCCAGTCCTGTTTAGCTTTGATCCTAATTAAGTCCTCCTTCAACTTTAACTTGTCCCACACCTCTTTACTAGCCTCTGACCTAACATTTGCCAAGTCTTCGGTGCTCCCAAACCCAAGAATGCTAACCTCCTTGTCTAAAGAATTAAGGTCCGAAATAGCTACATCGATCTTGACATCCACCCAATCATAGACCTCCTTACTCCAAACTCTCAACTTGTTTCTAAGGTAACACAACTTTTCCTTCAAAATGAAGTCACCCCGCCCCACAATGTTGATTGAGTTCCAGTAATCCTTGACAAAACTAGAGAAATCAGGATGATCCATCCAAGCGTTGATGAAACGGAAAGGTTTGGGACCCCAATTGTCCGAGTTGCACTTCAACCAAATAGCACAATGATCAGAAAGTTCCCTTCTTCCAATAACCTGCCCTTTAATGTTCCACTTATCAATAAGACCTTCAGAGACAAGAAATCTGTCTAAACGACTCATAGAATTCCCTTTCCTGTTAAACCAAGTGAACAAACCTCCCTCACACGGTAAATCCACACAATCAAGATCACCAATGAAAGAACGAAAGGCTTCTAGTTCCCTGGTCCTCAATACAACCATCTGACTCTTTCTTTCCTCTTTGAAAGCGATTGCGTTGAAATCACCTCCAACAACCCAGTCACCCCTGTTGAAGGTGGCACAGGGCTGACAATACAACACAATTATCCTATCTCACTTCCATGGTTAGCACAAGTACTACTATCACTTTTCATTTTCTTCTTAGTACTAGACACAAGTTCACTAAACATGTTGTAGCAAATTTTCTATCGAATTTCATAAGCTATCTGTGGGAATTAAAGATACAAGCATCATGCAAGCATGAGTTACATGCATGTCATTGTCATTGGGGGTGGGCCATGGCCCACCACAACCCCTTAGTACTGCCTCTGTATGCACCATCATTTATTGCACTACTAGAAAAAAAGCCCTATAGCCATAGCCGATTGTATAGAACATTCGAAACCTTAAACCATCAATATTATTAAATTAGAATTTATATATCACTCAATCTTATCAAATCAGAATCATTCTCAATTGACAGTTGCTGGTATTAATCCTCTGTTAGGGTTTAAATCACAGAAAATATGTGACAGAGAGTAGATGAAATTAACCTTGAGGAAAGGAACACTAGAAAGATAAAAGAAAATAGTCTAGAGGGGAAGATGTGAAGGTGTGAGAAAAACACAAGAAAGGGGGGTTTGAATAGGGTTTTCCATTTTGAAAGCTTTTTGTGAAACTTAAACAAAGATCATAAATAAGCTAACAATAGAAAGACACATGATATATCCTGGTTCACTTGAAAGCTATCAAGCTAATCCAGTCCACCCGCCAAGGTGATTTTTCCTTATACACAAGGACTTAATCCACTATAACCAAACTGATTACAATTGCACGAGCCAACTGCTGGTGACTAACAACCTCTAAGACTCGCCAGCTTTAGACTTCTTAAGAATTCTGACCCAACTGGTCTCTTAAGGAAACAATGCACAAGCCAACTGCAAGTGACTAACTACCATAAGACACACTGCCTTAGTCTCCCTAAAAAGTCTGACCCAACTGGTCCAATAGAGAACGCAAACAACTGTTTGCAACAAGAGTTTGTTTACAATAATTATGCTTCTACACAAGCAGGGTAAACATACATTTTTTCTCAATCTAACTTAGAGAAATCTACAGTAATACATTTTTCTTCATTGTATTGTGGTGCTTACTGCTCACTCATAAGTTCTTCATTTCTTGAGTTCAATCTTCATATACACCAGTGTTTCTGATACTTCTTCTTCTACACTGAGTATTGCATAATTTGCTTGCTCACTTCAGATTTTCATGCTTCTGCATGCATTTATATTTTCATGCACATACGCACACATGCACATCTGAATGTTCAAACATATGCTGTTTAATCTCTCATATTTAATCATGCTTTCGCATGCGTTTTTGCTCTTGTGCTCAGGCTCATCAGCAACTTCTTCGTTGAATGATCAAGTCTTTATATAGGCAGAAATAGATCTGTTGGAGGGAAGATCAGTAATATGATGAGAGTACTGGCGACTTGAAATAATGTCGTTATGCTGGGTTGAAAATCGTACACTGAATTTGTCCTTTGTACCACCAAATCAGGGTAGTGGAAAGGAACATGCTTTATCTGTACTATGTACTATTTTCCCACGCAAATGTTTCATCTTCTTTTATTCATCAGAGGCTTCTGAATTAATTTGATTGAAGCATGATCGGAAGGATAAATCATTAGGTCTTCAAAGTCTCGAGTCTTCAGAGTCTTCAGAATTTGTTCAACCGAATCTTGTCTTCAGAGTCTTCAGCACTTCTAGTTCAGAACCCTTGTTTATAAGAATACTTAAGTCTTTAGATCTTCAGCACGTCGTTCAACAGAACCTTGTCTTCAGAATCTTCAGCACTTAGTCTTCATAACCTTTAACCTTCAGAATCCTTAAGTCTTCAGATCTTTAGCACGTCGTTCAACAGACCCTTGTCTTCAGAATCTTCGGCACTTAGTCTTCAGAAGTTAACGACCTCAGAAGCACTATAGGCTTCAGCATAAGAACATCAGAGTCACGCCCAGAGATCAGATCCAAGAGACGTTACAACGGCAATATAGTGTCTTCTCAGAATCTTTCTGATGCATAGTAGATTAGAACCAGTTCTCGCTTCTTCACATAGAAGTGACCATTAAGAATGTCAGAGTGATGTAACACACAGTCTTTATCAAAGTTAGAACCTGTTTGTTAAACCATCAGAATAACAAACGTTAGAGCACCTAAATTGTTCTTTACACAAATAATCCATTGTTATCATCAAAACATCAAGATAAGATGCAGAACCAAATCTTGTTCTTACAATCTCCCCCTTTTTTATGATGACAAAACCATGTATTTTGATAGAACAGTTTATACAGGGTAATTACCATAACCAACAAATTCAGAGATTTAAGCTCTCAGCTCCCCTTGAATCTGTTAATCTCAAAATTTCATTTATGCTTGTTCAAAATCTCCCCCTGATCCCAAGACTCACGAAATAAAATTTGAGTTCTTCAGAATATAACAATAGAGAAGGAATACTTCCCTACAACAACTCATCAGAGTATGACTAGAACACTAGGTCTTCATCTCAAAACCTTGTTACTATCAGAACTTGATGAAAAATCAATTACTTGCTTTTGAGTCTGATTGAATGATGTTGCAAATATATTATCAAAATTTCTTTTCAGATCTTGATGGAGAATCACAACTTCTTAAGTGACTTCTCTTTTGTCAATCTTTCCTTAGATTTACCAATCTTATCAGATTCAGAACTGATTGATTTAATCATAATATTATCGTTGCAGAGTGTATCTTCAGAATGGTATCTTTGAATCAGAGAATTGACTTGACTTGCTTTTAAGGAGATTTCTGCTTCTAACGCTTTAAGTCTGAATTTCATATTTTCAGAAAGTTTACAACTTCTGAACACTATGATACCAAACAAGATTTCTTGACTTTCAGACAGTTGGTAACTTCTGAACAGTATTGGAACATCTGTTTGATCAAACCAGATTTCTTGACTTTCAGAAAGTTCACAACTTCTGAACAGTATTGAAACATCTGTTTGAATAAACCAGATTTCTTGACTTTCATAAAGTTCGCAACTTCCGAACAGTATTGGAACATCTGTTTGAATAAACATATATTCTCAAAGTGTACAACTTCTTAACCATGAATTATCAAAGTTGAAATTATCCATAATATTTTCAATCTTCAGAGAGTAGGATCTTTATATTCAACTTGTCTAGAATACTAAGTGAACTTTTTCAGGGTTCCTTAATTGAAACATCAAACAAACGGTTAGTTGCAAAAGCATAACATTAAGTAATGTTTGAGTTCGAGATTCTGAAAATAAGTACTATCAAAATCATTTTACTTTCTCTCCCTTTTTGTCATAATCAAAAAGATAATGCAATAAATAGTGCACTATTACGATAAGTATGTGAGAAAGTGATTTCTAAGATAGTCTATAGCACTCAAAAGCAAAGACGCTGTCATTAATAAAAGATTGAAGTACATTGACATAACTTAAACATAAAGCAATCTGGAACAAGACAGATAACACAAGACACGACATGCTATAGATTAACCATTAAAGACTTCATAATGCTTCTTCAGCAGACTATTTTCTAGTTCTTCTGACTGGATCATTTCAAAAATTCCTTCTTTAAAGAAAATTTTAGATAGAACTCTTCCAAAAGGTATGTAAGGCTTGACGAAATCGCCATTTCTGGAATCAACAAAGGATTTCTGCAGAAAGTTGAAGATAGTCTGAGGTAGATTAACTCGCATCTGAGCCATTAGGAGAAAAATGAAGACTCGATCATCATGAAACAGGATATTTTTGTTTTCTCCCCGAGAAGGAAAATTGATCAACATAAGATTAAACCAAGCTTTGGGAATGGGAAGAAGGTTTTCAGGATTGAGAGGTTCAATTCTGGACGATGTGTTGTGAAGAGAGGCTAGTTCCTCAGAAATAAGATACCTTTACTTAACATGTTCAACAGTGAATCCAATGTTCTCACATCCAATTTCTAGAGCAATTGTGAAGGGAGTGATTTTAATAGGAACACCAAAAATACGAGAATAAATTGAGCAACCTTCATCATTAATGTAGGCATGTTTCCAAAAATCTCTTACAAGATTTAAGTAGGCTGGTTTATCCAGAATCATGAAGTATTTTGCCCATTCTTGAAAGTGCATGATTGAAGTGATACTGCAGGAAATTTCTCTATTTTCAAGCAGAAAAATATTGATTTGTTCTTCTGATATGACCTCAAGAAGGTTCTCATCTCCTGGAAAGGTAACTAGAGACATGATGAGAAGATTAAAGCAGTGAGGGTATTTTTGAACTAGTAAACTCAAACACTTCAAATCATGAGAGGAGAGAATGAGGTATATATATATATGGATAGGAGATGTGACTGACTCAGAGAGTGACATAGGTCAAGGTGTGTATCACGCAAAAGATATGCCTGGGACACTGTGACAGAGTAAGAGACAAAGAATATCAATAAATAGGAAAGAAGTGTAACAGTCTCTTAAAACTGATATCCAAAAAGGTCACAAATAATGATACAATATTTAGATTCTGACATGAATCAATAAATGTATACTTATAAGTGGCAAGAGTGAACAGACACAAAGTAAAGACAGAAGAGAGTATAGCTTATTTTCAAGAAAATTTAAACTCACATACGTCTTATCATTTATGAATGCACAGTCATGGGGAATACATAAAGATTTTAACCTATTCTCAAGAAGTTTACGAAACTCAATATGTCAAGCAGTTGTTATCATTATCATTCACACATTATCAAGATTTTAATTAAACCATTTTTTATTTGAAAGTATTTGGATAAGTTAACTTTAATCGTTTTCTTCCTTTTTATGGTATTCATTATATAATGCAGTAAGACAAGATAAGGAGATAAGAAAGTTACTTCATTGTCAACAAAATAACAAAATGCAGAGGCGCAGTACAGACACAGACAAACAAAATAAAAAGGAAAAACGACCAATAAATAAAAACAGCGAACAGACGAAGGACCAAGAAACCAGCACCAAAGGACCAAGACGTACTTCGAACTAGCTATCTCCTTCCCAAAATATGGTTTCAGAATAGTTCATGGGAGAACACCATGTAGTATCAAGTTTCTCATTCATTCTGACTTGTGTTAAGTGAGTAACCACTCGTTGAAGATCAAGAGTGTGAGAGATAACTCTACTGTAAGGAATCTGATACGATAACTCTGCTCTTGACAAAATCATTTCTCCTTTCAAGTAGTTGAAAATGGATTGAGGCAAATTAATCTTAATCTTAGAGACTAAGAGGAAGATGAAAAGCTTATCCATAGCAGAGAGTAGTCCTGTTCCTTTTTCCCTAGGTCTCAGGTTTGTTCCCATGATTTGGTGCCATATTTTAGCTTCAGGAGTGAGAGAAGAGGGACTGTCAGCAGGTCCTTCTGAGCTATAGATCATGTGAATATGTTTAGCAAACCAATTATTTTCTCTGTAGTCTTCAACATATTCACCATCTTCTTTGCATTTAATAGCTTGGGATATGATTGAGGAGTTTATCATAATAGGAAATCCATATACAGAAGACATAATGCAGCAAGCATAGGGTTCATAAGAGAGGATGCGAGCATTAGCCCATAATTCTTTTACAAGAGTTGGATAGATAGGTCCTTTGAAATTTTCAAGAAATCTATCCCAGTTTTGGTAGATGATGCCTGCTAGAATGTTGGTATGACCTTCTTCAACAAGATCATTAAAATCAATAGAGTATTCTCCCAAGAGATCCAAATCGGAGATTTCTCCTCTAACGGAATTAGAAGACATCTTGAAAGTGAACAGGATGGGAGCAAAAAGATAAGTTTAGAAACGGAAGACTGATTATATGGTATATAAAGAGAACAAGGAGTGATGACCATAAATAGCAATAAGGACTGGATGAATCGAGACGAGAAATTCATCATTTCCGATACAAGGAATACAGACAAGTGTAGGGAATGATGAAGAAGTGTATCAGTCTCCAAAAGATCACAAATTAATATACGTTATTCATATTATGACATTAGTCAATAAGTACAAATAAATGTATAGTTGAAAATAAAAAGGCATATTCTGATAGAGAATAAAGGAGGGAAGACACTTGTTATGTTCCAAGAGATTTTTGTCTTACATGTATCATTATGAATGCCTAAAGAGGAAGGAAAATGAAAAAATTTATACACTTATCAATTTAATTTTCAAATTCAATGTGTTAAATCTGATATTAATGCGTAATAGGTAATAATTACTGTAAACCTAGTCTCACAAAATCACAACGCTCGAGGTGTCTTTTGGACACTCTTTATATCCTCAGAGTCTGGAAAACCAAACGGTTTCCTTCTGATCAGAGACACTTGTGACAAAGCATCTTCTGATGATTGAGGTTAAAAACAAATGCCTCTGAGTTTAAATGAAAATCCGATATCTTCAGATTCTGACTAAACACATCTGATTCTGATGAAATCTTATTCTGAACAATAGTTCATTTTCAAATGCTTCAGAATAAATAGAATTTTATCTTCAGCTAAGGGTTTTTGTAAAGATCTTAGACATAAAATTCCCTTCTGAACATAGTCTATAATAAAATGATTTCTATGTACTTAGTCCTAAAATGTAAGACTAGATTCTTACTTAAACATATAACAGTAGTATTAATATAAATAATAGAAATGTTACTCTTATTTATCTGATGATCTTCCAGCTAATTCTTCATTCATAGGATTTGCACACTGCAGAGAGACGTGGATATGTAATCTGCTTCTGCCTTTGAGAGAGCAATTGTTGATTGCCTCTTGCTTGGACATGAGATCAGATTCTTCCTTTTCTCTTGAAGCTACATCAACTGTTGTTGATTCAATTAGAGACACTAAACCCAAAAGAGTTTCTTCACAATGCCTGAAGGATACGCAAATTCTGACTTCATCAGCTTTATCTCCCAGAACTGATTTTTCAGAAAGAGAAGTCTTTAATCTATTCTTTTTCTGACGAGATGAATTGTTCTCAGCTTCTGATATGGTTGAATTTGAATCCGGTGAATTTTCATCTTTGTCTTCTTATATTAAATCTTCTATTTCTTAGATTCTAATGTCATGATCTTCATATCCACCAGCTTTTCAACTAGCTTTGACCTTTCAGAGTCAAGCTTATCATTGATTTTTCTACAGATCGTGTTCCTTTGTTATAGATTCTATAGCCTTTAGGGCGTTCAGAATATCTTAACACTAAACACTTTTGAGCAACGGATCCAGAGCCAATGATTTCTTCTTTCTAATTTCCTCAGAAACTGACGAAGCTTCCAGGCTTAAGTTTTAGACTTTGAAATTTATGCCTTCTTCTTTTCATGAGTCGCGAGCAACTACTGTTCATTTACCATGACTAGTGTTTCAACTGAGTTGCTAAAAATATTTCTGAGCAAAAGTCTGAGTCTAAGTCTGATTCAGGTTTTGATGATATTTAGTTTTTTGATTCTCTAGAAACTTTATCTTCAGTTGTTGCTACTAGCACAACGTTTGCTAGTTCTTCATCAGATTCATCTTCTTTATGATCAGAGTCATCCAAGTTGCCATTTAACCTATTCTTCGCTTTGGAGAGGTTCTTCTTAGACTTCTGGACACTCGTTCTTGTAATTATTTGACTCATTACACTCTTAGCAAATAACCTACTTTCCAGAGATATGCTTCTTCAGTTCAAATGATAACTGAGAGCAGCCTTTGATTCTTTTAGATCCTCTGAAGTTGCCTTGCCTATGCTTCAGAGTTCGTTGATTCCTCAAATGACATTTTTCAGCTTAATAGGCTTTTACTCTTCTTCTTCTTCCAGCTCTATTTCATGATTTCTCAAAGAACTAACACGTTATTCAAGACTTATACTGTTGAGATCTTCTGATACCTTTGGAGCTGTTATATTTCTTAGGAGGACTTTTGATGATCTTTTCAATATGTCCAACAGTTGAGTGACCTTTGTCCGGAACATTGAGTTCTGCGATTTAGCATTTGAAACTTTAAGAACCATGGTCTCAACTATTTCACCATCCTCCATACTGAATGCTTCATAGTTTTGGATTAAGGCAAACGCCTTTGTCTTCTTACTTTGAGCATTTCCTTCATGAATCATCTTAAGAGAATCAAAATGAATTTGGCATCATCTTCTCATACCTAGTATAAGAGATAGCATTTAGCGATATGATTCTTGTTGTCTTGTGATGATTCTTAGAATCTTTCTTCTGTTGGTTTGTTATATCACATCTGGATATATTTAGCACATGTAGCATCAACTGGTGATTGTAGCCAACGACTACCAAATTCCAAAGATCTACATTATAACCAAGAAAGAATCTTTTCTATTATGTCTTTTCAGTGCTCAAACTTTTCACCATCAACGACTGGTAGTCTGATACTGCATTGACCTTTCTCTTTAGTAGTGAATTTAGCAGGAACTACATTGTTATCTCACACAAATACTGGATCGGTACTGAACACTACTAAGTGCTGATAAAACATTTATCACAACAGAACCGGAGCTCTGATACCAATTGATGGTGTGAGAAAAACACAAGAAATTGGGGGTTTGAATTGGGTTTTCCATTTTGAAAGCTTTTTGTGAAACTTAAACAAAGATCATAAATAAGCTAACAATAGAAAGACACATGATATATCCTGGTTCACTTGAAAACTATCAAGCTAATCAAGTCCACCCGCCAAGGTGATTTTGCCTTATACACAAGGACTTAATCCACTATAACTAAACTGATTACAATTGCACGAGCCAACTGCTGGTGACTAAAAACCTCTAAGACTCGCCAGCCTTAGACTTCTTAAGAATTCTGACCCAACTAGTCTCTTAAGGAAATAATACACAAGCCAACTGCAAGTGACTAACTACCCTAAGACACACTGCCTTAGTCTCCCTAAAAATTCTGACCCAACTGGTCCAATAGGGAACACAAACAACTGTTTGCAACAAGAGTTTGTTTACAATAATTATGCTTCTACACAAGCAGGGTAAACATACATTTTTTCTCAATCTAACTTAGAGAAATCTACAGTAATACATTTTTCTTCATTGTATTGTGGTGCTTACTGCTCACTCATAAGTTCTTCATTTCTTGAGTTCAATCTTCATATACACATATGTTTCTGATACTTCTTCTTCTACACTAAGTATTACATCATTTGCTTGCTCACTTCAGATTTTCATGCTTCTGGATGCATTTATATTTTCAAGCACATACGCACACATGCGCATCTGAATGTTCAAACATATGCTATTTAATCTCTCATATTTGATCATGCTTTCGCATGCGTTTTTGCTCTTGTGTTCAGGCTCATTAGCAACTTCTTCGTTGAATGATCAAGTCTTTATATAGCCAGAAATAGATCCGTTGGAGGGCAGATCAGTAATATGATGAGAGTACTGGCGACTTGAAGTAATGCCGTTATGCTGGGTTAAAAATATTACATTGAATCTGTCTTTTGTACCACCAAATCAGGGTAGTGGAAAGGAATGTGCTTTATCTGTACTATGTACTATTTTCCCACGCAAACGTTTCATCTTCTTTTATTCATCAGAGGCTTCTGAATTAATTTGATTGAAGCATGATCGAAAGGATAAATCATTAGGTCTTCAACATAGTGTCTTCTTAGAATCTTTCTGACCCACAGTAGATTAGAACCAGTTCTCGCTTCTTCACATATAAGTGACCATTAAGAATGTCAGAGTGATGTAGCACACGGTCTTTATCAAAGTTAGAACCTGTTTGTTAAACCATCAGAATAACAAACATTAGAGCACCTAAATTGTTCTTTACACAAATACTCCATTGTTATCATTAAAACATCAAGATAAGATGTAGAACCAAATCTTGTTCTTACAAGGGTGATAGCCGGGTAGCTATTGAAAACGGCCTTTGGTTCATATACGATCACTATCTGACGGTCAAGGATTGATGCCCAAATGTTTAGCCGATGAAGGATACCATTGATGAAATAGCAATATGGATCTGAATTGCAGAATTACCAATAGAGTACTAGGATGCAAGAGTTCTAATCTTCATTGACAATTGGGTAGGGCGTGCGGTTAAAGTGGATGAGAATACCATGCAAAATGAAAATGGAAAGTACGCGAGAATTTGTGTCTAAGTTAACCTTTCAAATCCATTTCTAGCACTTTTCAGTATCAAAGATAGGAAGTATCGAATCAGGTATGAGGGACTCTATTTGCTTTGCCTAAGCTGTGGTAGGTAAGGCCACTACAATGAAGGATGTCGTTAGGGCATCAAAGGGACAGATCTAGCTTAGACAGAAGGTGGAAGGAAGGAGAAGCTGATAGGCGAATGATCATCTCAGCATGAAGAAAACAGATGTGAGTCGTGACGCTGTTGAGGATGGCCTTTGGAAGGTAGTGCAGAAGCAGAAAAATGGAAGGAAGCAGGTGGAAGGCCAGAGAAACACTACTCCGATGAAAGTTAATGAGGAGAATATGGTGTCGGGTTCGAGATTTGTTTCCTTATTCAACAATAATTTCAAGAATGTTGGGACAACTGGCAATGTTGTATTTACTGGAAAAGGGAAGTCAATCAACGACCTATCTGAAATTATTGTGGAAGTAGTTATTATGGCGGAGAACAATGATAATCATGATGCAGCTATTATCGGAAAGAATAAAGGTGCAGTTATTATGGAAAAAATAAAAGTACTAATTATGCAGTTATTGAAGGAGTTATTGTGGAGTCAATGGAGAAATCTGTAGTGGAGACAAAAAAGGATGATATTGTAATTTCATTAGACGCGCTACGCATTAATGGCGGACAAGGAAACAACATTAACAAACCATAAAACCAAAATATTCCTGAGAATAATCATAGCAATAATTATTTGGTTAGGAAAAGGCGGGGAAGGATTGACCAAAACATATCCAAGAATGTGAATAAATTGATTACACTGTTAGAAGTAATTCATGCTAGGTTGTCGAAGTCGAAGGGCTTATTGGTTTTGGTCGAAATGTTGAATAGTCAGTCGAATTGTTGTAATGATGTGTAGGTCAGCTGTATTCGACAGAGTCGAATATAGCTTATAAGGAGTTCAGTCGAATTGACTAGGTTGTGTCGAAATGTTAGTTTTGGGCCTGGGCTTTGACAGCCTATATAAAGGGCGTTGTATTGTGTATTTTAGACAACAGCTTCATAATAAAATTTTGCAAAGTTTTCACAAAACCCTAATCTCTTTTCTCTCCTTCTTCTTCTTCTTCTTCTCTCAAATATTCATCTTTCTTGGAACTCAGTTCCAACAATTGGTATCAATGAGCCCGGTTGCGATTCAGAGAGATTCTAATGGCAAACGGAGCAACAACGTCCACGCAATTCCCAGCGAATTTACCGGTTTTCAAAGGAGAAAACTACCAACGGTGGGTTGCGCAGATGAAGGTCATTTTCAGATTTCAAGATGTGGTTGAAATCGTGAATAATGGTGTTACAGAATTGGGGGCAAATGCTACTGAGGAATAGAAAGCTGCGTACAAGGATCAAAGGAAGAAAGATGGTAAAGCGTTGTTCTTGATTCACCAGTGTGTGGATCCGAATGTGTTTGAGAAAATTATTGAAGAAGAATCTGCAAAAGAAGCGTGGGACAAGTTAAAGAACTTGTATGGAGGTGATGAGAAACTGAAGAGGGTAAAGCTGCAACCCTTGAGAAAGCAATACGAGATGATTCAAATGAAGGAAGATGAATCAGTCTCGGAATTCTTTTCAAGATTGGTGATGCTGACGAACCAGATGAAGTCTTGTGGAGAAACAATCACAGATTTGCAGAAGATTGAGAAGGTACTAAGATCTCTTACTGCAAATTTTGATTACATTGTAGTGTCAATTGAAGAGTCCAAGAATCTCGCTGAGATGAAGGTTGAAGAGCTACAGGCTTCTTTAGAAGCTCATGGGATGAGATTGAAGCAAAGAGATTCAGAAAGAGAAAAGGTATCGGACCAAGCACTACAAGCGAAATTCACCAAGAAATCTGGGAAGGCGAAGCAGGGAAGGAATCTTGCTAGTGATGAGAAGTCAAGCAAGAGTTCAAAGAATCATGATGATTCGACAAAGAAAGGCATCGGCAACAAGTATTCTGGGAAGAAAGTTGATATGAAAGACGTGCAGTGTTACAATTGCCAAAGTTTTGGTCATTATGCTCGAGACTGTCGAAAGAAGAAGGAAGCACGAGCAAAAGAGAGTGACAAAGCACAGTATGCACAGACAGGAGAGAGTGATTCTGAAGGTGTGCTACTAATGGCAGACACTCAGTCGAATGATGATGAAACGAATTTGTGGTATCTTGATTCAGGTTGCAGCAATCACATGACTGGTAACAAAAACTGGTTCAACAAGCTTGATGAATCAGTTAAGAAGGTGATAAAGTTTGCAGATGGTAGACAGATCACGTCAGGTGGAAGAGGAAACATATCTGTAATGAGAAGAGATGGTAGAAAAGCCAGCATTACTAATGTGTTGTATGTGCCTTCTATGACAAGTAACTTGATAAGTATAGGTCAATTACTTGCCAAAAGACATAATATGAAGCTGGAGAATAATCAAATGAAGGTGTATCATGGTGATGGTAGGTTGGTATTGAAAGCACCATTGGCTGATAACAAGACGTTTAAAGTTCAGATTAACATGATTAGTCATGAATGTCTTGCGTCAACTACAGAAGTGGAAAAGAATTGGCTATGGCATCATAGATATGGGCATCTAAACTTCAGGAGTTTGGGTATGCTGAATCAGAAAAAGATGGTGTATGGTTTACCTCAGGTGAAGGAACCAAATTATGTGTGTGAGGAATGCTGCAAAGCAAAGCAGGCTAGAAAAGCATTCAAACATGATCTGTCAATCAAGTCGAAAAGAAAGTTGGAGCTTGTTCATTCTGACGTATGTTGACCTTTTGAAGTTAGGTCGAATGGTGGAAAGCGTTACTTCTTAACTTTCATTGATGAATTCACCAGATATATGTGGATTTATGTGATCGAAAGTAAAAGTGAAGTATTCACAAAGTTCAAGAAGTTTAAGTTGCTTGTCGAAAAGCAAAGTGGCTGCAAGCTAAAGAAACTGAGAACTGATGGTGGTGGCGAATATGTCTCTCGAGAGTTTGCTAGATTTTGTGAAGAGGAAGGTATAGAGCATGAGGTTATTGCACCCTATACACCTCAACACAATGGCATAGCTGAGAGGAAGAATAGAAGTATACTGAATATGACGAGAAGCATGTTGAAGGCGAAAGAGGTGCCAAAGAGATTTTGGGCTGAAACAACTTCGACAGCAGTATACATTCTGAATAGATGTCCAATGAAGAAGCTAGTCGAGAAGACTCCTTATGAAGCTTGGACAGGTGAGAAGCCCAATGTAAGTCATCTTAGAGTTTTTGGATCAATATGTTTCAGGCATGTTCCTGAGCAATTGAGAACAAAACTAGATGATCGAAGTAAAACCATGATGCTCATAGGTTATCATTCGACTGGTGCATATAGACTATATTCACCAGAAGATGATAAATTTGTGATCAGTCGAGATGTTCTGGTAGATGAAAAACAAAGTTGGGAGTGGAGTCATGGGTCAGTTCGACAGGATACTGGTCGACAGATGGAAGAGACAGTTCCAACCGTGTTTAAAGAAGACCAACAAACTGAGGCCACGACAAGTCGAAATGAAGAACCTCCTGAGCAGAGTGTCAGAAGATGAACTAGAACAAGAGCTGAGTCGACAAGGTTAGTTGGATATGAGAGATTTCCAGATAATGCAATTGATGCAGATGGTGACTTAATAGAAGAAGCGATGATGATGGCTGAAGCAGAACCAATTAACTTGGATGAAGCCATGAATGATTCGAATTGGTGTGAAGCCATGAAGGAGGAACTCAGGGCAATTGAAAAGAACAATACCTGGGAACTTGTCGAAAAATCCAGCAAGAAGCCTATTGATGTGAAGTTGGTTTACAAGCTGAAACGAAGGCCAAATGGTGAAATTGCCAAGCATAAGGCAAGACTAGTGGCAAGAGGATTTCTGCAGAAACCTGGTGTTGATTTCAACGAAGTCTATGCGCCAGTGGCTAGGTTGGAAACAATCAGGATTGTTGTTTCGACAGCAGCATATAGAGGATGGAAGATACATCAGTTGGATGTAAAATCAGCATTTTTGAATGGACCTTTGGAGGAAGAAGTATATGTCAGTCAACCACCAGGATTTGAGGTTAAAGGGCATGAGTCGAAGGTGTACAGATTGAGGAAAGCTCTCTATGGATTGAAGCAAGCCCCAAGGGCTTGGAACAAAAGAATAGATAGTTTCCTAATCGAAGCAGGGTTCACGAAGTGTGTGTCTGAGCATGGAGTTTATGTAAATGATGTCGACAATGATAGTCGAATCATCTTATGCCTGTATGTTGATGATTTGCTGATTACAGGTGCAAATGAAGCTGAGATAAGAAAAGTTAAGTCGAAGCTAATGCAAGAGTTCGAAATGTCCTACCTAGGGAATTTGTCATATTTCTTAGGAATGGAATTCAAAGACACAGCTGAAGGTGTGTTCCTGCACCAAAAGAAGTATGCTCAAGATATCTTGAAGAGGTTCAAGATAACTGACTGTAAAGCTGCAACAACTCCATTGGAAACAGGAGCAAAGTTGAAAAAGGTAACTGATGATGAGTTTGTAAGTTCGACACTGTACAAACAAATCATTGGATCCTTGAGGTATCTTTGCAATACAAGGCCAGACATTTGTCAAAGTGTCGGATTGTTAAGTCGATTTATGGAGAAACCCCAAGAATGTCATCTCATTGCAGTAAAGAGAGTACTGAGATACATTAAGGGTACGATTGATCATGGTGTGCTGATGCCATGTCGAAATAAGTCCAAGTCGAAAGATGCTGAGGTATATGGTTATACTGATTCAGATTTCAGTGGAGACCAAGATGAGAAGAAAAGTACTGCAGGCTATATTTTCATGATCGAAGGAGCTCCAATCTCTTGGAGTTCGAGAAAACAAAGCATTGTGGCTTTGTCATCATGTGAAGCTGAGTATGTAGCTGCATCGTATGCAGCATGTCAAGCAGCATGGATAGATATGTTGCTCGAAGAGCTCAAGATCAAGGAACCTGGGAAGATGAAATTGTTTGTAGACAACAAGTCAGCTATTGATCTTGCCAATCATCCTATGTGTCACGGTCGAAGTAAACACATAGAAAGAAGGTATCATTTTCTCAGGGAACAAGTAAACAAAGGGGAGCTGGATCTTGAATATTGTAAGACTGAAGTTCAACTAGCTGACATACTTACCAAACCTTTGAAGAAAATCAGATTCGACGAGTTAAAGAAGAGCATTGGGATGAGAAGTCTCGAAAACATGAATTAGGTGGTGTGTTAGAAGTAATTCATGCTAGGTTGTCGAAGTCGAAGGGCTTATAGGTTTTGGTCGAAATGTTGTATAGTCAGTCGAATTGTTGTAATGATGTGTAGGTCAGCTGTATTCGACAGAGTCGAATATAGCTTATAAGGAGTTCAGTCGAATTGACTAGGTTGTGTCGAAATGTTAGTTTTGGGTCTGGGCTTTGACAGCCTATATAAAGGGCGTTGTATTGTGTATTTTAGACAACAGCTTCATAATAAAATTTTGCAAAGTTTTCACAAAACCCTAATCTCTTTTCTCTCCTTCTTCTTCTTCTTCTTCTCTCAAATATTCATCTTTCTTGGAACTCAGTTCCAACATACACGTGGTTCAAAAGGGTTCAAAGGCGAACTCAATGGTATTAACAAAAAAGGGCTCGAGGGTATTATTGAAAGTTTAGTAAATGAAGGCGATCTTGATATTAGTCAATCAAAGCAAGTTAACATTAAAAGGAAAGAGAAAAAGTTATCTATGTGTTAAAACACTTGTAGGGAGAATAACAAGGCAATAGTAGAAGAAAAAGCAGTGAATGGTAGTAAACTGCATGAGTCCATGCATGATGGGGAGAGCCACATAAGGAACTTTTTCTTTATACGACCCCTGAATTCCAATAAACGACAGGACTTGGAGTTTTCGAGTGGTGAAGGGAAAACTTTTAAGGATGAAACTTCATTAGAAGCAACCAACCATAGGCTCCCTGAAGACTTGGCAATGAAGTTAGAAGTGGTCAAGGAGACCCATCTAAAACTCTAAGTATCAAGATGTTCTATGTCATTTTTTTATTTTATAATTTTGATTATGATGATAAGTAATGATGATAAAATTTTAGTTTGGAACTGTCGAGAAGCAACTAATAAAGCCTTCTATAGATATATAAGTAAATATTATATAGATATTTATAAGGCAAAATACCCTTGCTGGTCCCTTAACTGTACCCTTGGGTTCATATTGGTCCCTTAATTATTTTACGTGTCAGATTAATCCCATAACTTTTAAAACGTGTCATGTTGGTCCTTTTTGTCTAATTACCGACGAATTTAGCGACCGATTTTTGAATTTTTCCGTCGCTAATTAGACAAAAAGGACTAACATGACACGCTTTAAGATTTAAGGGACCAATTTGACACGAAAAATAATTAAGGGACAAATCTGAACTCAAGGGTATAGTTAAGGGACCAAAAAAAGTATTTTGCCTATTTATAAAGCTTATGTGTATGTTGTGTTAGAGATAAGATGTGATCCTAACAAGATTCAAAAGAGTCTTATGCTATTGGGCTTTGATGCATATTTTGTGACGGAGAATCAGGTTTTGCTGGAGGAATAAGGGTGGCTTGGAAGAAGGAGCATTTGACTGTTAATTTATACAAGAAATATACTCAATATATGCACCTTCAAATTCAGACTCAGGAAGGAAATAATCGGTACTTTATGGCTATTTATGCTAGCCCGAATGAAGTAAATAGAAGTGTTTTATGGGAAGAGTTAAAAATGATAGCAGATAATATTCCTGAGGTGTGGATGCTAGCAGGTGATTTTAATGACATTATGAGTATCTCAGAGAAGAAGGGAGGTGTGACAACTTCAACAAGAAAGTGTAACCTGTTCATAACTAGAATAAATGGGCGAAGGTTAATGGATCTTGGCTTTTTTGGCCATAAATACACTATGAGAAGCTTGATAGAGCTTTGAGTAATGTTTCTTGGGGAGATATGTTTCCTGATCCTCAAGTTAAAGTCTTAGCTAGAGTTGAATTTTCGGACCATCATGCCATATTGATTATGCTAGTCATGAGAGTGTTTGATGAAGCTTATAAGCCTTTTAAGTTTGAAAGTTCTTGGATAAAAGATAATTCCTAGCATCATATGCTTAAGAGAGCTTGGAAAAATGATATCAGCATGGTAAAGAATATGAATAAAGCCAAAGAGGATATAAATAACTGGAAGAGTAATTCATTTGAGTAGGCTTTGGGGAAGAAGAAAGACTTTTTGGCAAAACTTAATGTTGTTCAGGGTTGCATTCAGAGGAATGATAATTACTCAGGAATGAGATCCTTGGAGAAAAAGCTTCAATCTGAATTGAATATTATTCTTAAACAAGAAGAGATTATATGGTACCAGAGGTCTAAAACAAAGTGGCTGGCTGATGGTGATCGGAATAAAAGGTATTATCACCTTAAAACCATCAACAGAAGGAAAAGAAATATAATTAGTATGTTAAAGAATGATACAGGTCAGTGGATAGAAGACTCGAATCAGCTTCAAGCCTTGGTCAAGGATTACTATAAGAATCTCTTTGCTATTAAATATATTTGGAGGGAGTGGAGACAAACTAATATTTACTTTCCTAAGCTTAATGACTCAGATATTCACAAGTTAAGAGAGCCGCTCAGTGAAGGTGAAATATACAGGGCTATGTTTGCCATGAAGCCTTGGGATGCCCCTGGTCCTGACGGCTTCCAGGTGGTTTTCTATGAAAAGTCGTGGGATATTGTTGGTCAAAATGTTTGTAAGTTTGTGCATGGGATTTGGAATAAACTAGGTGATATAACTTCTATAAATAAAACTGATATTTGTTTGATTCTGAAAAGGTTAGCAGTAAGATAATTGTTGAGAGGTTAAAAGGTTGCATGCCAAAGTTAGTCTCTCCGTACCAGGCATGATTTGTTCCAAGAAGATCCATCCATGAAAATATCATCATTGCCAAAGAGGTTATGCGTATTATTAACCGAAAGAAAGGTGAAAAAGGAATGTTTGCTGTCAAAATTGACTTGTGCAAGGCTTATGATAAGATAAGTTGGGAAAGTATTTGGCAAGTTCTCATTGAAGCTAATCTTCCTGTTGAATTGAACAACATTATCATGCATGCATTTACTAGCAATGAGTTGAATATGAATTGGCGTTGACCTCGTGGTGATTTCTTTCAACCCCAAAAAGGAATTCGTCAAGGGGATCCCATTTCTCCCTACCTTTTTGTGTTGTGCATGGATAAACTCTCACATCTTATCGAGCAAGAGGTTAGCAGTGGGAATTAGAGAGCATTTAAAATGGTTTCTCAAGGTCCTAAAATATCTCATCTAATGCTTATGGATGATTTTTTGTTATTTGGTGAAGCAACTGAAAAACAATTGCTTTATGTGATAGAGACTCTGAAGAATTTATGTATTTTAACAGGGCAGGAAGTGAGGGAGGAAAAATCCAGCATCCTTTTTTCAAATAATGTTACTAGAAGTTTGAGGCAGATGTTACTTCAAATCTCCAAATTCAAAGAGACTAATTAGTTTGGTAAATACCTTGGAGTACTTCTCAGTGGTAAGACATTGAAAAGAGCTGATTTTCAGTATATCATCTATCAAATTTTATCAAGACTTACGAGTTGGAAAGCTAAAGCCTTGTCGTTAATTGGCCGAACAAACTTAGCTAAAAGTGTGCTAGAAGCAATTCCGATTTATCCTATGATGACGAAATTGCTTCCAAAGTATTGTCCAAAGGATATTCAGAGACTGCAGCAGAATTTTATCTTGGGTGACACTGATAACAGTAAGAAAATAGATGTTGTGACTTGGAATATTGTTACTTTGCCAAAGGAGCTTGGAGGCTTAGGGCTCAGGAATCTAGAAGCCATGAATACCACTTGAATTTTGAAGCTTTTTTGGAAGTTGATTAGTGAGGTTGGTGATCTCTGGTGCAAAGTGTTTAGAAGCATTTATAAGGATGTGAACCTGCTTAGAACTCCTACATATAAGAGCTCGGGCTCTAGTCTTTGGAGGGCGACTCTTAAATCCATCCCGCATCTGTTGAAGCGTGGTAAATGGAGTATTGGTGATGGTAGGAATGTAGATGTTTGGGAAGACAATTAGATAGAGGCTAGGATTTGTATAAGTGATTACGTGAATTCAATTCCTGATGATTTGATAGGGGCTAAGGTGCGAGATTTGGTGACTGAAAGTGCGGATTGGAATTGGCAAATTCTTCAGCAATGGCTTCCTCAAGGTATATTGGATAAGATAAGTAACATTCCTCCCCCAAATGATGTTCTCGGAGCTGATCAATATTTGTTGGATGGTGTGGCTAATGGATTAGGTATTGTTAAGCATTTCTACAGCTTACTGGCTCATCATAATCAAGCTACCGCAGACCAGAATTGGAAGATGATTTGGCGGCTTAAAGTTTCGGAGAGGGTTAAGACATTTGTGTGGCTTTTGAAGCATGATAGACTATTAACTAATCATAGTAAGAGTAGGAAAGGACTTGGTGCAGCTGCGTGTAACATGTGCAGCACTGTAGTGAAACTACGCTGCATGTTTTTCATGAGTGTCCTCATGCTTTAGAAATATGGTTGGATAAAGTTCCAAATGAGATTCACCATGATTTTTTTCAATTTGGAGTTGGAGTATTGGGTTAGCTTAAATATTAATTGGAGTTCAAATGATAATGTTGGATGGAGCTCTTATTAGGCGATGGATTGTCATGCTATATGGTACTGGCACATTAAAGGGGAGCACATTGAGGATTTTGTAAGGCCTTTTGATCTTAGCTTGCAGGTCTCTTTACGATTGAAGGAGTATGGTGAAGCCTTGATTCTGAATAATATGGCAGTAGGGAGAAGGAAGGAGATTAGGCTTAATAAGTGGGTTCCTTCTAATCCAAGTATGGTAAAACTTAATGTTGATGGTGTTTGTATAGAAGGAGTTGATGTGGGCTGTGGGGGAATTGTTAGAGACGATAATGGTTGTTGGATTGGTGGTTTTGCCAAGAATGTGGAATTTGCAGTAGCTACATAGCTGAATTATAGGGATTACTCGAAGGTTTGATGTTAGTCTTGGACCTTGGATTTAGAAGAGTAGAAGTAAATTCAGATTCTTCTGAAATTGTCATGGATATTACAAAGGGGAGATCTCGGAGAAGTGAAGGTTTCAAGATGCTCAAGAAGATTGTGAGGTTTTTGAGTAGATTCGATGAATCCTTTGTGAAGCATGCATTTAGAGAATCTAATCGGTGTGTAGATGTGTTAGCTAAAGTTGGTTACAGGTTAAATAATGATATGCATCATTATACTGTTGCCACTAGTTTTATTAAGAATTTGCTAGTAGAGGATATTGTGGGGGGTGTTACCTCTAGGGAGATGTCTTTGTAGTTTTTCTTTTTCTTTATGCCTTTGGCCCTCTTTATTAGAAAAAAAAGGAATCACTCTCAATTGATCTTTACTCAATTGCTAATTTGTTAATCACATATCATGAAGATTGAATTGTTCACCATTCATCACTAAAACCCTATCTCAAATGTTTGTTACTAAAGAAATTCAATCATTTTCCATCACATCTTAGAACACGGTAATAACGTTTCAATCCTCTGACCTTTCTATTCAAATGTGCAACCATTTGAACTGTGTTGAATATGGCTCATATTGTTGACATAATTATGGGTTGTTGAGGTAACTATGGGTTGTTGAGATAATTATGGGTTGTTGAGATAATAGCTCATACTGTTTAGATAATTATGGGTAGAGATAATTGTTTGTTGAGGGAAACTAAGGATTAGGGTTTTAGATAAACTAAAACCTTGTATTATATATATGGCTTGTAACACTATGCAATTCACAAGACATAAATGAAAGGAACTATAACTACTCTATAGTTGCATACTTAGGCAATTTGTCTGAACTGCGTGAACAAAGCTTTTATGTGTTTCTCTCACTAAGCCAAAAAAGACCTTTAGCAGCGCTTTTTTTGGCCTTTAGCAGCGCTTTAAAGCGCTGCTAAAGGTAAAGACATCACTTTTTTTCCTTTAAAAAGCTTTGTCATAGGTCCCCCTATAGGACCCCCTTTAGCAGCCCTTTGAAAAGCGCTTTCGTATGACCCCCATATAGCAGTGCTTTTCCAAAGAAAAGCGCTTTCGTATGACCCCCTTTAGCAGCGCTTTTAAAAGCGCTGCTATAGGTCCCCCTTTAGGCAACGCTTTTTCAAAGAAAAACGCTTTCGTAGGACCCCCTTTAGCAGCGCTTTAAAAAGCGCTGCCTTATGTATACGCCATGACACCCTTTAGCAGCACTTTTTTTAGAAAGCGATGTCTTTTATAAAAGTGCTTTTTAAAAGCTTTTTTTTAAATCAATTATTAAACCTGTATAAACCTATATAATTTATCAGAATTCATAATCATTCATCACATGGCCTTTGATACCATTATATGTCAACATATAGGCCTTATAGCATTATAATTCAACAATAGGCCTTTATACGATTAAAATTCAAGACATAAATGGTAAAAACCATTATATATACAACACCAAAATAACCATTACATATATATATCTCAATACAAACTATACAACACGAATTCCATACACCAATTCGAAACCTTATACACCATATATCCATCACCTATATATACAACACCTTCCATAAACCTAACACAATTTCTAAAACTAACAAATTCTCATTTCAACCATGTATTGACACCAATCCTCCTTTATTTCTTCCAATTTGTCTTTCGTGTAGGTGGCACACTTGAATTCATCAAAATACTACATTTTACATAATATGCATGATTTAGTTCAAAGTAATTAATTAGATGAAATATCTGATAATAAATCTTAATATAAATCATAACTTATATATAAATTCATACCATGGTTGGAATCTTTATGTGTTCCAAAAAAATAATTTCTTTCATGAATCTCAAGACAAAATAACCACAATCGATACCATTACGTTGCCGAGGACACTACACATAGAAAAAAAAGTATTAATAAGTATCATAGATGACTTGTCTGATCAAGTAGCATTACTATTATAATATCAAATCATACCTCCACTCTTAGTCATGTAATGTTGTTTGCTTTGCTCTTTGGTACCCGAACTTGTCGTTGTGATCGGAATATTTGTATGGATCTATCATAATATAAACGAATATTTAGAACAATCTCACATAAATAAAGAAATACACACGCGAATATTTAGAACAATCGCATCACTTACGTATCAATCATGTTCTTCATCTCCGGGTATTTTGTTTGATCACCCTCTAGTGAATCCAGATAATAGACTATTTCTTTTATCGGATTAATCTCAAGCAACAACCAGTGTCCACTGTAAAATTAAACAAAAGTATAGATGGAAATGTTATACACAACGTAAAAAAGCGAAAGATTATAATAAAGGAAGTTAGGATGAAAATCTTACCCATGGCCAGTATTATATGGTAAAAGATACAACTTCTCTGTATCAATGTTGGTCATAAATTCACCTACTAAGTGATTTTTGACCGCATCTGCAGTTCGATTGATCAAAGTTGCATTGACACAGTTGGGAGACAAGAAGGAGTATCTTTCAGCCAACTGACGCGGAAGCGTCAATTTTTCATACAAGAACCTGAAATAAAAACGGATTATAATAAATATGTTATTATATTTAACATTCTAATATTCATTGAAATGAGTAAATAAATTGATTAATTAAATAAATAAATTCGATGGATTACCAGATGTATGAATTCATAACACCGACGCCTAATTCAGAATGCGTAAATATCTAATCAAAGTCTTCTTTAGCAATTGTTTCTGAATAGGCAAACCCAAAAATATCTGCTTCCATAGGTATTTCACGGATACCACCTTCCATCAAATCCGTTGTGCCTACAATTGTTTCAAGGCACAACCGAAATCGCGAAATAGATGCTTTTTTTGCCTTGGCTACTACTGGCTTCTTGTTCCTGCTCCCTTGTTGCATCTCTTGTGTAGGAATCTAAAAATCATATAAGTCATAAACTTAGTAATGATGAAGCTTTTGAATTCAGATCACAGAATTAACATTTTTGATGCATATATATCATTGTACCTCCTTTTGTGATGCAACTGACTCAGTTTGCACACCAATCCGTTTATCTTTTGATTTGGATTTTGTAGGAGTCTAACAGTGTCATGTAAATAAAAAGTGCAGAAAAGTAAGCATAACATAACTTATGCAAGTAAAACATTTGAAAACTAAAAGGTTAATAATGGTTTTCAACATACCGAGCCATCTATGACGATGAGGTTTGACGGCCATGCAACATACGACCCTATTGCGTCCCCCACCAATGTTGCATCTGAAACTTTGTCAGGTATAGGTAGTAACGCATCCCGCTCTAAAGCAATATCAATCGAAACCTTCAAAAATCCAGCAGGGAGCGGTCTAGTGTGAAGGACGTCTTCGGGAATGTTATGCACTTTTCCCTTGCCAACCATTCGATATGTCGGAGCCGATAAATATAGCTGACAAGGTGAAATGCCCTAAACAAAACAAAAATAATACGAAATTGTTATTGTGCAATGATGTCAATATAAAAAACTGTACTAATTTAATAAATATAATTACCTCTGGAATTTTTTGTTGACAATTGATACTGGCCTTGTCACTAGTGAAATTCTGGTATATCAGACTACAGATGTCCTATAGAATGTCTAGACATTTGATCTGAACAAAATAGCATGGCAAGGCATAAGCAATTAAAACCAGTACAGAAAAGCATAAACCACACACAGAATTTGTTCACCCAGTTCGATCTAACAATCTACATCTGGGGGCATACCAAGCCAGGAAGGAAGTCCACTCTTAGCAGTATCAAATTACAGACTCAACAACCAAGTTGACAATCTCCTAATTTAATAACTACCTAATGACCCTTCTACCTAAGTCCTCCCTAGGTAAGAGACTCCATCTCACTTCCAATCATCGCAATGATGTCTAACAGTCAACACCTCAACCACTGCATCAACAGCTTGATTTCCAACAGCTCTTCAATCACAGAAAAATAGAAGACAAATTTCAATAACAATACCTAGACATGACACACATGACTAAGAACAATACTCAGAGTTGCTTAACAGCTTCCTCCAAGAACAACACTCACTCTTGCTTAAAAGCTTCGAGGAGTACAGTGACCATCTCACAATCCGAGTGGTTCACACATACCAACTCTCCTAGATAGTGGTTCACAAGAACGAAACCCTAATAATTTTACATCTTGGAATCGTTATTGAATCAGGTTACAAACACTCATATTTATAACCTACATCCCAACTGGATTTGGGCTTCCAATCACAGCATATCAGCTGCTACAAATCAGCAGAACCTCCTGCTATATAATAGGTCTTCAATCAAATGTTTCCTAATATGTCTCCATATTTAGAAAGTAGTGCAAATCCGAAAACCAACACAAAACTCAACTCAGATTACTTTGGATGCCACATAGGATAACTAAATATTCACATAATATTCAGTAACAATTAACAACTAACAGAATCTTCTTTCAATCCAATAACAGACGCGATGTCCTATGATCCAGGATGGGACATCTTTATCCGACATGTTGAATGCAGTAAACAAGAATATCTTGTTTCACCATCTTGATTAACCATCACATGACAGCAACATTGTTTTACCAAAATTGTAGCCAATTACCAGAACTAGCAATCTCCCCCTTTGGCTAATTTTAGCTAAAACAATCTCAGCCAACATCAGAAAGACTTGCAGCGGATAAACACCAAACTCCAAACAATACTCACATTCATTACACAACCAGCATCAGCAACATCCCACAGTTGTACAAAAACCAACTCAAACAGAAACAGCATAACAGCTGCTGCACAAACTAGCATCACACCAGACAACTAGACAATACCTAGGCTCTCCCCCTTTTTAGCCACAATTGGACAACCTCTTAACCTACCAAGGCAGCAAGCACGATGTCAGCCAACATTCAATTTGACAAGATCAAATAAGTGGCTTCCCAAGAAAAAACAAGTTCCCAAACCAAAGACCGCTTTGACTGGTCAGGCGATACAAACAAGGACTCTTTATGCAGTATAAAAACCAAGCCTCCTTGCTTCTAACAGCATATCACAGATAGAACCATGAGTCAGACTATCAAAGATGCAGGAAAGAGACACATGCATGAAGTCAAGAAACTAGATCCACAGAAGTTGAAGAACAAAACACTATCTACAGCTGGGGCAACTTCAGGAGCAACAAGAACAAGAAAAACATTAGAGACAAGGATGAAAGCCATCAAAAAACCTCCAGTGCAACTTCAAGCTTCTGATGATGAATGGGATAAAGATTGGAAAACTTTTCTTGATTCAGGGGGTTGGGATCATCTTTAGACCCTTTGTTTGTTGCTTTTGATGTACTAAAATCTAATCTTGTATGCTTTCAGCAGTGGAATAAAATTATGTTTCAATTCTGTCTCCTTTAAACTAAACATATAAAGATCACAACTGCACAAGACACATCCCAGCATACTCAGGATAAAACAGACTATTCTACATCCTTGAGAAACTGGTTTAAACACAAGATCCAGACTATACTGAACAAACATACTCTCCCGTTTTGGCAAATAAGGCAACTATGCAATAAGGGCAAACAACTAGTAGCAGAACACATCCAACTCAGAAGCTTGTACAACTTTGATTCAATACATTGACAACCCAATGACATGACCAAGATCAACCAGTCAAGTCCACCGAGAACTAAACCAGTCACACAATGTCATGACTTCTTGTCTGACATTACACCCTCACCAGAGGTACGCTATCATAGATTTTTGCAACCACAAACAATCTTCATAACCAACTATACTACTACAGTAACAAATCCCAAAACAGAAGTCTAATTCCCCTATATAAGATAACCAGTGCTCATTTGCAAGAAGAACACCTTCAATGAATGGAAAACATAAGACTCATCTATATGTCTTCAAGAGCGCACCCTCTGTTCAACATACCTGCTGAACGCATTCACTTAATGCTCGATCCTCAAGTAAACCAAGTACCACGCTAGTACAATTAACAGATAGAAGTTCTCCCCCTATATTTCATGAATGATGCTCCAAAAAGAACTTCAGCACCGAACTGATCCAGTTCTAGCATGTCATATTCACATCAGACATCCAAGACAGTCCTTAACTCATCATTCTCCCATATGATAAGATAAACACCTCTTAGACAAAAAGTGATCTCAGAATCCTACTCCATGGATAACTAACCCAAAGATGTTCTAACATTGGTTAGGACATCTTCCACACATCATAGACACCTCACATCATGGTTCTGGATATGCTCCACCACTAGTCTTACTATCTGCATAGTAATCTAACTGAAGATCTTCAAACAACACTGCGCCACCAGCTTGAACAAAGAAAACTTCAGAAACCCAGAGAGAAATAAACCCTCATTCACCAAAATACGGTATGCTTCAACCCAGAACTTCTGCCACAAGCTCCCAGAGAACCGGAATCTCCTTACAATTTCAACTAACTCCTCTTCTACACAAGAGCAAACAGGTACAATCATCCTCAAGTTCTACAGCATAAACACACTGCCTTCCACTGAACTCTAAGTAAACTCCTCTTACTTAGAATTAATAACACACACCAAGACAAGTGTGACATCTCCAACATCAGCAGAGAAAAATGAATTCTCCCAGACACAACCAATGCGGTCCTTCACACTCCTCCTCAGAAGCATGTGCACACAGGATTCAAACAAATAGCTTCACCCACCAAAACACCATCCAGCAGCCTAATGTCATAGCATGTTATCTGACATTATATCCTCATAAGAGGCAACCAATCTCCTCTGTGCACAGCCCTTTGAGTTTCTCTTCCACTAGAACAAGAGTTTCATGCTCTCATAGACTTGATAGTGATATCAAGTTTGAGTAAACAGCCCTCGTCCTGCTTTTGAGAAATACCACCAGACATATTGAGAAAAATAACTTCTCAATACAAAGATGTCAAGACATTATGTCTGACATTTCTACGAGTTCTTCCATCATCAGATCAAGGACTCTCCTTTATTAACTGCTAAGAACTCCTAAGGACATTATTCATTCTCCCATCCAATAGTTGCACATCCTTTGATTGGTACACACATATAACTCGAATAGAATCTGCTTCATGGCCATAAACAAGATTCCATATATCTGGCCCATTAGATCAGAAGGAACTTCCAGATTTCAAAGAGAATGTCCTTGACATTTGAGCTTGACCTCCACACAAAACAAACAGCCTTTGTACTCCTACTTACTTGGATCAGAAATACACTAATCATATGTTTATCATCTCATGACCAACACACTTATCTATGACATGTTTCTTGATAGAAACTTCTTAGACACACAACCTAGATGCCTCCTCTTCCAAGCCAGGAGTAGGTTCCAAACAGATGTGAACAATACACATTTGTTTAGCCCATCAAGCATCTGCTATGCCATACCTTTATCTAACAAGATTTTGCACACTCTCCTGGTTTGATGTTCCAACAACTGGTAGAACATCATACAAGAACAACACCATGAGATCCTTCAATCTAGACCCGTGGATGGTCTTTCAGAGAAGAGAGCAAAAATAAACTGCATCCTTCTGATCAACAAACTTCTTGAAAATGCCTTTATGAGTGGACTTGGGTCAAACTTCAAGTATCATTGGTCACTTTAATAAGTCAGTTAATATTATCCTCAAGTATCACAACACCATGTGATACACCTTTAGAGTGTTGTGGCCTCAACACACAAAACCACCAGGAATTTTCCATCAGATATATATATGCAGTGAAACACACACCAGAAAACTCCTCTACAACCTTCAGGCAAAACAAAATAATCCTTGCACAAATACGACACTCCATGTGCAATAGGTCAACATAGGTTTGAAAATAAATCAAACCACACAGCAGCTCACCACCAAAGCTACAAGCCTGATAACAATAGACAGGTCCAATACACACCCTGTCATGAACAGTCCATCCTCCACTTCTAGGGACCATTCAAACAACAAAATGAACTTCTCCACGTTCAAGCAACTTTTCAGTAGGTACCACCTACCTTTCCCATGACCAGAAAGTATCTTCCCTAGGATCTCACCCAGAAATAGAACAGGATACTCGCTCTGATACCAATTGAAATTCTGGTATATCAGACTACAGATGTCCTATAGAATGTCTGGACATCTGATCTGAACAAAACAGCATGGCAAGGCATAAGCAATTAAAACCAGTACAGAAAAGCATAAACCACACACAGAATTTGTTCACCCAGTTCGATCTAACAATCTACATCTGGGGGCATACCAAGCCAAGAAGGAAGTCCACTCTTAGCAGTATCAAATTACAGACTCAACAACCAAGTTGACAATCTCCTAATTTAATAACTACCCAATAACCCTTCTACCTAAGTCCTCCCTAGGTAAGAGACTCCATCTCACTTCCAATCATCGCAATGATGTCTAGCAGTCAACACCTCAGCCACTGCATCAACAACTTGATTTCCAACAGCTCTTCAATCACAAAAAAAAATAGAAGACACATTTCAATAACAATACCTAGACATGACACACATGACTAAGAACAATACTCAGATTTTCTTAACAGCTTCCTCCAAGAACAACACTCACTCTTGCTTAAAAGCTTCGAGGAGTACAGTGACCATCTCACAATCCGAGTGGTTCACACATGCCAACTCTCCTAGAGAGTGGTTCACAAGAACGAAATCCTAATAATTTTAGATCTTGGAATCGTTATTGAATCAGGTTATAAACACTCCTATTTATAACCTACATCCCAACTGGATTTGGGCTTCAAATCACAGCATATCAGCTGCTACAAATCAGCAGAACCTCCTGCTATATAATAGGTCTTCAATCAAATGTTTCCTAATATGTCTCCATATTTAGAAAGTAGTGAAAATCCGAAAACCAACACAAAACTCAACTCAGATTACTTTGGATGCCACATAGGATAGCTAAATATTCACATAATATTCAGTAACAATTAACAACTAACAGAATCTTCTTTCAATCCAATAACAGACGCGATGTCCTATGATCCAGAATGGGACATCTTTATCCGACATGTTGAATGCAATAAACAAGAACATCTTGTTTCACCATCTTGATTAACCATCACATGACAGCAACACTGTTTTACCAAAATTGTAGCCAATTACCAGAACTAACATCACTAGTATCTTTAAATTCTGAACCGCGCATTTCCGACATATATCTTTCTTTATCCTGTTGCAGTTCACAAACTTGAGCTCTCAATTCTTCCAACATTTCCATCACCTCTCTATTGCTAGGATTTTTTGTCTTTGAACGCTTATAAAAGGAAGATGGAGTGACTCCAAATCCCTTATCCCTCACGTGACCAGAATACTCAGGAACATTTAATACTCGACTCAGTATGCTCCTGTAATCCTGGTCTTCTGTGGCAGGTAAGTACTATGATAGAGTCTCCTGAAATTCAATATTAGAGCCATGCATAAATATATTAGATAAACAAGAACTTTATATCTAATTAAACAAATAAAGTTATACTTACACATTGTTCAAAAACTTGTTGAACACCTTCAGTAACAACTCCATCCTTTCCCACACGGGCAACCTTCCATAAAACATGCTCCGGAACAGATGTTTCTTCACTTTTCTCCTCTGCAACCTACACATTTAGTCAAAAATTAGGATGAATAATAATACAAAAAGACCATAGCAATTATATATACTTACGATTTTTTGTTCCAAGCGTGCATATCCCAAACGTCCTTTCTTGTATGGATACGCGGGTTTCGAGGCTCTTTGACGATTAACGTCACTCACAACCTGCATAAACAATTAAAAGTCATATCAGAACACATGTAATAACTACATGAATATAATACAATATTCATGATAAATTAAATTAAGATTACGTGGAATTCTTCAGTTCTTCGTTTGGCAACAAAAGTGTCCCATTCTTAGGGTGCAATCAAGTCTGCATACTTCTTCAGGAATTCCGCTTCAACAAACTTTCCTTGGGCATCCCTCAGAAACTTGTTGGATAAAAATGCTCATAACCCTCTAAGTCTTTTTCCGGCTAATTGAAGACAATATTTTTGTTTCTCGTCACCAATGTTAAAAGATCTCTACAATAACAAATAAAATGTGTTAGTATAATTAATTTAAATATATAATCATAAAAAATAACAAATAACATCACATATAATACCTGTATCTTACTCCATATTTTATCTTTGGCGGGTTTCAACTGTGGATTTCGCCAATTGTCACAAGTAATAGGAATTAGTGAATGGACAAGTGCACCAATGTAACTAGTCAACATTGTGCCATTAGGCTCAATTAGTTGACCTGTTTCATTCCAATGAACGTCGTATTTTATTCCCATGTCTTTAGCACGAATAACTCCTTTCATGATTGTTATTCCTCTTGAAATATCTCCTTCCGCATCTTGAACTGATTCTTTTGGATCATTCTTGGAAGTATCGTGTGAGTTCTCCTCATTAGTAGCCATTTTACCTATAATAAAGAAAAACACATAAATCCATAATCCATAATCAGTTGAACATAATATAATCCATAACCAAATATGAAATGACAAACACACGACAAACATATAAATCCATGATCCATAATCAAATATGAAATGACAAACACACGACAAACATATAAATCCATGATCCATAATCAAATATGAAATGACAAACACATGACAAACATATAAGTCTATCATCTATAATCCATAATCCATAATCATTCTCAAATATGAAAAATACATGACAGAATATATAATTTTACTATTACCTCTTTACTAACGTCTCTTTCTTTTCCAGGTAGGAAGATGATCTACTTGTCTCTTAACAACACGGATGGATGGATTGATCCAAATTCCCTCATTATGATCATTTCTAATATATGATTCACTCGCTCCAACAGTCTCATCTTGATCACTTATAATATATGATGCATTCGCTCCAACAATATCACCTTGATCTCCAATGTTATCATCAATTACTTTGTTAGATAAAAGCACTATAGACCATTTCGTACTTGTCGGGTCAGTGACATAAAACACTTGTCTAGCTTGAAAGGCTAGAATAAAAGGCTCATCTTTGTACCCCACCCTATTAAGATCCACTTGCAAAAATCCTGACTTATCCATTCGTATGCTACTATTATTTTCAACCCACTTGCAACCAAAGATAGGAATCTGAAACTTCTCATAATCAAAAACCCAAATGCTCTCGATAACCCCCAAAATATGACATATTTGCATATTTGGGGTTTAAGTCCTTCACACTTGAAATGTGCATTGATTCAGCTACCAAGGTGACACCACTATTTTGCATTGTACTTTTTTCATCTTGTTCTTTGGTATAAAATGTGTATCCATTAATTGCGTATGCGCTATAAAAAAACACATGCAAACTTGGACCATATGCTAAACATCTCAACCTTTCTGTTATTGAAGCGGGATCTACACAAAACTTTGAATAAATGAGATCCTTAAACCATGGTATGAAACTTCGATTGTGCTCTCGTACTATCCAATTTTCATTTCTATTCGGATTTAAACCTCAGAGAAAATCCTTGTGCATTTCAACATACGGCTCAACCTCATTGTCATTGTGCAGAACATACAACTGCATTTTCTCCCGTTCAGCCCTTGATACGGTCACAATTTTATTTCCAATTAACTTTTTTCCTTCTTTTTTTTTAATGATGTGAGATTTGGGAAGTCCAATGAATTGAACTTTGGAAAGATATTCAGTACAAAACTCAATCACTTCTTCAACAATGTATCGCTCAACAATACAACCCTCTGGTCGACTTCGATTTTTCACATACCCTTTTAATATTTTCATATAGCGTTCAGCAGGGTACATCCATCTTGTAACACCCCAGTTTTTGTTAGATTTATTTAATCGAGTCGATTTAACTATTTTTATTATTATATTATTTTATGCTTTACTTTTATTTGGCAATGTATTATTTTTCATTGTTATTATGTTTTATCGCGTTTTGGGAGCGTTTGCGAGATATTTGAGTGTAGTGGTATTTTGGTCATTTTACTTATTTTGTTTAAGTTAGAAACTTAAAGAGAAAAAAAAAAGAGAGAAAATAGAGAGACATAAAATGAGAAGAAGGAAAAGAGAAAGAAAAGAAGAAAAAGGGAAAAACTTGGAGAGTAAGGAATCGAATCAACCGACTGTTGAAAACACGATTAATTGGGTAAGGGTGTGAAACTCGATTATCTTATACTTGTGTATGATTATGTATGTATGTATTTGTGTGATATTTGGTTGAAATTGGATATAGAACCAAAACCATTAATATGTTGAGATTGTTAGAATTTGATTCAAGTTGTGTCTGAAATCATGTTTTAATGTTCCTAATTGCTGAGACATGTTAGATAGATGTTGTTGTGCATTCAATTGGTAATTTTCTGGTGTTTAGATGAGATTTGGAGATGATTTTGGTTGATTTTCGTAGCAGAAATTCTGCAGGAAAAATTCTGGGTTTTCGCTGCCCATACGCGTATCAGGCTTGGCATTACGCGTATTGGTTTGGGCAATACGCATATGGCAAGGGGGAAGTGAGGGCAATACGCGTATGGAACACATTTTTCACGTCCCTCTGCTGAAATGCGTAATGGTACGCGTACTTGGCAAGGCATTACGCGTAACTAGGAAGGCACTACGTGTACGGGGTTTTTAGTGGAATTTTTGGGGAAAATTTAGTCTCTGCCCATACGCGTATCACTTTGGGCAATACGCGTATGGATGGGCGAGCGAGCTGGGCAATACGCGTATGGCCCAAGGCAATACGCGTAGGACCAGAGAGGGTGCAGAATTTTCCCGATTTTGCATTCGATGCCGTAACTTTTGATCCGTAACTCGGATCGAGGCGTTCTTGGTACCGTTAGAAAGCTTTTGAGATGTTCTTTCTTATTAAAATGGTTTTGAGATTGGTGGCCGATTTAATTATGTCGGTAATTTGGAAATGTGTTGTTTTGTCGACTTTTACCCTCTTAACTGTATGTGATTGTTGTGTTATCATGCAATATGCTTCATATATATTTATCGTAGGACTTGTGTGATGTTATACGATATGAATGCATGTGATGAAATGTTGTGATGATGGTTTGTGGCCTAAGGGCAAGAAAATGCATTGTGTTGTGTTTGATTGTATATGCATGATTATGGATGTGTATATGTGTGCATTTGAATGTCATGAGTCATTGTATGCCAAGCATCATGATATGCATTCTTGTGATGTCGTGTGCCCTGGTGGGTGTGAGACGAAATGATTCCAGAGGGAATCTGCTATAACATCGTGTGCCTTATACAAAGAGGTGTGAGCGATGATTATAGACGATTGTGTGCCTTATACAAAGAGGTGTGAGCGATCGGGCCGTGTGCCTTATACAAAGAGGTGTGAGCGATCCATAAACGTTGTGTGCCTTATACAAAGAGGTGTGAGCGACGGGGAACATAGTTTGCCCGACGGGGATTTACACTAAGTAACAAGCAATGATTCCAATAGTTCCTGAGTGAACTAATGATGAGGATGATGGATGGAACGGTACCACATTGCATTGCATAGAGTCGTTGTGTCGGTCTCTGTGCATTTGCATAAATCATGAATGGATTGATTTTGTGTGGAATTGTGAATGGAATTGATGTTGTTGATATATATATATATATATATATATATATATATATATATATATATTGGTGATAACTGCATTGAGCATGATTGATATGCCTTTGTGATGGATGTATGAGATATGGATTGTGTTGTTTTGTATTTGAATTATGGCGTAAATTGTGGTGAGAATGTTTTATATGTGTATTTTTGTGTTATGATATAATTGTATGCAATTCTATTATAATTGTGTTTCTCACCCTTCTGCTGTTTTAAATGCTCTATGAGGCATTGCAGATTAGATGCTGGAGGTCTTTTGTGAAGCTTAGGTCTTCATTTCTTTTGTCGGTCGGCTCTGATATGTAGCACCGGGTAGTCGGGGAGATCGTGTGTGATTATGTGTATATGTATATGTTCTTTTTGGATTGTACATGTATGACTCTGTATATGACAGACAAACTTTTACGTTATATCTATATGAGATTTCAGTTGCAGATTTTTCGCTTTTATTCTGTATCTGAATTGTGGGTGTTAGGAACTGAGTTCCTCTGTTTACGTTGCTACCTAAGTGTCGCATATCTTTATGAGCAGGTTGTTGTATTTTGTTTCAATTGATGTGACGCCTCCGTCTATGTCATGAATGTTTTAATTATACTCTGATTAATTGTTATCGCTTTATTTGCTCAGGGGATAGATTGGGGTGTTACATTAAGTGGTATCAGAGCCAGGTTGTGTCAGTTCGTGCCAGTCTGTGTTGGTCTTTGTGTTTGGGTGAGCTGTTTGTTTAACCATAGTTGCTGTTATTGGATATGAACAGAATATGGCTGGTAGGAATGATGTTGCTCTTGCTGCTGCGATGCAAGTTGTGGCTCAGGCTGTGCGGGGTGCACCTAATGCTGGTGGGAATGATGAGTTCAGGAAGAACAAACTGCCTGTCTTCAAAGGAAGATATGATCCTGATGGTGCTCTGATTTGGCTTAAGGAGATTGAAAGAATCTTTCGAGTGATGGACTGTGCTGAGGAACATAAGGTGAGACTGGGTACTCGCATGTTGCAGGATGAGGCTGATGATTGGTGGGTTAGTGCGCGTTATGTGTGGGAAGATGCAGGTGAAGAGGTCACTTGGACTTTGTTCAGCAGGGAGTTTTTGAGGAAGTATTTTCCTGAAGATGTAAGAAGAAAGATGGAAGTATGCGATTGTGTATTGATTATCGCCAGCTGAATAAGGTGACGATTAAGAATAAGTATCCTCTTCCGAGAATTGATGATCTGATGGACCAGTTGGTAGGTGCGTGTGTGTTTAGTAAAATTGATTTGAGGTCAGGTTATCATCAGATTAGAGTGAAAGAGGAAGATATTCAGAAGACGGCTTTTAGGACACGATACGGACATTACGAATATTCTGTGATGCCGTTCGGGGTTTCTAATGCGCCAGGAGTGTTTATGGAGTATATGAATCGTATTTTCCATGAGCATTTGGATCGATTTGTTGTTGTGTTTATTGATGACATCTTGATTTATTCTAAGTCTCGGGAGGAGCACGCGGAACATTTACGTGTTGTGTTGCAAATTTTGAAGGAAAGGAGACTTTTTGCCAAGTTGTCCAAGTGTGAGTTCTGGTTGTCAGAAGTGAGTTTTCTTGGGCATGTGATTTCAGGTAATGGTATTTCTGTGGATCCATTTAAAGTAGAGGCGGTTCTACAATGGGAGGCTCCTAGATCTGTTACTGAAATTAGAAGCTTTTTGATGTGACAGTTGTGCTAGATACTGATGTTTAAAGTTCTAGTCAGAACAAGATTTAGGTGGAGATTGAGGAGACACCAATAAGTCAAAGACATATTGTATCCCAACAACAGGATGAACCAGACTCAGATTCAGGTGGAGTGCAAGATTCAGGTGGAGTATCAGACTATACACTTGTGCATGATATGAGCCCCGTCATATTACACCTCCAGTCAGATACGAGTTTGAAAACATAGTATAATATGCTTTTCTTACCATTTCAAGGGATTGCTCTACCTTTCGAGTGACTATGGCTAGCTAGGAGAAAAATAAGTAGATGGGTACTATGGTGGAGGAGATGGAATCCTTAAAAAATAATAAGACATGAGATCTTGTTCAGCTGCCACATGGAAAGAGAGTTATTAGTTGTAAATAGGTGTATAAGAAAAAGCTAAAAGTAACAGAAAAAGAAGGGGAAAATTTCAAGGCTCTCCTAGTTGAAAAGGGGTGTTCATAGCAAAAGGGGATTGATTATGATGAGATTTTCATTCTGGTCATTAGACACACTTCTATCAAAAAAGTATTGGTCGTAGTAGGCAGCAGGAATATGCATTTAAAGCAGATGGATGTGAAAACATCTTTCTTCCATGGGAATCTAGAGGAGCAAATCTACATGGAGCAGCTAGAGGGATTCAATGATATTGGACATGGAAAACTTGTTTGAAAATTGAAGAGGTCTTTGTATGGATTGAAGCAGTCTCCATGGCAGTGCAACAAGCACTTTGCTTCATACATGCTCCAGATTGGCTATAGAAGGTGTGATTATGATTGTTGTGTTTATGTGAGGAGCCTTGATGATGGCTCTTTTATTTTCCTGTTACTTTATGTTGATGATATGTTGATTGCGGCAAACCATTTGCATGATGTAAACGAGTTAAAGACCAAGTTGGGTAAGGAGTTTGATATGAAGGATCTGGGTGCTGCAAAGAAGATTCTTGGGGTGGAAATTCATAGGGACCAAGGAGCTAATAAATTTTGGTTGTCTTAGAAAAGCTACATTAAAGGTGTTTTAAGCTGATATGACATGAGCAAAGCAAAGCATGTGAGTACTCCATTGGTGAATCATTTTAGGCTCTCTTTGGACAAAGTCTGAAGACAGACTCAGAGATTGAAGACACGTCTAAAATTACTTATTCCATTGTAGGTTGTTGTTTTATTTATGCTATGGTTTGCACTGGTCCAGATTTGGCACAAGCAATTAGTCAATTGTGCAAGTTCATGTACAAGCCAAATAAGCAGCATTGGGAAGCAGTCAAGTGGATCCTAAGGTACTTGCAGGGTACAATAGATCATGGTATCATGTTCAGCAAGGAACAAAGTGTTCCATCAGTTGTGGGATATATAGATTCTGACTATGCAAGTGATATGGATTATAGGAGGTCTACAACAGGGTATGTATTTACTCTTGTGGGGGACCTATATGCTGGAAATCATCAATTCAATCCATAGTAGCTAGGTCTAAAACTGAGGTAGAATACATGGTAGTAGCTGAAGTTGCTAAGGAAGCATTATGGCTTACAGGGTTAGTGAAAGAGTTGGGTGTTAAGCAAGGTCGAGTTTAGTTACATTGTAATAGTCAGAGTGCTATCTATTTGGCAAACAAACAGGTGTATCATGTTAGGACCAAAAATATTGGTATGAGGTTCCACAAAATCAGGGAGTTATTGGCGTCCGGGAAGATATTATTTTAGAAGGTTCACACTTTAGAGAATGCAGCTGATATGTTGACTAAGCCAGTCACTAGTGACAATTTCAAACACTATTTGGACTTATTACATATTTCTCAATGATAAGCAGGAGGTGTAACTCCTCATTTTCTAGGACGAATCATTATGCAAGAAGTCTTCATAGGGGTTTGATATTCACCAAGGTATAGATTGTCGAATATGGATCATATTATTGAGATAATTATGGGTTGTTGAGATAACTATGTGTTGTTGAGAGTGTGAAGTCAACCTTCTCCAACTATCAGTTTTGGTGAAGACAACTTAGAAGATAATGCTCATAGACAAAGGATGGAAAAGTCTCTTAATCAAAGCTAAAGTATTAAGTTTTATATCTCATTCAACATTATCAAGGATAGATTTAGAGCTTAAAGCTTGATCACATCATTTTAGAGGTACAAGTTGCAATCCTATAATTTGTTGTACCATATTGCTCAAAATATGTTGATCATCTCATATTGATGCATTACCTATCATTTGACATCAAAAAGTATTGTTTCAAACTTTTTTCTAATGTATTTTTTAGTTTTGCATCGGGTGTAACTGGTTACACCTTTTGGTTAACCAGTTACACAAACATGTTGTGGAATTCTTTGGCTTGCAGCATCAAGTGTAACCTGTTACACCATTTTGGCTAATCGGTTACACAAACAAAAATTTTGATTTTTTTGAAACACTTCAGCTATAAACGGTTACCATTATGTGTTAACTAGTTATCACTGAAGTAGTGGCACTTTTTCACTCAAAATATGATTCCGACGAACTTTATTTTACAAACATCAGTCATGGCATCTTTTCATGATTGCATGCTTGTTCAGAAAAGGTTTTATGAAGATATAAATACCTATTACATTAGATTTTGTTTCTTCACCTCTTTCATAACAATTCAAGCTTATTTTCAATTTTCATCAAAGTGCCATGTGTTACAGACATTTGTTTGAAACTCTTTGCATTTAAATTTCATTGCATCATAAAAGTTTCATCATATTTCATCTGAGCACTTTGGGTATAACATCTTGTGAATTGTTTACTTGAGAAAGAGAATATTAATTCTAGCAATTAATAAAAGTCTTACAACTTCAAATATCTTACAAAAATTTAGATTGTGTATGTATACCTTGTTGTCCAGGGTTGTTGGAAGCAAGAGAGTAAAATAGAGAGGATTGTTCTATGTTTCTACTTGGTTGTATCATAAGGTGATTTGCTTTAGTGATTGGTTAGTAACTTGTGTGTAGAGACTAGGATAGGCTTGTACAAGGTTCTAACACTTATTGATATCTCTTACTGCGTAAGAGGACTGGACTACTCTCGGATTGTAAGGAGAACCAAGATATATCACTGGTGTTCTTTACATTTCTACATTTCACTACTTTCTAAAACACTATCAAACCAGAAAGTTAAAATCAAAGTTTCATTAAACCAAAAATAGATCAAATGACCTAATTCACCCCCCTCTTAGGAGCACTCTACACTTACAATTGGAATCATAGTTGGTTATAGGTAACCCGTTCCTAAAGATCCAAAATGGCTTCCGCAAATCCAGTTTTCAAAGACGGTGTCAGCAGCAATAAACCTCTACTACTTTCTGGTGAACATTTTGATTTTTGGAAAACTTGCAGAGGCTCACTTGGAAGCACAAGGATAAGAAATATGGGATGATGGGACAATAAAGGTTAATGGTAAGAAAAAAGTCATTTATGACAAGAAAGCAATCAATATATGTAGCGTGCGATTTTTGTCGCTGACGCGACCACCTTACCGCAATGAATTTGGGTGCTACCACTACTACAACATGCTAAAACAACAACGTCAGGCTTACAACGCATCCTTTTATGCCGTTGTAATAGGTTAAAAATTTCGCGTCGAGGTAAAAGTTGGGTCATTTAATGACGGTTGAATGAAACCACCGTAGTAATAATTAAAATGTATCAAGCTTCGATTCCTTGCAACTACATTTTTTCCATTTTTTAGAGTACATTTACCGTGTGTCAATTAAGTCCATTATTTAAAAAATAAATTGTAAATTATTTTACAACGGTTAAGATGAACAACCGTAGTAATAAATGAAATGTAACAAGCTTTGATTCCCTGGAACTACATTTTTTCCATTTTTTTAGAGTACATTTAGCGTGTGTCACTTAAGTCCATTATTTAAAAAATAAATTGTAAATTATTTTACAACGGTTAAGATGAACAACCGTAGTAATAAATGAAATGTAACAAGTTTCGATTCCCTGCAACACATTTTTTTCCTTTTTTTAGGATACATTTAGCGTGTGTCACTTAAGATTCCACTACGGTTTGTTTCTCCACCGAGATTAAAAGGTTTACTGATAAATTAAAACAAAACTTATTATGTATTTCTTTCATAAGACGCCCTAATCAAACAAGTGAGCCAGAGACGCCCTAACCTTTACCCTCTTCGTATCCATTCATTTGGAGCTCAAATATTGCTCAAATAAGGTACTCTTCAACATCTTCATTCCTTTTTCCTTGGTTTATGCTCAAATATTGACTGTCTTCATTCATTTGCTTCTTCAGCTTCGAAGTAAGGTACTCTTCAACATCTTCATTCCTTTTTTCTTGGTTTATGCTCAAATATTGACCGTCTTCATTCATTTGCTTCTTCAGCTTCGAAGTAAGGTTCTCTTCAACATCTTCATTCCTTTTTTCTTGGTTTATGCTCAAATATTGATCGTCTTCATCATTCATTTGCTTCTTCAGCTTCGAAGTAAGGTTCTCTTCAACATCTTCATTCCTTTTTTCTTTGTTCATATTGTATATGCTCCAGTCAGAATGAGATGTTTCATATGCTTTACGTTTAGTGTGAGAGTACATATTCATTATTTTTTTCTTTGTTCATAGTGTATATGCATATGCTTGAGTTTTTGGATTAGATTTTGGTGTGTCATTCACATTATTATACATGTATAAATTTCAGAAGTTGTAATGGATCGTAGTTGGATGAAAGCCAATAGATTAGATCCGGTTTATGAGAACGGAGTTTGTGAATTCCTTGAATACGCTGATAAACATCTTCCTGGCAATGATGGTATCTTTTATTGTCCTTGTGTTGTTTGCGTTAATATCAAAAAGGGTACAAAGAAAGAAATACACAATCACCTTTGTTGTGATGGTATATGTCAAAATTATATAATATGGACGCGGCATGGTGAGGTGGATAATAAGGAAAGTCGGGTGTCACAAAGTCAAAGAATGGAGGAAGATGAATATATGGAAGATCACCTAGAGGATATGTTCCGTGATATTGGGGAATCTTCTTTTATGAATGCTCATATTTATGATAATTTATGTAGTGATAAAGACACCCCTTTATATAAGGGATGCACAGAGTTCACACGATTGTCGGCGGTGTTAAAGTTGTTTAATCTGAAGGCAAAAAATGGATGGTTGGATAAAATTTTCACGGAATTACTTGAATTGCTACAGCAAATGTTACCAGAAGATAACAAATTGCCGGATCATTGCTATGAGGCAAAGAAGATATTGTGTCCACTAGGTCTGGAGTATATCAAGATACATGCTTGCCCTAATGATTGCATATTATACCGGAAAGAGTATGAAGACTTGTTTCAATGTCCGAAATGTGGTGTGTCGTGTTACAAGCTGAAGGCTAGCAATGGTGATGACAATGATCATTATGACAATGTTAGTAGAAAGCATCCTCCTGCTAAAGTGTTATGGTACTTGCCAATACTTTCACGATTAAAGAGACTTTTTGCTAATTCGAATGAAGCAAAGAATCTTAGATGGCATGCAGATGAAAGGATTCGTGATGGAAACATTCGCCGTGTAGCTGATTCTTTGCAATGGAAGAAAATTATTTCGTTGTTTCTGGATTTTGGAGTCGAGCCAAGAAATCTTAGGCTTGGGCTTGCCACCGATGGAATGAACCCCTTTGGTAATATGAGCACTAATCAATACTTCGTGGCCTATTCTTCTCACTATTTACAACCTATCTCCTTGGTTGTGCATGAAACGCAAGTATATACTGTTAAGTATGATGATTTCTGGACCATGACAACTGGTAACAACATAGATGTTTATATTAGTCCATTAATTGATGATTTACGACTCTTTTGGGATGAAGGCGTTGAAGTTGATGAAGCATATTTTGGGGAAAAGTTTAATATGCGTGCAATGTTATTTTGCACAATTAACGACTTTTCGGCTTATGGTAACTTGGTGGGATACAGTGTCAAAGGACATAAAGCGTGTCCTATATGTGAAGATGATACTTGTTATCACCAACTTGAGTTTGGAAAAAAGACCGTTTACCTTGGGCATCGAAAATTTCTAAAACCGGGTCATCCTTATCGTAGATTGCGAAAGGCTTTTAATGGAGAGCAAGAGTTTGGTGAGGCTCCTAAACCTTTAACCGGGGATGAAGTTTATCAACGGCAGGAATACATTAATGTTGTCCTTTGGAAGAGAGAAAAAGAAAAAGGTGGGAAGAGAGAAAAAGAAAAAGGTGGGAAGAGAGGAAAAGAAAAAGGGAAAGTTGCAAAAGATATATGGAAAAAGAGGTCCATCTTCTTTGATCTTCCATATTGGTCAAGTCTTGATGTTAGACATTGTCTTGATGTGATGCACGTGGAGAAAAATGTGTGTGATAGTTTGATTGGCACACTTCTAAACATTCCGGGCAAGACTAAAGATAGTAAGACTTCCCATCTTGATATGGAGAAGATGGGTATACGAAAACAGTTGGCTCCAATAGAGAAAGGAAAAAGAACTTATCTGCCTCCAGCATGTCACACTCTATCTAAAAAGGAAAAGAAGATGTTCTGCGAGTGTTTGCAAGGTATTAAAGTTCCGCAAGGTTACTCATCAAACATCAAGAAACTTGTATCAATGAAAGATCTCAAGTTAATTGGTTTAAAATCTCATGATTGTCATGTATTGATGCAACAACTTCTCCCGGTGGCTATCCGTGGGGTCCTTCCAAAAAATGTGAGAGTAACTATAACGAGACTGTGTTTATTCTTCAATGCCATATGTAATAAAGTTCTTGATTTCAAAAAATTGGATGAATTAGAAGATGAGGCTGCCATAATCTTGTGTCAATTGGAGATGTATTTTCCGCCATCATTTTTTGACATTGTGGTTCACTTACTTGTTCATCTCGTAAGAGAAATCAGAATTTGTGGTCCATTTTATTTAAGGTGGGTGTATCCAATAGAGCGATATATCAAGATCTTTAAAGGATATACGAAGAATCATCACCGACCGGAAGCTTCGATTGTTGAAAGGTACATCACAGATGAAGCTGTTGAGTTTTGTACAAACTATTTGTCGGATGCAGATTCTATAGGAATTCCAAAGTCTCGTCATGCTGACACAGGCGGAAGAGGTATTCAAGGTCTAAATGTTAGGTCAATGGCTCGGGATGTAGTTATTTAATCACATTTCTATATATTGAATAATATAGATGAGGTTCAACATTTCATAGATACTCACAAAAGACTTATGAAGAAAAAATATCCCCGAATGAATGACAAGTTGTTGTTGATAGAGCATAACAATAAATTCATGGATTGGTTTAATAAAAGTGTATCTAATGATCCTAGTGCATCCGAGATACTTAGATGGTTGTCGTACGGGCCAAAATTTTGTGTCATTACCTGGAGTGCATACGACATTGGTCATTATATCTTTTATACAAAATTGAAATTCTGGTATAACAGATCCCAGATGTCCTACATGATGTCGAGACATCTGGTCTGACATAAACAACAAGGCAATTATAGACAATTAAATAAGTTGCTGAAAAGAAAAGTGCACACAAAATTTGTTCACCCAGTTCGGTCTAACAACCTACATCTGGGGGCTTACCAAGCCAAGAAGGAAGTCCACTATTAGCAGTCTTAAATAACAGACTCAACAATAACAGTTGACAATCTACTCGCTTAATCCCTACCCAATGACCCTTCTACCTAAGTTCTCCCTAGGTAAGAGACTCCATCTCACTTCCAATCATCGCAATGATGTCTAGCAGTCAACATCTCAGTTACTGCATCAACAGCTTGATTTCCAACAACTCTCCAAACACATAAAAATAGAAGACACACTCCTATAACAATACCTAGACATGATCCTCATGACTAAGAACAATGCTTAGAGTTGCTTAACAGCTTCCTCTAAGACCAATACATCTCTTACCTACAGGCTTAGAGATAAACATGATGACCATCCCACAAACCGAGTGGTTCATCGACCAACACAGCCCTTATAATTTACATGATGGCTGGCTATCTTCAAACTAGGTTACAATGCTTCTATTTATAACCTATTTCCCAACTGGATTTGGGCCTTCAAATCACAACAAATCAGCTGCTCCAAATCTGCAAAAGATTATGCTACTAAATAGTGTCATACCCCAAATTTGTCCTACCTGTGGATAGTTTTCATCTGAACATTCATCCACTAACCATCATATCTATATCCAATCCACTTGTCCATTTTTACTTTTAATTAATCTTTTTCTTTTATTCATTTTTTATAACCATTTCCATTATCCATTACAAATATCCATAGCCATTTTTATTCGAAATTTGTTTTCTTTAACCCATATCCATTTCTTTTAAATATCCATTTCTAAACCATATCCATTTAGCTATTATTCAAATTCATAATATCCATATCCGTTATCCAAAATCCATCTTTCAATTCACTTCATCTATCTTAATCCAATTTCATGTCCATTCACAATATAAGTCCATTATCCATTTTAATCCATTTTCTCTTCCAATTACCCATTCCTTATCCACTTCAATAATTATCCATTTTTATTTTATCCATTCTTCATTTTATTTCATCATAAAATGCCACACTATTCATTAAAATTCCAAAATTGTTAGTTAATACTAATTTCACAAGTTAATTCCAATCCTTGATGGCTCACATACTAAAGCCCATTACAACCCTTTTCTTTTTCTTTTAAGCCCACCACACATTTCTCCTTGTAAACTATTATAAACCGAAAAAGAACAAAAATAATGCTGGAGTCCTTGTGTTTAAATTGGTCAAAATTACAAAATTACAAGTCACGCTTCATAAAGGCGATACAACAAGTTTCCTCCTACACAACAAACAAAAGCTGTACCACTTGCACCAAAGTGTTTCTCTGCTACTCCCCTGCTACCAAAGCCAAGACCCCACGTTTCCATTCAGGATCACAACATGTTCCAAAACCTGTCATGACAGCAGTCTGCAAATGAAAAAATACTGCATTAGACACTACAAGTCAAAACCATCATGCACAAAGCAAAACCGTCAGCTACATCACAGAAAAACACAAGCCACGCGAAAACCATTTCAATACTCCAAAACTGCAACATCAAAAACCAATGACAAAATCCTGCACTTTGAACATGACCACTCAACAGAACAACAAAACAAAAATTTTGCAACCTTCTGCTGTGAAAACAACAACGTAACGGGAGCAACGTTCAAAAAAAATTCAAAAAGAGTGGAAGAAACAAGTTATGTTTTAAGTAGAGAAGAATAAATTGAATGAGGGGAGAAAAAAGAACAAAAAAACTTAACTCTCTAAAACCACTTGATTCCCTTCCCCATTTTTTCTTGGACGCTGCTCACCTTGCCTCAACCTCATTCACAACTTCACTCAACAACCAATCATCCGCCTTTACCTTTTACGTTTTATCATCGCCACCTCGGTCCTCTTCTCCCAACATCAACCACTGCAACTTCCTTCATCATCATCTTCGACAACATTAACCACCACAACCACCAGCTTCCTTTGTTTTCACCACCAACAACCCAACAACTTTCTGCTCTCTTTTAACCAACCTTCTTTCAATATCTCATCTCCCTCATCTCACTTCAATCCACCACATATCACCACACCTTCACTCTCAACCTCACTCAACGACACAACACATAACAACCCTCCTTCAAACCAAACTACCAAAATCTTTCCCCAAATCATCAACCACCACCGGCTCTTACACTCCGTTAACTTCAAAATCAAATCACAACTCCACCCCAAAACAACCCCAGCACCAATCAAGCTTACTCCCAGACCAAAACCAGAATCAAAAGAAGAAGAGAAAGTTCAAGTGAATTGAGATGAAACCCAGAAATCGAACCTGAAGTGATTTAAGGCGAGAAAAGCGAAAACAACCTTCAACCTTAAACAAATCGCAAAACCACAACAACGTTCCACAAAATTCCCTCAATCTCCTTTCCTCAAACCCTCAACTTACTCACCTTCATTTCCCCCCTCAGCCTATTTCGGCCGAATATGAGATAAACCCAGAACCGTACCCTAAACTGATACCAAACCCAAACCAAACTTTCATCTTCCACCTCAATCAACAACCAAACACCTCAAATCCTCAGACCAAAGCCCAGGCCCTTTTCGAATCAGAATCAGAGAGAGAGATCGAGAACGACAAACAGAGCGAAATCAAATCACAAACTGGAAACTTACCAAAGCCGAGTGAAATCGAGATAGGAGACAGATCGAAACTGGGACGGAAACAGAATGATAAAGGTTGATATTGAAGCGTTATCTCTTTTGTAATCTTTTTCTGATGCTCGCGTGATGAAGATGATGGTCTGAGCGCGATTCTTTTTCCAACCTTTTCCTTGGTTTTTGCTTTGAGTGCTTGACTGACAAAAATATGTTTTGTGGTAAAGAAAATAGTGGATCCTATATTGCTTTGGCTTTCCTACCGGACGTTATAATGCTCATGGTTCTTTTATTTATTTTTCTGGATTTTGATACTTATGGGTCATGGGCTAGTTAGTCCATTCTGATTATCCACTCCCACACTGTTCCTAGCGCCACCACCCTTGTGTTTTTTTATTTTTATTTTGCACCCGTGTTCTTGCTTCCAATGGGTGATGGGCTCTTAAAAGCCCATGTGATTCCATGGTTTGGGTCGTGATCACCTCCATCTTGTTCTTTTAAAACAAACAAAAAAAAGATTTCTCTTTTATGTTAATTGTTTTTTATATATAGAACTTACTCTTGTTTTTTTATGATTTGATTTCATTATCATTTTATTTTCCTTTCAATTTTAGGGCCTATGATATATCAAAATCATAATTTTCGTTGATTTACTTGAATCAATAAATTGTGATGAATATGAGGCCTATTTTCTATTTTGTTGGTCAATGAGAGTTTAATTAAAGATTATCGATTTTATCGATTTAAAATCTTAATTTAGACTAGACCAACTTTATGTTTCATTTCGATCTCATTTTATTTTATTTTTTATCGGTCAATGAGGATCTAAATCTTTATTTAGATGAGACCAATGTTATTTCATTTCGAGCCCATTTTCTTTATTTTTCGGCCGATGATATGAAAAAATCTTGATTAAGTTGATTTATTAAGATCGATTCAAAATCTTGATTTATATGAGGCCACTTTTACCTTTTTATTTTTTATCGGTCGATGAAAGTCAAAAATCATAGCTTATCGATCTAAGATTAAAGATCTTGATTAAGACGAGACCGATTTTATCTCCACTTTTACTTTTCATTTTTTATGGGTCGATGAACATCTAAAACCAAATTTTGTCGGTTTAGATGAGACTTTTCTTCGATTTCGATTTTATTTCACATTTTACTTTGCACTGTATTCTTTTTATTTCCGATCAATGAAGGTCTTAAACATCATGGAACTTTTTCGGAGTTCTTGATTAAGACGAGGTCGTCACCTTTTATTTCCCGATTCACCCGATTAATCATTATCTTGTTTATTTTCCGTCAAAATATTATCTCGATTATATTTTTATTCATACTATTCATATTGGCCATATCATATTCATATTTATCTAACAATTTTCTTTGTTCATACGCTATTCAAACCGTTTTTATAATCACTTGCCGCTTAAAACACGTAATCTATATTCAAACATTACTTTTATAAAAGGTGAAGTGAGGTGGATTGAGTCTTTGATCCGTCTCTTCAATTGTTTGGGTGCGAGTTCGCTTACTCGTGTGTGAACAATTGTCACCTCTAAAAATTAAACTTTAACTTGTCGATTGTTTAGGTGCGAGTTTACTTACTCGTGTGTGAACAATTGACGCCTCTAAAAAACTTAAACCTTAGCATGTCGATTGTTTGGATGCGAGTTCTCTTACTCGTGTGTGGACAATTGACGCCTTTAAGACATGCGAAACTCGACAACCTTTAAACCTTTTCCAATCAGTCCTTTAAAACATTAAACCTTTATTTAACATTTTATCAAAAGGTGAAGTGAGGGGGATCAAGTCTTTGATCTTTCTCCTCAATTACTTGGGTGCGAGTTTGCTTACTCCTGTGTGGGTAATTGACGCCTCTAAAACATACGAACTCGACCATACTCAACATTTTCCAAATCAAATTATTAAAACACTTAATCCCTATTTAAACACACTTTACTAAAGGTGAAGTGAGGGAGGTCGAGTCTTTGACCCTTCTCTTCAATTGCTTGGGTGCGGGTTCTCTTACTCGTGTGTGGGAAATTGTCACCTCTAAAATATCCAACACGACTATAAAACTCTCCTTTCTCGTCTTGCGCGACCGAATCTTTAACATACTTAATCCACAACTCAAACACCTTTCCCGAAGAACATTTTTTAAGTCATTCTTTCGCGCATATGAACTCGTGCTTCAGCCTCCCCTGACGAGCCGACAAGCCAACGTTTAGCAGTTAGAATGCAACCTAAACTCTCGTTCGCCTAAAACACGTCCAAATCAAACCTTTTTCTCAATCAAATCTCTAATACACTTAATTCATACTCGAACAACTTTCACAAAAAGAACATTGTTTAATCCATTCTTCCGCGCATATGAACTAGTGTTTCAGCCTCCCTTGACGAGCAGACAAGCCAATGTTTAGCAGTTCGAATGTGAATTAAACTCTCATTCGCCTAAAAAACACAAACCAAACAACCGTAGTCCCACGAACTATGAATGCTCTGACTTTCCCATTGCACGAGGGAATACGTAGGCCCGAGGATTCTTAATCCTTGCCGAGCACACTAATAAAAAACCCACCCCATTTTCCCTTTTGAAAAATTAATTCATTTACCTTAGAAGATAAACAAACAAACGTAGCTAACTTTCTCACGAATCGATTCAAGAGGTTCCCATTGAGTACAACGGACGTAGAGGGTGCTAATACATTCCCTCTTGCGTAACCGACTCCCGAACCCGAATTTGGTTGCGACGACCATGTTCTTATCTTCCTTTAAAGGTTTTATCAATATTTTCCTTTCCCTTCCTTGGAATAAATAAAGTTCGGTGGCGACTCTTTCGAACAGCTTTTTCCGCGTCCATCGCGAGGATCGTATTTTTCGAGGTACGACAAATAGATCTTCAATCAAATCTTCAATTAAATCTTCAATTAAATCTAATTATTCTCCATATCTTTTTGCATTAAAATAGTAACAATATCTGCTCAATATAAGATTGCAACAGAATATATTTGTCCCATGATATTCGCCCGCAATCTCTCCACCAGATCTTCTCAAGACAAACTTTCACGCGCAGTCCTAAAACATCACAGCCTGATGTTTTGATGTTCTGATAACTGATGTCAAGACATCAAGTTTAACATCAGCATATAAAACTCCAACCCTGCAACAACTAATGTTAGGAACCAATGTTAAGACATCAGACATATGACATCAACATTGTTCAACTTTGTTTTACCAAAATTCCAGCCAATACAAGAACTAACAATCTCCCCCTTTGACAAATTTTGGATAAAACAATCTCTGCCAACATCAGAGATACCTGCAGTAGAAAAACTTCATACTCCTAACATTCCAAAACACAACTAGCAGCAAACACATCCAAAATCTGCTCAAAGCTAAACTCCCCCTCAAGCCTAGAACCACAACAGACAACTAGGCAACAGCTAGGCTAACTCTCCCCCTTTTTAGCCACAATTGGACAAACTCTGAATCTGCCAACCAACATACTCAGAACAAAATCCAAACTCAACAGCTACTACTGTACATTCTCTCACCCTTTTTGGCCAAAAATTGACAAACATTGGTGTAAATGTATACTTCTGATTCAATCCATTGACACACAAATCTATAGAACTAGGTCTAAACTGTCAAGTACACCATGAACTTCACCAGTAACACAATGTCACGACATCTTGTCTGACATTACAATCTGGATAAACAACTTCTTCAACAAAAGATCAACTCTCCATATCTAAGATAACCAGTGCTCCTTTGCAAGAAGAACACCTTAAATGAATGGAAAACATAAGACTCATCTTCATGTCTTCAAGAGCGCACCCTCTGTTCAACACACCTGCTGAACGCATTCACAAAATGCTTAATCCTCAAACAATCCAAGTGCCACACTAGTACAGACAGAAGTTCTCCCCTTATATTTCACAACTGATGCTTCTTGACCAGTACATCATAGCATTTGGAAAATCCAGACACAGTCTTCATCCATCCAGTCAGGAATGCTTCACACAATCATCCACAAGTTCTGAAGCACACTCACAATGCCTTCCACTGAACTCTAAGTAAACTCCTCTTACTTAGAATTAATAACACACATCAAGACAAGCGTGACACCTCCCATCAACAAAGACCCTCACAAAGTTTTTCCAAAATTGCATAAAATTGTCTACTCTCTTAGACAACATCATGGGTGATCCGTAGCCGCACATTTCTTTTTCCTGTTTTTCTTAGATTAAGTTTGTTTACACGTATAGTGTTTCCCCTTCTTGTATTGTTTGAATTGTAATTTCCATTCCGTTGTGTGCCATCGGGATGCCGACGTGTAAATGTAGTACATTTCAGTTTCGTTTAATGCAATTTCTTTTTCCTTAAATTTCTGTTTTTAATGCTCTTAATCCTTACTTAGCTTTTTATTGTGAAGAAAAAAAACCAAAAAAACAATCAAAAATACAAATATTTAATGACCAATTTGCATTCTGCAAGCCAGAAAACCAAAAGGCATGCTGAAAGCAAATGGCGGTCGCCATGTGCCTAATGGCGCTCGTCGTGCATTCGAATTGGCAGAACACGTGTTTTTCTTTGTAAAACACGCCATTGCCTCCTTTACTGCCATTCATTGCACTCTTGCATGTTCCTAGACCCCCCTAAGTACCTAGTAAACCCTTCATCACCCCACATTAACTCCATATATCCATATTCTTCCACTAAATCCTTATTTAAGCACCCCTAACCACACATTACCATATATCTTTCTCATACCCACTACCCATTTCTCTACCCACTTCAGAAAATTCCCACAACCACCACATTCCTAAGAAACAACCATGGCCGCTAACCAAGAAATTGATTACATGGGCATTGAGTTCCCCGACGGAGAACTTGGAGCCACCATGCGTTCCAACTTCCACCGAGTATCCAAAAGGCCAGTCTACGCCACGAGGTATCCAGAGCCCGAAACTCTTCGCACCTTGGGGCTTTATGATAGCGTCTCGTGGATGCTCCAGAATTTAGGTATGATCCGCTTTTGCTCTATGTTTAATCCTTCTTAGGTTAGGCTTACATATGAGTTTCTTAGTTCGGTCTGATACGTCCATGACCTTAGCCGCACTACCGGAACCATTCACTTCAGGATATTTAACGTTGACTATTCACTCACTCATGAGCAGATAGCTGAGTACTTTGGTTTTCCTACCGGTGAGGGTCTTGCGACTCAAGCACCATTAGACAGTGATTGGGAGGAAGGAGCCTTCCAATTTTGGCACCAAATAAAAAATGCAAGAGCCACCAGATGGGAGGGCTTGAAAGCCACAACAATCCATAACCCTGCTATTCGCTATTTTCACCGCACCCTCGCCTCCACCATCTTCGGCCGTGAAAATCTGGGAAACGTGAACTCTAAGGATTTGTTCTTTATCCACTGTGCACTTTCCCGGACCCGTGTAAACCCAACACCATTCCTTCTTGCCCACTTTATTAGTGTAGCAAACAGAGTCGGCGGTTCCATCTGTATAGGCGGTATCATTACTGCCATTGCCATCTGTTTAGACTTAGAGGCCGATTTAGAAAAGGAAGAAAGCATACCTTGTCTCTATGCCGACATTGACTTTTTCCGTAATGCGCAGCTTATCAAGAGTTTGCATGGTAACAAGTATCACTTTATGGTCCAGACACACGAGTTTCGAGGCTTTTCTTTGCCAAATGCTGAGCGTATTAACGTGCGTCGAAGCGCCAATTGGCTGTTTAATTTGGGAGCCCATGATGTAGAGGCAGAGAGCAACGAAAGGCACTACCGTGAGAGTATGGGACAGCATCCTGAGCAGCCTCGTGCTCATAGCCATGCCACTGACATTCCTGGGTCTAGTACCCAAGTACACATGGCACCTTTTGCTGATTTTGCAGGTATTTGCTCGTCATTGGATGAAGTTCTTTCAGAGCTCAGGCAGCAGAGAGAGAGAGATGCCGCGCGTGATATGCAGATGCAGGAGTTAGAGAGGAGACAGTGCGAGTTTATGGCCAGTGCTGAGACGGATTTGAGAGATGTTGTTTCGGAGATGGCGGGACTGTGCAGGAAGGTAAACCGAATTGCAGATTGTGTTCAGCATGTCCCCCAAGACAACCCAGCCATCAAGCATGATAGACACCATCGTGGAGGGCGTGCTCGCTGTCACTGATTGTATCCAGGTTATATCGCTCCTTCTTTCACCTTAGATTAAGACATTGAGGACATTGTCTAATTTAAGTGTGGGGGAGGAGTCGTTTATTGCTTTTATTTATCTCTTGCTTTTTAGTTTAGTTTGTTTTTCATTATCGAGTCATATGCACGTTTGAGTCGTTTTTACTTTACGTTTTCCCTATGTCTATAAATTCCCTTATTTGACCCCAAATTTCAAAAATTTTGTTTAGACTCAAAGGCCTGACGCGTATAGTATAAGTTGTTTCATTCTTTGATTTAGACTAGGTAGGCGGACTTGGGAAAGTTTTGAAAATATCGATACCGTTCCTACACCTTAGATTCCCCAAATATGTGATAATGATTTAAATAAACATTATGCCATGACCTTATGCCTAGTTTCTTAGAGTTAACCTCTTGATTAGTTTATTCTAGCAGTCAGCACCATCCCTATGTACGAACTAAGTGACGAGCCGATGCAAATATGTGTGATCTCAAAATGTGATTTATATGATTTTTATAGAAAAATGCGAATGAAATACATGTTCCCGCTAAGTTAGGTGGTCCTCACCTGACCCTTTAGCCTAAAGGTTCGGACTCTTGAAATTCGTACGCAAAAGAATGCACAAATGCGAAAAAGAAAAAAAAATCTTGTTGAAGAAGAGATCATAAACACTAACAGGTTCGCTTACCATGTAAGTACAAAGGATAACGGGCTTAATGTGATTGCGCTCAAATGAAAAAGAGGTGAAATAATATGAAGGATATAGGTCTAGGTATAATTTCATGATTTGAATTGGTATTGCATAGGAAGGGAGTTTTTGTCCGCTTTTGTGGAGTCGTGTCATTACGGTATCCTTGTTTTCACTATTCAGTACCTATCTGTTTCACTGTAGCCTATCAACCTTGTGCTTAGATTGTTTTTTGTCATGCCTAAGAGTCAAAACATAATGCTTACTGTTTTATTGCATTGGGAGTTTGCTTGAGGACAAGCAAAAGCCTTAGTGTAGAGGAGTTTGATGACTCAATTTCGTATAGTCTAAGTCGATTTAATTCGTGCATGTTTTATCGTAGTTTTATCGAGTCATTGTCATTTCGTGTATTGTTTGCTTATGTTTTCGTTTCTTTTCCATTTACAGGTCCTATATCAGCTCTAGAGTAGAAAAGACCAAGATATGAGCTTAAAAAGAAGAAAAGTGGAGAAAATTGCATGGTTCTGCCTCTTCTAGATGAAAGGCATTCGCCATTCCCCTCAGCTCAACTGAATGGCGCTCGCCATGTCAGAAAGGAGGGAAATTCAAACACTAAAAGAAAAGGCGACCGCCATTGTGCGCGGGAGCAGTTTTCTTTATACAGTTCTGGCAGTTTGCAAGTGATATTTCAAAATTCGAACTCAACTGTTTTGGAGCCCATTTTTCCTATTTATAGAGTACCAGAGGTCTGCATTTGGCCTCCAAGAACCTTGCGGAAGCGCTGCCGAAATTCCTAACCACTTATATCATTAGCCATAGTATCAATCGATCACATCGAGAGATTGATACACCCGTTGTATTTTTTGTTTCTTTTGTTGCTGATGTACACTTGGGTAGATTAATTAATACAAAGTCCATTTCCCATTTTAATTACTTCGCATTTCAGGTTATTTACGATTTATTTATTTTACTGCATCTTGTTTTCTTTTGATTAATTGCATAATTCAGATTTCGCATAAAAACCAAATTCCGAACTTAATTAAGAACAAGCCATTATGTATGTTTTAAAATTCAGAAATGTTAATGTATTAGTGTTAGATTTAATTATGTCTGAGTAGTTTTGTTTCGAGTCCGTAGATTGAGGACCGTCGTTCCGACGGGACTCTGTAGAACCTTCGGTGTTTAGCTTTTGTTTTAAAATTCTGGCTTTGGTGTCTAAACTGAATTTAGACAACCTTGTGAGAGCGAGGGGCTGTTTAACAGTGTTTCGTCACGAGAGTGAGAAACACACCAAGGCGTGTCCAATAGAGCGAGAGTTTGAGGTAATCGCCGGATAGTAGACATCGGACATTGAGCCTAAATGCAGCGAGAGCGCTTTAGGGACTCCTTTAGTTTATATTAGTTTTCAAAAAGCACCTCTTAACTACCGAGCGAGCGAGAGCAAAATCTTGGGGTCATTAGGCGTGGCTTGGTTAAGACCGCGAGAGCGTGAGGTCGAGCCTTTAAACTGGTATATCCTTCAGACCAATCTCAAGACCTTTGTTAACACTTGGATCTTACGGAGTCCCAAAGAGCACGGAAATCATTCTCCGATCTCGTCTTTATTATTGTTTTTCAAATCTCGTTAATAACCAAATTTATTTTACCGCCAAATCTATCCTTAGCTTTACACCGCAATAATCGATCACTCAAGGTTGATTATTAGTCCCTGTGGGTTCGACAACCTTTTTAAGACTACGCGATAAGCTGTATACTTGCACCAGTAATCCGACCATTACACGAAGTCGCGACCAAATATTAATTCCTGTTGGGGGTTAAAGAGGAGTTGAAATATCAGATGCCATGAGGTTTTGATTCTGTTGGGGATTTGTTAATGGTAAACTGACCCTGGCTAGGGATTCTTGAACCTTATTGGGGATTAAAGAAATTTCAAGGTGAGTTTGGAGACCTTAAGGAGTTTGGACTCTCCTAGGGATTAGACATGTATAGATGACTAATTTCTTTCCTATGCTTTTAGGAAGCCTGAGGGTCCTTGTATTAAGCACAAGAGGAGGCTGAGAACTTTTAAGAAGCCTTTTGGTCCTTGTACTAAGCCCAATAGGAGGTTGGAGATATTTCTAAGAAGCCTGTGGGTCCTTGTACTAAGCCCAAGAGGAGGCTGAGGATACTTCTAATAATCCTGAGGGTCCAAGCCTAAGAAACGTTCAAGAAAGGTTTCACCGGGAATAATCCTTTCTTTGTTGAAAAGTTCTAAGGTTTGAAGAAATTCAAAAGAGGTTTCACCGAGAATTAATCCTCTTTGGGGAAATGAATTTCTTGTAATACACACACACACACACACACACACACACACACACACACATATATATATATATATATATATATATATATATATTTCCTAAGTTTTGACAGTCTTGAGAAAAGTTTCACCGGAAATAAGGCCTTTCTCTATTCCATATTGAATAAGCTCAAGAGGATGCAGACTGTATAGGGAATATCCTATGAGGGAACTAGTTTTGACTATGTTCAAGAGTAATCTCTGGTTTGACCTAAGTGTAGACCTAACTGCTGGGGAAAACTCTAAGCAAGTATGTACAAGCATATATATATATATATATATATATATACACATATGAAATATATAAATAAGTATGTATTGAAGAGGTATTGAAACTTACAGTCTGATGAAAGCTCAAGCATAGTGTAATTGACTACAGCTGCATGGTTAGAGTTTCAAGAAAGTTGTTTGAATTTGACTACAGCTGCATGGTTAGAGTTTCAAGAAAGTTGTTTCAAGAGGTAATTGAATTTGAATTTGATTTAAAAGAAAGTTGTTTTAAAGAAAGTTTGGGGCTTATAACTCAAAGAGAGGCCCAATGACTTATTTTGAAAAGGCGGCGATTGCGTCGCGGTTTTAAAAAAACCACTGAGGGACTTATACAATGACTGAGGCCCAAATTATTTGTGTGTGACAAGGGATAAGTCTTACACTCTATTAGAGGCCCAAAAGTGTTTCAAATGAAGTTTGAGAAATCAAAATTAAGAGAAACCCTAATTTTAATTTTAAAAATACAATTTTCAAAGGAAATTAAATAAAAAATGATATAAAATATCAAATATATTCAAAAACAAGTTGTGAACTTTGAAAAATGTTTTGAAAAATCATGTTTAATCACATGAAAGCTTGAAATTCAATTGAATTTGAAAGATCAAGATAGAAATTTCATTTAAAAATGTTCGAAATCAAATAAAATGAAATTCTTTATAAAAATTCAAAATATATTAAATAAATAATATAAATTTAATATTTTTTGTAGAATAAAATATTTTAACATTTTTGTGACTTTTTAAAAAAAGAACCAATAAAAAATGATTAAAAATGAAAGAGAAATTAATTTTTGAAATCATTTAATAAAAATATCAAATATTTAAAAATTCAAAATTTCGAAAATGGCGCCAAGGCCGTCTTCTTCTTCCTCGCGTGTACCCGCCATGGCCAATATGCAAAACCGAGATCTCTCTGTTTACTCAATGGTTTTGACTTTTGTAAACATGAAACTTGCTCGTTTTTGAACAAGGATTCCAATGGTACTAAGTAATTGCATTTATATTAAGTGTGGAGTTTTCTACAAGAACACTATGAAATCCTATACACGATAGCTACAAAGCAATTGATTGAGGGGAATCACTCTACATAAGTGCAGAAACATGTTTGTAACTTGAAAACACATTTATGATGCATGGATCATAGAGTTTGAGAGTGTCAGGCTTACCTCTGCAAGAGGAAATCGAATCCTTAGTTGTAGGTGTTAAAAATATTGTGTGATGATCTGGACATCTTCAATAGACCTAATATAAAGTGTTTGGAAGCTTGGAATGGATTGAATGCACCTGGATCTTAATGTGGCACCTCAACTGCAAGTAGGCCAAAAAGCTTGAGCAAATGGAGGTGACTTTGTGATTCTGGTGTTCCAGATGTGTTTTGAGGTTATGGATCACTCATATATGATGTATGTGAGGTGTTGACATGGTTGTTTTTGATGGAATTGCTCTCAATTTGAAAATTCGAAAGTGACTGGAAAGAGAAGCAAAATCTGTATTTTTGAATGTGATTTGGAGCAAAGCATGTATTGATATGCTTTTGTGTTCTTGAATTGATCATAAAGAACCTCTATTTATAGTAGAGCAGGTTTGTTTTGGAAGCAATAGTGATTGGAGGCTGGATCACTCCAATATCCATTGAACTATGTCATGTAGCCAAAGTCTTCTCTAGCCATTGACTTGGGTCAATCTTGCAGGCCTATCGTCTTCTGATGCTTGAGTTTATCTTGACTCATTTGCAATATTGTGGACTGATACATGCCAGATCTATGCATCCATTCAGTGCCTCATGACAAGTTTGAAGTTTTTGGATTTGAACTTTGAATGTCACATGCCAAAATGATGAGGTTTTTGACTTGCAAGGTTCTATGGTGTTGTAACTCTGCAGAGAATAAGTTCATTGCACTTTAGAAACTTGTCTTGCATGGTGACAAGGCTTGCCAAGTCATAGAAATGACAAAACTGTGTGGCATGTACAAGATTGTCTTGTAAAAACCAGTTTTGGAGATGTCATGTTTCAATGCTTGTAACTTCTTGCTCAAGTTGAATCAGAATGAGTTCTTGTACTCTTTGGAAAGCTTGCATATCATACTTCAACTTTGATGTTCAACTATGGTCTTGAATCAACTTGGATCATGGAGAAAAATGACCCCAAAGTTGGTGAAAATGCAAAACAGATTCTGCCTAAAATTTCACTAAGTGTTGAAAAAGTGTCCATTTTCATGTTTTTGTGATTTTGATCAATCCATAACTCAAAATCCATGAGGATTTATGTCGCATTTGCGAGAGGAAGGTATTAGCACCCCATCGCGTCCATCGTACTCGATGGGATCCACGCTTGTTGTTATCGATCAAAGGGTGTAGATTATCTAAAGCTCAACTGCTAAACGGGAAATGGAACGGGAGAAAAGACAAAAACGGACTCGCATGGATCATCGCAATCCTATGCCTACGTATCTTCATGGACGAACAAAGAATCAGAGTCGACGTATCCTCAATCGAACGAGAGAGAGGAAGTCAGAGCACTCGTAGTTCGACCTACGGGTCGGTTTTGTTTGTTTGTTGTTTTTTAGTGGAAGACGCCAACTTTCACGTTCCAACAGTTTAGGTGTTACCGCTCGTTGTATGGAGTCTTACATGTTTACCTGTTTGCGGTAGAACGGAAATGACGCATCCTTTACTAATGGAGTGAGGGAGATGAGAAAAGAATCTCGAAGGAAGACGATTGTTTGTTTTTGTTATTTAGAAGAAAGTGTTTTGATTTATTGTATGTAACATGTATCGTTCTAAAGTCTATGACATAAGATCGAATGCATCGCAAATTGACCCAAGATGGGATGCCTGCTAAACACTCTAGGAAAGTGAAAGAAAATCCCCCACTCTCCATTTCCCACTTAAGGCTCATGGCGCACTAAACAGGTAGTATTTATTAAGTGATTTAAATTTTTTTAGAGATGAGAAGAGAAATGACTCAAAGTGTAAGAGAAAATGGAAGTTAGTTGTTAGTGTGCTCGCTAAGATATCGCATCTCGTGCCTACGTATCCTCAATCAGAGGAGAGAGAGGAATCAGAGCATCCGTAGTTCACGCTACTACGGACAAACGGGAAACAGAAACAGTCTCAATCGCACGGGTGCGAGAGAAAAGATAAGAGGGACACACGGAAGGTCTAAGGGGGAAACTCGGTCCTACAAGTCAGCATGTAATGATGGTCCTAAGGTCAGGATTAGAAGGGGAGTCTAACTAATGTTGTCATGCATGGATTGCTATCCTAATGTCTCTCCTACCTCCAACTTAATCACAAAGTTACTTGAGATAGTGCTTGTAACATTGAGAAAGAATTTCTTAAAGTCATGCACATGGGAAGGCAAAAAAGACTTAGAAAAAATTCTAAGTTATTGGATTTTTACCATTTGAGGTACCTAACTTTAAAACACCATAACTTGAGTTTGGCTCATTCAAATTAGATGTTCCACATATGGTTGGAAAGCTCTCATCATGCTCTAAAACTTTCATTTGGGACCCAAGTCTTGAATCCAAGTGGAAATGGGTGAAAAATGAGGTCAAAGTTAGAGAAAAATTATGAAGAAAAGTGTTGGAAATTTCTCTAAGTGTTGGGTCAGATTATCTTGCAAGCTTCATAACTCAAAAACCAAGCATTTTTGGAGGAAAAGTTATATGGAACAAATTGAATGTCTTGAAAAGAGCTTTCCAATGAGCTTTGAGTCACTCAAATTGGATGTGTGGTTTAGGAGTTATGGTCAAATCAAAATGTGCTATTAGAGGGAAAATCTCACATATGAAATCTTTCATGATCAAAACCCTACTTCTCTTGCAAGAAACCTCATGAAACTTGATATGGATACTTTGAACACTTCATGAGACATTCTATGATGATTGGAACCATTGATTCTCCATCTGAACCAAAATCCCCAAAATTAGGGTTTCAGACAAACCCTAATCTGACTGTGAATGTACTGAGGTCAGATCTTGTAAACTTGCTTCTTCCTTCTCATCTAAAGGTCTTAGGAGACTCTTGAGGATGTTGATAAACCAATAGAATCAAGAGTTAGGGTTTGGGAGCTCATCTTGATGGAAATCAAAGTCATTGACTAATAAGGGTCACAGAAACCCTAATTTGGATGTATAGTGAGGCTGAGGCTCAAACTTCTCTTGTTGAGGACCAATAGATCTTGGATTCCTGTTGAATGATGTCTCTTGGATGTAGATGACCTTAAGTGGTAAGTGAAACACACAAATCTTGACTTGATAGAGCCAATTTCTCAGTGATTTCTTCAGAGCAAAACCCTAATTCCAAAGTTTTTGCACTGGAGATCTTTGGTTGACCTGACTTGCTTCAGAACAACTTGTGGAGCTTCATGGTGAGGTGCAAACCTAATTTGAACACAAAGAAACAAACTGCAAGATATGGGTTAGCTCAAACAATGCAGAGATGCTTGACCTAAGATGCACAAATGAAGATGACATCTAAGGGTAAAAATTTAGGGTACAACAATATTCTTCGTAAGGGATGCGTTAAGGGTGAGGAAGGATAAGAAGAAGAAGAAGAAGAAGAAGAAGAAGCTGTAGAAGAAAAAGATAAAGAAGAAAAGGAGAACAGTTTATATGATCAAACTATTCTCTTGCACTTAAAAATAGAAAAACAAGGATGAATTTTGAGTTTTGAGTTGTTGGGAATCGAAGCTTGTTACATGAATTACAACGGTGTTATAATACAAGCGTGTTTAAAATGTAAAAATATGGAAAAAAAATTGTAGTTGTTGGGAATCGAAGCTTGTTACACACCATGTATTACAACGGTTTTTTAAAACGACAGTCGTTAAATATGGCGTTATAAATCTGCTACAAATTTTTTAACCTATTACAACGTTTGGATACGAATCCGTGGTAAACCTGACGTCGTTAAATGGGTTTTTCGTAGTAGTGACGGGTGCGAGAGAAAAGATAAGAGGGACACACAGAAGGTCCAAGGGGGAAACTCGGTCCTACAAGTCAGCATGTAATGATGGTCCTAAGGTCAGGATCAGAAGGGGAGTCTAACTAATGTTGTCATGCATGGATTGTTATCCTAATATCTCTCCTACCTCTAACTTAATCAGAAATTAAGTAGAGCTAGGAATCCTACGGGATCAGGTGAACATCACAAGTAAACACATGACAAATCAATCACAAAATAAACGATGTCGTGATCTCAGCCAAGCAACAAAATTGAGTGACTCCTCGTCCTCAACTGAAAGGAAATGCAACAGAAAATAAACAACAAATGATGATGTCGTGATCTCAACTATGAGGAAGTTGAGTGACTCTTCGTCAACCAGGAAAGAACGGCGTCGTGATCTCAACTATGAGGAAGTTGAGTGACTCTCCATCCTCCAACAGAAAATAATCAACAAATGACAATGTCGTGATCTCAACTATGATGAAGTTGAGTGACTCTTCGACAACCATAAGATGAAAACAATTTTTTGATCTCAACTATAAGGAAGTTGAGTGACTCTTCGTCCATCGCAAAGAGAAACAGAAAATAAGACAATAAATCAAAAACAGCAGCAACAACAGCGCTCATGCACCTGTACAGCTATAAAATCCAATCACAAGCTAAAACAGCTTTCAACAGCACCTGTTTTCAGAATGGAATAGGTGTAAGAAACTCTAGACAGAATTGCAACATTTAACAGCTCACCTTGTGCACAATAGCTATGTATGTAGCCGCACTTCCTACCTTTAAGCAACTTAGCAAATCAAGTGTGAATTACTACAAAGACAGCTCAAAAATTAGTCTAAGTAATCCAAGGTTAGCCACCAAAATTCAAATGGAAATTATCAACATAGATAAATAAGAAACAAAAGATTCACATGAGATTCCATCAAGGAATTCCTCTAAACACCCAATTAGTCTTAAGGAAAATTATTCAACTAAAATCTACTAACATTCAACCAAAGGGTTTGTCATGAATTAAGCAAAATATTTATAATAAGAACCACAATCTAAGATTAGGAAGCTAACCACATGTTAAGGATCAAAACGAGATACAAGAATCAATCAAGTAATGGCACAAAAATTCAACTAGGTCTAGCCAAAACTCAATGGAACATGTCTCTGAGCTCATTTTGATCCTCTCTCCTCAAATCTCACTACATCTAAATTCTACTCTAATGTTTAAACCGAGCAAATTTGTTCAAGAACCCTAGGAATAGATTGTTAAATTAAACGTCGTTTCTGCAGCTTCTAAGCACGACTCTTGAGGGATTTCACTCTACTACCTCCCCTCTACACATTGGTATTAAGAAATGATATAAATGAAGTGGATCAAGCTTACTTCCGGTGACGACGATAGTGAACTTTTCGGCGAAGACCTTTGAAATACGTTCTCTTCCCCTGGATCCTCTTCTTCACTTCTTCTACTCCTTCTTCGTCAAGAATCATGAGTATAGATATAATTTATGGCACTTGAATTATAACTAAAAAATAATTTAATACTTCCTTAAACTGCTATTTATTTTTATATTTATTTAAAACATCGTAACATTTGAAAATTTGTTACATATAACTTAAATAAATCTTATCAAAAAGAGTTAAATATTTTTTAATTTATTAAATTGTATTTTATTTTTGTAATCATGAGTATAGATTGTGTGCCACTGAATTTGAAATTTGTATTACCAAAAGTAGACCATGAATATTAATAGAGGCAGATATTTTAAAATAATTAAATTTATAAAACAAATCAACTTAAAAAATTAGTTACTAATATAACAACTTCTTTAAACAATGACTTGCTAATACATCTTTTTAAAATATATTGATTTCAATTTGTTTTCAACAAATAGCAATTTCTTTCTCCAATCATGCGAGACAATTTTACTATAATTTTTAAATATTTTTCTATAAATTTTATAAATATCTTTTTAGCACTTTTTATGCTTCTTTTCAATTGCTTATTGGAGAAAAAAATGTTCAATCTAAATTGATCATCTAAAACCAAATTTAAGAATACAAATGAATAATAGAAAAACACTTTTGTGTAGGGATGATACATACATTTAGGCTTTAATAATGTAGTCATCTTTTTGTGTGACTGTTACATGATATTAAATTCGTTGTTTCTAATGCTATGATTGAATTTCATTGTTTGAGTTATATAATTCTCTAAACCAAAAAGGTATAATTGAAAAAATTGAAAATCTTCAAGCATCATGTGTTTCGTTAAACCATTAATTTATTATTGGTTCATTAAAACAGTAATTTATGCTATGTAATATGGACAACTTGTTACAATTTTTATTTTAAAAAATGTATTTTCAAAAAAGAGTAAGACCAAGGTAATTAAAAAAGTATAGATAGAACTTTGAAGCTGAAAGATTTGATCGAGATCGAGATCGAATTGAGATTAGGCTCGTATTAACAAAATGTCCTTTTTAATTATTTTAAGTCAATATATCATGTAATACTTGCATATATCTTAAAAGTTTTTCTTTCATTTAAGATTTTATTAAAAAACATTCACTTTTCTTTCATAGGTTCATAATTGTTAAATCATTAAATCATTAAATATGCAAGAAGACGAAAATATAATATTTTGTACTCATGGTTATCTCATACAAAAAACAATATTTTAAATAATATTTGTTTCACTTTCTCAATTGTACAAAGTTTTAACTCTTAAATTGTTGGGTTGGCGTCTATAAATTATAACTTGACAAGTCCAAATTGAATTTTGCATGTGGTTGATCTCATCTTCATAAACAAAGGTAGTATGTATATTGTCTTCGATCAGATTGCACAGATCAAATAAATTGTTGTAGAACAGATCATTCGGATCAAAGTATTTACCCTTTTCTTAAACTAAATTCAGTAACTTTTTTCCTTCAAGAAAACAAATATATTAGATCCCATACACATGAAGAAAAAAAAATAGAAGCTCCGCATTTACTCAATTGGAAGTTTACTATAGACCGATGAAATGATCAAATTTTAACATGAGACATTTATTAGCAATGCATGAAATGTCACTAGCATACTTCACTAACAAAAGTTGACATTGCATGAAAGTTAAATACTATATATTATTTGGGCCACACATTTGTATAAACTATTTTAATCAAGAAACACTATAAATTATATAAACAATTTGGGCCACACATTTTTTCTTTACAAAATAATATATTTTAAAACAAAAAACTATAATTTTAGTAATTCAAAAATAAATGAAATTGAACTATTAGACAGTCTGATTAAAAGTTATATTTAATTCTATTTTAAATAATTTTTCTATAATTTTTCATTATTTTTAATTATATTATTTTTAATGTATAACAAATTTTTTTGTTAAACAGTCTTTCATCTGAAAAGTAGATGGGGTAGACTTTTATTTAAATGGAAGCAAAAAAACTTCTATAAAACCTGTCAAATCTGCTGGAATACGTCCGAGAGAAGAAGGTATCTACCCCGCAGAAACCATACCAAGACCTAACGAGAGATTTCGCTATCCCTAAATTTTAAGTGCAAAAAACCATTTAGCTAGGCCTAGGGTGCACAACAGAAATCTCACCAAACTTTTTCATCAGGGTCGGCACAATCAATGCAGAGACCCGGTTTTAAACTAAAAAAAATAGTCCTAAATTAAAAAAAATGGGCCTAAAAAAACATGTTTATCCAAGTACAACTGCAACAAAAACCAAAGCCTTTTTCTTCTGTCTGGAGTCAACTACATAATGCCATGATATACAATTATAAATTGTTTCCAAAGACAAACCTTTTACATTAAATCGAAATGAAATATATTTTTAATGGTTTGATCTATAGTTTTCTGCAGTCTTCCTTTTTCTATTTGTTGGACTATATATCAAACTCCTAACATTGAAAGAAAATTTCTAAAAATCATGATGCGCGGTGGCCTTAATTCTTACCAATTTCACCACCAATTCAAACATACACTAAATTGACATATCAACATATATTTAAATATATATATATATATATATATATATATATATATATATATATATATATATATATATATATATATGAAAACATAACGTACCTTGATGAAAGCTAAAACGGCGAAAGCTAGTTTGTATTTCCTGAAAATGAAATTCAACTACATAAGAGATTCCAAAATTTATTTTTAAGTCATTAGAGATTCGGAATGTGCAACAAGTGGTTATAAGCTTGAATTGAAAATGTAAAAGAAGGCAACATTAAAATGTTGATAGAATCCGAGGAAATCTTACCGCAAGAAATTTTGAAAGGATCGCGTAGGAAAACAATATGTAGAGTGAAATCTGTTGCTGTTGGATCTGTTAAACGTGAGGTGAAGAAGAAGGAGGAAGAGATTGTTCAACCGAGGAAGTTGTTTGAAGGGGAAAATTTGGTGAAAAAGATGGTGAAACAAGGTAGGGTTGTTGCTAGTAGGTACAGTTCTGGAGATTCCGATTGAGGAAGTGGATGTGAGTGGTTTTGCTATGTTACCGAAGATTTCGACGATGACGTGTATTGATGAGAGTCCTAGAGATCTGGTGCTGCTAAAAGAGTTGTTGCAATGAATGGGAAAAGACTTATTTCAGTGATGATGGAGGAGATAATGTAATTGTGGAGGAGGGAGAAGGTAATGTTTGTCGGGTTTTGAATTTTGCTGAAGGAGATGATGATGATGATGATGAAGGTAATGTTTGTAAGGTAATGTCTATATATATAAAGCTATGATATGATGACACCCTTTTGGTACACAGTATGTCATCTACACCCTATACATGTATTTGCTTTACTTTGGCACATATTTCAAAATGAGAAAAAATAATATTAAAAAATGATAAGTATATGTATATGGTAAAAATTATGGTGTAGATGTGTCATTTTGGTGTCACAGTATCATTTCTCATATATATATATATATATATATATATATATATAGGATTATGCTAATGCACACCCATGTAGGTGTGAATTAGCAACATACACCTTAGTGTATTTTTGTGTGGGGCCTACCAATTTTTGGTGGGATCCACATTAGAAAGATGAAGAAAAAAATAGAAAGAAAATAGATATAGTTTATTTTTGTGTGGGGCCCACCAATTTTGGGTATATGTTAGCATTTCCCATATATATATATATATATATATATATATATATATATATATATATATATATATATATATATATATATATATATATATATATATATATATATATATATATATATATATTCATTTCTTATTTATTGATTAAATTAAATATACTTTGTATACACTAGTACAACTATTATATATATGAAGCATATGGTCTTTTACATGAATCTGTACCTCTCTCATTGCTTTATTAATAATGTTATTAAGATGTTTTATCCTTTTACCTACTATGTTATTTCCCTTATAAATTTATTCATCTAACTACCATAATTTGTTAAACACAATTAAAATACTGGTTTAAAGTTAATAAATAGACGGCTGGTATTTTGACACAAAATAAACACCGTGTTCTTAAATCCTCTAAATTACAGTTTAGGTATATGTTATTTGGGTAAAAAAATTAAAATTAAAATAATTATTAAATATGATAAAAAAAAAACAAAATTGCATAAACTATGGTGTGTGTGTGTTACAAAATAGTGGAATGTGCGTGCCAGTTACATTGCCACTTTGTTATATGCATGCTAAGTCGTTTGGTTAATGAATCTATTGAAGGAACTAGACGACAATGAGGGTAATATTGTTACACTCCTAGTTGATAACGTATCTGCGATTAAACTTGCTAAGAACCCAATTGCACATAAGAGGAGCAAGCACATTGAGACGAGGTTTCACTACTTGAAGGAACATGTTAGTGAAAGAAGGTTGAGATTGTGATATTATTGTAGCGAATAACAAGTTGCTGATTTGTTCACCAAGGGAGTCACAACTGAATTGTTCAAGAGGTTGATGATGAACATGAGCATGGAAGACTTGGAGCACTTGAATTAATTCAAGAGAAGGTGTAACCAGTTATAGAGAAAATTGAAAATTCAAGTGCTGTAAATGGTAACCATAGGGGTGTGAAAAAGTAACTGAAAAGCTGAAAAAGGAAATCCTTGAAGCTATAACTCATTATTATGCATTCGCAGTAACCGGTTATAACTGTTATAAAATTGTTTTTGTTTCAGCTGTAATCGATTATATGTTTTGTGTAGTCGGTTACATGTAATTATTTTATTTTCTTAACTTAAATTATTTGTGTCTCAATCCAACTATTTTATGTATAAAAATGCCAAAGGACATCCTGACCTATTAGTAATAAAAATTCATATTCTCGCCTCACTTATTTTCTCTCTAGTTACAATTTTTTCTCACACTCTCTCTCCCTCTTCATATTCCATTATTATTTACCAATATTGTGGTTTCAATTGTTAACTGTCGATAAATTGATAAATGTGCAACAACATAGTATCCGTTAAAGGTACGGATGCCACTTGCTAATATTGCATTCTCATAAAATTCTTTATGACCGATGTAGTCTGACCACATGATTCTCCCCTTAAGATTCATCCAAGGCCAAAAACATAAAGAGCCAGGACATGGTCCACACACATAGTTGCATGTCTCTCTCTTTAAGATTCATCCAAGGCCAAAAAGATAAAGAGACAAGACATGGTCCACGCACATAGTAGCATGTCACAGTAAACTAAATTAAGAGAATAATTTCATCAACATAGAAAGTAGTAGAACTCGAACTAATTTAGTTTGAAAGCATAAACAAACGGACAAGAGGAATTTTCATCAAATAAATTTGCCATCAGCTGGAAAAGTTTGAAAACAATTAAAAAGTTTTTATCCGTTTATGCTTTATTTCATATATTGACTTAAGAGACAAATGGTGAGTAATTAAAGCAACATATATTATTGACTTAGAGACAAATGGTAAGTAATTAAAGAAACATATATTGTTGACTTGATAGGAAGTTTTTCTATCAAAGATTTGACACTAGGGTTCCAATGATAAAAGAGAGAATTAAAAAACTATCTAAAGAAAAGTAAAAATTAAAGATAACATTTTTTTCTTGATTGATACCTAAAATGTGTCCAAGACACTTACATATATAGTGTTCATAATGGGTAATGAATTAAAAGCCCAATTACACAATAGCCCAATAACACTAATAACTAATAACACTAAACATAAAAGACTAATTAAATTGATATTCTAATTAAACAAAATTATTAAATTATAACTAATGATACTCTCTATCATTGCCGCGGGGTTCACTTGAACCTTGTCCTCAAGGTTCTAAAATATAATAGAGATATATTCCGGGATCCCACTTCTTGAACGGAGACAAATTAGAATTTAGAGTAACAAGAAAAAAACCCAAATCTGGGTCATCTAAGTAAACATCGAGTTGAGACTGTCCAGTTCGATTAACAAGTTGTTGACGGTGTACTTTCAATTCATCAAAGAGGGTGTGAGATGAAGTCTCGAGTTTCTTTTGCAATGGCATACAAGATTGGTCCTGAGTATTTTTTTGCAAGCCAGAAGAAGCAGTTTTTCCAGGATACTTGTCAAGTTGCATATACAACTTACTTTTAACAAGTTGCAACTTCCTTTCACAGGTTGAAGCATCAAGTTTTGAGTAACAATAAGCCAATGTTGAAAACTTCATTCGTGGTTCAAGAATAACTCTCAGTCCAAGAATAACACTATACTGGTCCCAATATTTCTCAAACTCGCTCATCATCCTTTTAGCCATTCTCTTTATGTCTTCATCTTCGTCTCGCAAACAATCAACTAGAACACATTGGACTTTCCAAACTTGCAAAAAATACAAGTTGGAAGTAGGATGTGTTGTGCCATTAATCAAGTTGGCAGTTTCACCAAAAGTCAACAAGAATGCACACCTTTTTTCTACTCTCTTCCACTCTTTTTTAAAAGGAAATAAATCATATTTATCATATTCATCATACAAGTGAAGATTTTCAAACACGCACCGATACTTAAGAGCACTTTCAATTTTTGTCTCTGCTCTAGGTTGACCTCCATTGTATTTTAACATTAGGTTCAGAAGTTTTTCCTCAGTAACTTTTAGCTTCACCTTTTGTTTGGGAGTTCTATCACCATGACGAATAACAGCAATTACACAACGTAGTTCCTTAGATTGTCCAAAAGTTCCAATAATACAACTACCCTGACGTGTAAGTCCCTCAGTAGGTTGGGCTGGTTCATTTACTTTCCACGGTAAAATTGGCGGAATTGCTAAGAAAGATGAGGTGCTTTTGCATCTAAGAACATCTTCCGCAGCACACAGGCAGCATCGTCATAATACTTGTGAGAATTTTTCACAAAGCTCCATCCATTCACATCACAAACATAGGAGCGTCCCTCGCATCTCAGGAGATCAAACCCACAAACCGATTGCCTGAATGCGATGCAAACCTCTCTTGCCATTTGTTTTTCTGCAAGAGTAAGTAACACTGAATACCTAACTTCCTTCTCCTCAGGATTTCTCATGACAACACCATCAACCACAGGTGACTTCCTTGCCTCAGCATGAGCATATTCAGGGCCTACTGTATACACCTTAACATCTGTCCCTCCAGTTGGCATGAACTCCTCATAAATATAGGAGACTTCACGCCTCACCCTTCTCACCTCTGGATGGAACTCACTAGACCTGTTGCCGACCTTCCTAAATAGTTCTTTCAAACCTCCACCAGCTGAACTAGGATAGTATATCATTATACTATGGTTATCACCATCAATAGGCTTCTCCACAAACGGCTTCCAGAAACGCATATCATGAACCTCAACAAAATCTTCTTCCTCAATGAAGTAATCTAGCTGTTGGTATGGTACTTCTCTATTTACAAGGGCATATCTCGGAACATAGATTCCAAACATTTCAAGACGCTCATAAACTTTCCTTCGATCATGAAGAAGGTGTTGCGGATCCAATTTATTTGCTAGAAAAGGTTTTCGCAAAGCAGCATATGCTTCGGCCTTTTCAAGGGGATATCCAGAGGAATGGAAAGCAATCAAACAATCACATATTGGCCAGCTCTCTATTGGTTCTTCAAGTATAACCTTGTCTCCAAAATGTGTAACCTCAAATTCACCAATTTCCTGTAACCTCTGAAGAATCTGCTCCATAGGAGTGGAAGAAACCTCAGACAATCGGCCACTATTTTGACAGGATTCAAGATGCAAAAAAATCAGCACAATTAGGCTATCTAATTTCTCCACGACCTTATTCCCATCACGCTGAACAACAATATCCCAAGAGTAAACAGACCTGGGAGCACACATGAGAGTCGACAGAATAGTATCAGTTGCAAAAACTGTTGCTTTATCCTCATTAGCGAGCCTCCTGAGAACAGGGTCATCAGTGGTTGTAACCTTGAAGAAGTTCCGATTCTTGAACCTCTCGAGATGACGCTCATTTTTGGGGTTGATTCGGTCGAAGCTACGATCATAATTCTCAAGGGCACCACACAGGAGAAGATCTTCAGGCTCAGGTACATTGTAGGATAGCTTGGTGAAAGTCGAAAATGGGATCTGATCGTGCATATTTTGTAACACCCCCTTTCTATACCCCCAAATAATCAAATAAATCATTTAGGCACGTATTGGAAATTTCATCAGAGTATAATTGTAAACACGGCATAAAAAGGCATGTCATATTATGCTTGAAATTAAAACATACAACACCTGCTCAACAAATGATATGCAACAGTGGGGTAACTTTCAACGTAGGAACTCAGTCCTTACACCCACATCTCAATATTTAGAATAAAAGCGGAAACATCTAAAATATTGAATAACAACCACATATATACCTCAACATATATATATATATATACATCATGTTTATATACACAAATTCATCAGCAAGATACATATGCAAATGTATCACAATAAGATCAAAACGTCCTAGCTACCCGGTGCTACATATCAGAGCCAACCGACCAAAAAGGTATGAAGACACACTTCACAAAAGACCACCAGATACCTAATCTGCAATGCCTCGTAGAGCATCATAAAACAGCAGAAGGGTGAGAAATATTATCATAATAACAATGCATATAATCATATATCTCAACACAAAAGTATACACATAACACATTCTCACCATTCTACCATTCCACATAAACATACATATTATATTCATTCTTCAATGCATCATTACAATGATACAATTCTTATCACAATTCATCACATCCCATTCAATATACATCGCAAGGCATATATATATATATATATATATATATATATATATATATATATTATATACGAAACCAAGCATATTCATCACAATGCTTATCATTCAACATAAACACATATATTCATGTTCATTCACCCATGCACAAATACAAGGATGACCAATGCAAATCATAGAGACCGACTCACGACTCTATGCAAATGCAATGCGGTACCGACTCATTTCATCTCAAGTTCAATTGAAGAACTTATTAGAACCATCGCTCGTTACTTAGTGTAACTCCCCGTCGGGCATACGATGTTCACCCATTGCTACCACCTCTCAAAAGGCTTACAATGTTTATGGATTGCTCCCACCTCTCAAAAGGCTTACAATCCGATTGCTCCCACCTCTCAAAAGGCTTACAATCGTTTGTAATCATCGCCCCCACCTCTCAAAAGGCTTACGACGTTACAACGGATTCATCTTAGAATCCCACAATGCAAGAATGCAATCATGATGCTTCACATACAACATGACTCATGACACTCTTGACATGCATACATATTCACAATATAGTCATGCATTCATCACACACAATCCACATACATTCACATCAATTGTGCCAAACGGCAACCAAACATTTTCACACATAACCAAACAATTCAATTTACGGTTTATCAGAAAAGTCGGTTAAAAGTCGGCTAAAAATAATATTTTCCATCATCATCAAAAAGTACTCATCCACAGCTTCGATTCGATATAAATAACACTTAAATCCGATAAACAACGAAGAAGATATGTATATTTCAAAATAATGCGAAAACATAAACCGGAGGCCCGACACTACGAAACGGTTTGAAAATACTGTTCCAATTGGACCAGGTTTAGACCTCAAAACCATTTTTCCTAGAAAGAACATCTCGTTAGCTTCCCAACGCTTCAAACGGGGGTCAAAACCGACTTACGGTTCAAGAGATATGAATTTCCGAAGTTTCCCCGACAAACCAGAATTTTCTGATTCAGCACAGTATGTATCGATACATAGGCTTATGTATCGATACAAAAAGCAACATGTATCGATACATAGCTCGCATGTGTCGACACATGCTGTAGTGAAAATGTTGTTTTCTCTAATTTTCACAGTATGTATCGATGCATAGGGGTTATGTATCGATACATAAACCATTTCGTATCGATACATAGCTTTTATGTGTCGATTCATAGCTCTGTTTTTCACAAAAATCAGATTTCTCAATTTACACACTTGCTGTAACTTTTCCGAAATGCCCGAAACTCGACTAAATCGAACATTTTCACCGAAACAAACATATACGCGCAACCACCAAATACATAAGAACAATTTAGAACACATAAACGAAATTTCTACGACGTTCGATTTTTCGATTAAATTTCAACCTTTCAAAAACCAGAATTTTCAAACATCACCAAATCGAATAAAAAGCACGCTATACGACGACCTAACCTTACTCGATACAACTACGTAATTTATTTCGAATTCTAACCGTGAAAACATCGGTTTCTATCGATTTCCTACGATTCGACCTAAACGGAAACAACAACGGAAACATACCGAAAACTAACCGAAACATAACCAAACTTCATGAAACTTCAAACAGCAGCTCACATACATATAACCAACTAACACATGTATTTATACGACTTTTCGACCGTAAAAACATCGGTTTCTATCGATTTCGTCAAATACGGCATAAACGGAAACATATGGAAAACCAACCCAAACATCAACACAAAACACATACATAATCATACACATAGTTAGGATAACAATATTTCACACCCTTACCCGATTAAATCGACTTCGAAAGATTGATCTTGGTGATTTTCCACACTTTTCTCTTTGCTCTTCTCTTTTCTCCTTTTTCTCTCAAAATTCTGTTTTTCTCTCTTTCTCACCTCTAACTTTCTATTTCTATTCTTTTTCTTTCTTATACTTTTCTTTCTTTCTATTTCTTTATATTTTCTCAAAATATCTACTAACTAACTAACTATCATTAAATGTGAAATATCTAAAATACCCTCCAATCTAATATTCCCCGCAAACTCTCAAAAACGGTAAAATCACATAATATGCAAACATAACATATTCACACACCAATATCACAAATAACATAATTATTGCCCAATTAAATAAAAGACTCCACCAAATAGAATCAATCAACACAAAAATGGAAATATCAAAATCGGGCTGTTACAACTCTCCCCCACTTTGAAATTTTCGTCCTCGAAAATATTACCTGATTCAAACAACTCCGGATACGACTCTCGCACCCCACTTTCCAATTCCCAAGTCATATTGGCTTCTGAAGCGCCTCCCCACGCCACTTTCACAAGCGCAATATCCTTGCCTCTTAGCTTCTTAACTTCACGATCCAAAATCTTAATCGGTAAAACTTCAACCGTAAGATTATCTCTCACTTCTACCTCGTCCATAGGAATAATATGTGACGGATCCAGAACATACTTCCGAAGTTGCGAAACATGGAAAACGTCATGCAAATTCGAAAGATTCGGAGGCAACGCCACACGATAAGCCACAGCGCCAACACGTGCAGTAATCTGATACGGACCAATAAAACGAGAAGTCAACTTCTTCGACTTCAAAGCACGACCCACACCCGTAACCGGTGTAACTCTCAAAAACACATGTTCGCCTTCTTGAAACTCAAGATCTTTCCTTCTCTTGTCATGATAGCTCTTTTGTCTACTTTGAGAAGCTTTCATCTTCTCCTGAATAAACTTCACTTTCTCCGTCGTTTCTTGTACCAATTCCGGTCCAACAATCGCCCTCTCACCAGTTTCATGCCAACACAAAGGTGTTCGACATCTCCGACCATACAAAGCCTCAAATGGTGCCATACCAATACTCGAATGAAAACTGTTATTATAGGTGAACTCAATCAACGCTAAATAACTATCCCAAGCACCACCTTGCTCTAGCACACAAGCACGCAACAAATCCTCCAACGATTGAATCGTCCTCTCGGTTTGACCATCTGTTTGTGGATGGTAAGCCGAACTCAATCTTAGCTTAGAACCCAAAGCCTCTTGTAAACTTACCCAAAATCTCGATGTAAATCTCGGATCTCGATCCGATACAATACTCTTAGGAACACCATGTAACTTCACAATCACACGAACATAAATCTCGGCTAACTTCTCCAAAGGATAACTAATGTCAATTGGAATAAAGTGAGCAGATTTAGTAAGCCTATCAACAATCACCCAAATAGCATTATGACCTCTTTGCGTATTCGGCAATCCCGTAACAAAATCCATCGATATACTATCCCATTTCCATTCCGGAATATCCAACGGTTGCAACAAACCACTAGGCTTCTGATGTTCCACCTTCGACTTTTGACAAGTCAAACACGCATACACAAATCGAGCCACATCCCTCTTTAAACCGGACCACCAAAAGATCTTCTTCAAATCTTGATACATCTTATTCGCACCCGGATGAATACTTAAATTACTTCGGTGTCCTTCCTCTAAAATCATCTTTTTCAACTCCGCGTCGTCGGGTATACAAATACGACCACGGAATCTCAAAACTCCAAAGTTATCAACCTTGAAATCCTCATTCTCATTCATCATTAAATCAACGAACTTCAAATCCAACTTTTGCTTTTCACTAACCGTTGCAAGAAAATCATTCGTAACATGCAACATACCAAGTCTCACACTTCGCGGCGTCATTTCACAAACCAAACTCAAATCTCTGAAATCCTCCAAAAGTTCCCATTCTGCCATCATTAATGCGGACATATGTAACAACTTTCGACTTAAGGCATCGGCTACCACATTCGCCTTACCCGGATGGTAATTCAAACTAAAATCAAAATCCTTCAAAAGCTCTAACCATCTTCGTTGTCTCATGTTCAATTCTTTCTGATCAAATAAATATCTTAAGCTTTTGTGATCACTAAAAACTTCAAATCTTGCACCATAAAGGTAATGCCTCCAAATTTTCAAAACAAACACCACCGCCGCTAACTCCAAGTCATGTGTAGGATAATTCTTTTCATGCACTCTCAATTGTCTTGAAGCATATGCCACAACTTTTCCATCTTGCATCAAAACACCACCTAACCCAATCAATGAAGCATCACAATACACCACAAATGGATCTGTAGGATTCGGTAAAATCAAGATCGGAGCCGTTGTCAACCTTCTTTTTAGCTCAATGAAACTCTTTTCACAATCTATATCCCAAATGAAAGCCTTTCCTTTACAAGTCAATTGCGTTAACGGAAGTGCCAACTTCGAAAATCCCTCTATAAACCTCCGATAATAACCCGCCAAGCCTAAAAAGCTTCGAATTTCCGTAACCGACCTAGGAGTCTCCCACTGCATCACCGCATCAATCTTAGATGGATCAACACTAATACCACTCCCGGAGATAACATGTCCAAGAAAACTTACTTCCGATAGCCAAAAGTCACATTTTGACAACTTAGCATATAATTGTTTCTCTCTCAAAATTTGCAACACAATTCTCAAATGCTCTTCATGCTCTTCTTGAGACTTAGAATAAATCAAAATATCATCGATGAACACAACCACAAAACGATCCAACTGTTCATGAAAAATACGATTCATGTATTCCATAAACACCCCCGGCGCATTAGAAACCCCGAATGGCATCACGGAATATTCGTAATGACCATACCGTGTCCTAAATGCCGTCTTCTGAATATCCTCGCTTTTCACACGAATTTGGTGATATCCCGATCTCAAATCAATCTTGCTAAAGACACGCGCACCAACCAATTGGTCCATCAAATCATCAATCCTTGGAAGCGGATACTTGTTCTTAATTGTCACCTTGTTCAACTGTCGATAATCAATACATAACCGCATACTTCCATCCTTTTTCTTTACCAACAATACCGGAGCACCCCAAGGAGAAACACTTGGCCTTATAAATCTTTTGTCCAACAAGTCATTCAACTGCTTCTTCAATTCTATCAACTCCGATGCCGACATACGATACGGTGCCATCGAAATCGGTCTAGTTCCAGGAACTAGATCAATAGAGAACTCAACTTCTCTTTCCGGCGGTACATCCGTAATATCCTCCGGAAACACTTCTGGAAAATCACACACCACTGGAAACACATCAATACCAATCTTACTCTCCACTGACCATGATGCAAACAAACCAAACAATTGAGCTTCATCCTCTAAAAGTTTCTTCAACTCTTTAGTAGATAGAAAACTCTCATCTTCATTATCTTCCAAAGAAGGAAACCTTACCAACTTATGATAGCAATCTATATGAACTCGATTAAATTGCAACCAGTTCATACCCAAGATTACATCCAATCCCTGCAACGGCAAACACACTAAATCCATCTCAAAGTCTTTACCATAAATGGTTAAAGGACAACTTAGACAAACCAAAGAAGTAGTTACTGACCCCATTGCTGGAGTATCAATAACCATTTTACCATCCATCAGAGACAACACAAGATTCAAACGCTTCGCGCAATCGGACGAAATAAACGAATGAGTCGCTCCCGTATGAATAACAGCAACTAAAGGTGTACTATTAATAAAGCATGTACCTTTAATCAAACGATCTGCACTAGTGGTCTGAGTCCCCGCCAATGCAAACACCTTTCCGCCCGCTTGAGCTTGTTTCGGCTTAGTACACTTAGTACTAATGTGACCCACTTCTCCACAGTTAAAACACTTCACCATATTCCTCCTACACTCAGCAGTAGAATGCCCAATACCTCCACAGTTCGAACATCTCCCAACGGCCTTCCTACACTCAGTTGCTTTATGACCCATTCCACCACAATTGAAACACTTAATGAACCCAGAACTTCTTCCTCCAGATCTCTTATCAAAGTTTCCCTTATATTTACCCTTATCAGCGGGGGTCACATAAGGTCCACTTCTAGCTTGCTGTTTCCCTCTCCTCTCATTCACACTCTTATAATGTGTAGAACGAGCTTTGCTATCTTCCTCGAAGATTCTACAACATTCAGTCAAATCCAAAAACCTCCTAATCCTTTGATATCCCACAGCTTGCTTAATCTCAGGACGCAAACCATTCTCATATTTAATACACTTTGAGAACTCAGCAGTAATCGCAGCATAATGAGAATGAAATTGAACCAATTCCACAAACTTAGCAGTATAGTCCACCACTGACATACCACCTTGTTTCAATTCCAGGAATTCCATCTCTTTCTTCCCTTTCACACTTTCAGGGTAATACTTCAGCAAAAACTCGGTACGAAACAATTCCCAAGTTACCTCTTCATTATCCACCTCAAGAATTTCACGCATACCGACCCACCAATCGTCGGCTTCTTCCCTCAGCATGTGAGATCCAAGCCTCACCTTATTCAATTCCGCACAGTCCATGACTCTGAAGATTCTTTCAATCTCTTTCAGCCAAAGTTGAGCACCATCGGGATCAAATCTTCCTTTGAAGACCGGTGGTTGATTCTTCCTGAACTCTTCATTAGCACTTACATTCGGTGCACCCTGCACCGCCCTAGCCAATGCTTCCATAGCAGCAGCCATCGCATTATCGTTTCTACCAGCCATATTCTGATCACTCCCAAAAATAACAACAAAGGTTAAACAACAGTCCAACCAACACAACAACGAGACAGACACGACTGACTCAACCTTGGCTCTGATACCACTTAATGTAACACCCCCTTTCTATACCCCCAAATAATCAAATAAATCATTTAGGCACGTATTGGAAATTTCATCAGAGTATAATTGTAAACACGGCATAAAAAGGCATGTCACATTATGCTTGAAATTAAAACATACAACACCTGCTCAACAAATGATATGCAACAGTGGGGTAACTTTCAACGTAGGAACTCAGTCCTTACACCCACATCTCAATATTTAGAATAAAAGCGGAAACATCTAAAATATTGAATAACAACCACATATATACCTCAACATATATATATATATACATCATGTTTATATACACAAATTCATCAGCAAGATACATATGCAAATGTATCACAATAAGATCAAAACGTCCTAGCTACCCGGTGCTACATATCAGAGCCAACCGACCAAAAAGGTATGAAGACACACTTCACAAAAGACCACCAGATACCTAATCTGCAATGCCTCGTAGAGCATCATAAAACAGCAGAAGGGTGAGAAATATTATCATAATAACAATGCATATAATCATATATCTCAACACAAAAGTATACACATAACACATTCTCACCATTCTACCATTCCACATAAACATACATATTATATTCATTCTTCAATGCATCATTACAATGATACAATTCTTATCACGATTCATCACATCCCATTCAATATACATCGCAAGGCATATATATATATATATATATATATATATATATATATATATATATATATATATATATATATATATATATTATATACGAAACCAAGCATATTCATCACAATGCTTATCATTCAACATAAACACATATATTCATGTTCATTCACCCATGCACAAATACAAGGATGACCAATGCAAATCATAGAGACCGACTCACGACTCTATGCAAATGCAATGCGGTACCGACTCATTTCATCTCAAGTTCAATTGAAGAACTTATTGGAACCATCGCTCGTTACTTAGTGTAACTCCCCGTCGGGCATACGATGTTCACCCATTGCTACCACCTCTCAAAAGGCTTACAATGTTTATGGATTGCTCCCACCTCTCAAAAGGCTTACAATCCGATTGCTCCCACCTCTCAAAAGGCTTACAATCGTTTGTAATCATCGCCCCCACCTCTCAAAAGGCTTACGACGTTACAACGGATTCATCTTAGAATCCCACAATGCAAGAATGCAATCATGATGCTTCACATACAACATGACTCATGACACTCTTGACATGCATACATATTCACAATATAGTCATGCATTCATCACACACAATCCACATACATTCACATCAATTGTGCCAAACGGCAACCAAACATTTTCACACATAACCAAACAATTCAATTTACGGTTTATCGGAAAAGTCGGTTAAAAGTCGGCTAAAAATAATATTTTCCATCATCATCAAAAAGTACTCATCCACAGCTTCGATTCGATATAAATAACACTTAAATCCGATAAACAACGAAGAAGATATGTATATTTCAAAATAATGCGAAAACATAAACCGGAGGCCCGACACTACGAAACGGTTTGAAAATACTGTTCCAATTGGACCAGGTTTAGACCTCAAAACCATTTTTCCTAGAAAGAACATCTCGTTAGCTTCCCAACGCTTCAAACGGGGGTCAAAACCGACTTACGGTTCAAGAGATATGAATTTCCGAAGTTTCCCCGACAAACCAGAATTTTCTGATTCAGCACAGTATGTATCGATACATAGGCTTATGTATCGATACAAAAAGCAACATGTATCGATACATAGCTCGCATGTGTCGACACATGCTGTAGTGAAAATGTTGTTTTCTCTAATTTTCACAGTATGTATCGATGCATAGGGGTTATGTATCGATACATAAACCATTTCGTATCGATACATAGCTTTTATGTGTCGATTCATAGCTCTGTTTTTCACAAAAATCAGATTTCTCAATTTACACACTTGCTGTAACTTTTCCGAAATGCCCGAAACTCGACTAAATCGAACATTTTCACCGAAACAAACATATACGCGCAACCACCAAATACATAAGAACAATTTAGAACACATAAACGAAATTTCTACGACGTTCGATTTTTCGATTAAATTTCAACCTTTCAAAAACCAGAATTTTCAAACATCACCAAATCGAATAAAAAGCACGCTATACGACGACCTAACCTTACTCGATACAACTACGTAATTTATTTCGAATTCTAACCGTGAAAACATCGGTTTCTATCGATTTCCTACGATTCGACCTAAACGGAAACAACAACGGAAACATACCGAAAACTAACCGAAACATAACCAAACTTCATGAAACTTCAAACAGCAGCTCACATACATATAACCAACTAACACATGTATTTATACGACTTTTCGACCGTAAAAATATCGGTTTCTATCGATTTCGTCAAATACGGCATAAACGGAAACATATGGAAAACCAACCCAAACATCAACACAAAACACATACATAATCATACACATAGTTAGGATAACAATATTTCACACCCTTACCCGATTAAATCGACTTCGAAAGATTGATCTTGGTGATTTTCCACACTTTTCTCTTTGCTCTTCTCTTTTCTCCTTTTTCTCTCAAAATTCTGTTTTTCTCTCTTTCTCACCTCTAACTTTCTATTTCTATTCTTTTTCTTTCTTATACTTTTCTTTCTTTCTATTTCTTTATATTTTCTCAAAATATCTACTAACTAACTAACTATCATTAAATGTGAAATATCTAAAATACCCTCCAATCTAATATTCCCCGCAAACTCTCAAAAACGGTAAAATCACATAATATGCAAACATAACATATTCACACACCAATATCACAAATAACATAATTATTGCCCAATTAAATAAAAGACTCCACCAAATAGAATCAATCAACACAAAAATGGAAATATCAAAATCGGGCTGTTACATATTTCACTCCGGCTGAATATCAACTGATGATTTACAAACCGCAGCTTCACGGCGAGGATTGTTAGGGTTTGAACGATTCTGATGATAAAGACGGTCGCGACGACCTCTCTCCTTCTCCGCCTCATGTTTCTTTGCTTCGACTTCTTCATCGCGACGCTGATGGAGTTGTCGTTGTTGCTGGTATCTCCGTTTGGGACCGAATTTGGGACGCGGGGTGGTTTACCACCGACCATAACTTCCTCTTCAGTGTTTGAAACAACAAGCTCTTCATTGCTCGTGATGTCCTTGCCGCCTGGCTGAGATGAATCGGAGGGGTTCAAGAGCGAAGCGGAACCCATGAGATGGAAAATTTTCCTTGTATGCAAAACGCGGAATGTAGATCTGGAGAAATGGGATTGAGAAGCGTTTTGGTATAGATGGAAAGAAATTTGGTTTTTGTGGTGTTTTGGAGTGGGTTTGGGGAAGAAATTGGATTTAGCAGATTTACATTTTTTTTTAAAAGAGAGATGAGACACTTGTAATTGCTTTTCAAAATCTCTTTTAGTAGTAGCATGAATTTGATATTTATGAGTAATCATGGAAGAGGTGTTTGGTTGATGATAATTATTATAATAGTATAAAGAATAGGATGGTGAATAAGATGAATATGGGTTAGCATTAGGTGTATGTGGTGAATACCCATGCTTTGGATACAAACTTGGTGATGAAGAACCAACATGAGTGTAACAAGGTGTAAAAAATTCTCATGGAAAAGATGGAAATGAAGATGTGGTAGGAGATGTAAGATAGGGGTTTGTGGGATAGGTAGGAGGAATACTCCATGGATGATATGAAGGTGTATGATAAGGATAATCCATAGGAGGAATTGAGTACATGATGAAAGCACCAATTGATAGGAAGTTTTTCTATCAAAGATTTGAGACTAGGGTTCCAATGATAAAAGAGAGAATTAAAAAACTATCTAAAGAAAAGTAAAAATTAAAGATAACATTTATTCTTAATTGATACCTAAAATGTGTCCAAGACACTCACTAGTGCAGAAAGAGTAATTTACACCTGTTTTTTTTACATTTAACATCCATTATTAGAGAGTGTGAATTCAAAGGGTGAGAAATGTTTGACGAATTTACACCTGTTTTAAAACAGGTGTAAATAGATGTTATATTACACCCTTTTTTTTATTAAAATCGGGTGTAAATGTTTACATATATACATTTATAGATGGTATATTACACCCTATTTTATAGAAATCGGATGTAAATGGTTACAAGTATACGTTTAAAGATAGTATATTACACCATTTTTTTATTAAAACGGGTGCATAGATATGTAATATTACACCCTATTTTTTAGAAAACGGGTGTAAATTTTTAAGTAATTGCATTTGAATTAAACATATTTACTCCCCATTTGATAAAAATTGGATGTATAATAAACAATGTTTACTCTAGATATTGACAAGTTTACATCCTATTTTCTTTAAATAGGGTGTAAAAATATGATATATTACACCCAATTATATCATGGATGTGTTGGCAAATTTACACCCTATTTTCGTGATATATTATACCTGCATCAGCATCAGTGGTGATTTATCACTAAACCATGTCACTCAATAAACTCATGCTTTTAGAGACTGGATGAACGGTTTGTAAGTTGTAATCTCTCAAAGGGCATTGTTGTTCACCATTTGTATTTACACCTTGTTGCAACATTTTAAACAATCAAAACCAGACTCAGAAGCTTAGTGCAACAGATCAGACTTGCACTACCTGAATCATCAATTACGTTGTTCATTGAATTGAATAGAGCCAACCATCCAATTCGCTAGCAATCCAATATGCTTAAGTTTTGTTATTAACCTATAATAATAACTCATACACCAGATTCAAACCCAATGCTGTAATTTTTACAACCATCAAAGCTATTTCCCTATTAATCATCATTCTGAGAATAAAGCTTGACATAAACAACTCTTGAAAGTATGCAGCCCTGTTACTTCTCTCTTCAACATCCTGTTCATTGCATCCGGTATTCGGTGCATCTGCCCCTCCCACCATGCTGTCAACATAAAACCATCACCAAAATTTCAGCATTGAGTGAGGAAGATCATTTCATAAAACTTATTTGAAACAACACTACAGCATACTGTATAAATTACTCAAAATTCAATATAACAAATATTTAAATCATAAATGTTTGGAATGCGTGATTGCACGCAGTCAGCCACATCTGAACCGTTTGATTCAGATTGCACAGTTCAGATTTTAAAATTTGGACAGTTCGATGTTAATCAAATGTTTCAGATGCTTCTTGACTGCATACAAGTAATTATTTACACACACCTCTGGTATCTTTCGAAGTAACCTTGAAACAGAAACAATAATAGAGAAATAAAAAACCGAAAGGCAGATATAGAGTGTAGACACTATCGATGATCTGCCAAAGAATAAACTCCCCCTAATATCTTGTAGATCCACAAAAAATTTAGATATGCATTGTAAAGTACAATAATTTGGAAATCTATGGAAACACTATCAGCCAAATAATTTTCCACACCACAAGCAACATTTATATTCAATGTAGAAAACAATGAATGAATTACAATTTACAATGATATTATATTCAGATAGACTATTTCACTTATGAGTTAATTTGGTAATTATAACATATCCAAGAACAAAGATTAACAAAGACTGCAAAGGAAAAAAATGAATTTTTAGTCTTGCATACCGGCACACCGGCATATAAATGGAGATAAGTGTAATACCTTTTTGCAATGGAACCGCCTTTTGCAGTAGTAACATCTGATGGGCCATGTCATCTTCATCCGAGATAAAATCATTGAAGCTTTGACCATCACGATTGTCCTGAGATGGTGACAAAGCTGAATCGAACATTGTTGAGTATTAGATGGTGGGTATAACTCACTCACTTACTCTTACTTTCTTGAGTATTAGATGGTGGGTAGAAAATAAAGTTTACAAGAACTATTACAGCAGGTTTACATATTCCAGCAGGTTTACGGCATCAATTTGCAATGCTCATCAAGACCTACACAAATGTATTTCAAAGGGATTGTTCCTGCAGAACCTTCATCGGGATCAATCCACACAAGATCACACATCGGTCCTTCATGCGGAACCTATATTGCACATCTATAATTTTCACTTGTCAAGCAGGACATCCAGTCAACCTCTACAACATGGTTTTAGACATACATAAATTAAATTCTAGCCGACCAAAAGATGAGACATCCAAAGAGCCTACAGAAACTAGCAAGACTGAAATAAATTCTTAATAGTTAATTCCACCAAAAATAAACAAAAACAAAGTTCTTATACCATGTTTTAGAGGGGATATCTTTAACTAGAGCATGATTTCCATACTTGATCAAGGTTTTGGTTATAAACAAATAACTAAGTAGATTATATGGTTATCATTCATATTAACATTTAAATAACTTAATATATTAACATAAGTAGCGTATAGTAATTTTTTGTTTTCATCCATATTTAATATTTAAAGTGCAGATAACCAAATATGAATACAAATACTTGTATTGAGAGGGTGGAGTATATATACTTAACCATGCATTTAATAATAAAAAATATTGTTATCCTTAATTATATAAATTTATCTATAGGAATATTTCTCAAACTATCGTATACAATAGACAGTAGCCATTTTTATCTATAGATTATTCCTATAAGCTAAACTGAAAACCATAATCTGGTAAATCACTCACAAAACTAAGATACGTACAGTGTACTATGTCCAAAAAAAGTGTTCGGATTTTGACACAGAAAGAAGTGATTATGGGGTAAGTTTCTGCTGCCTAAATCCCATGAACCAAAGTAAGATCCAACAATGCATTCATTTTGCAATGAGATAAATGAAGCAAATGAGCAAAGTTCTATAACACCAACCCAATGAAATGAATAATTCAAGAAAGTGTTCTTACACTTGAGTAATTTGACGGCTCTCATGATTTCCCTTGAGAATTGTGATTCTATCTCTATAACGTACTTTCAGTGCCACCAAAAGTGTAACAGTCTCCACTGAATACTGCCCACGATCTGCATAAATTTAGCCAGTATTATAACAAGTATAGACACAATGACAATTGATATAGACACAATCTGCATAAGTATAGACACAATGACAATTGATATTAGGGAACTTCACTACACACAGACATTTATCCTATAAAATCCTCTCATAAATGTTTCAAGTTAATTGTCCATCAACAACTCAATGAACAATATTTCCCTTCTGTTATCACTCATCACTCTTATTTATTTCTCCATATTTCTTAACTGTGCTGCACACCTTTACAACACTAACTCCCTAAGGGTGTGATACTAACCACACTCCCATAACATGATTTGCATTTCCAATTCCAAAGCAAAAATTCTATCTTATATGAATAACAAACATTCCAGCAGAAAAGGAAGATGCCACCAAAAGCAAAAAAGCAAGTTTCACCTAATGACACTCCTTTAAACAAATGACACATAACTCAGACTATCAGTTTGAGCTCCTTTAAGCAAAAGCTTAAGCTCCCATAAAATACGACAACCAGTTTAGGTTCCCTAGGATGCAAGATATACATCATTCTATCCTTGTTAGTTTATAAAACTTAGACAGGGAACATAAAATAGATTTCAGATGACTTCGAGTTTATTTACATTCTAATGAAACTTATCTAAGAAATAACCCTCACTTTCAATTGTGAAATGCAGCCACAACCACTAACAAGAGAATATTGACTATTCTACACTTTATCTAAACATCATGGTTTTTCTCTCCAAATAAAGCACTTGCGCAATTCGCTGGTCTATATCTAGTTTTATGTAAATCACATAGACCTAAGCTAGTTGAGTTACTTACTCCTACAATTACGTCGTACTCGTTACAAACTACGGCCATGTGAACCTTTTTAAATCGGAAGTCTCTTGAAGATCTCAAATAGACATTGAATCTGCAAAATCAGTAATGAGCAGATATCAATTTACACTTGTCTAAATACATACATCAGTATTCCTATGCAAACCAAATTGACACAATTCAATGTCTACCAATAGTGGTAGATCTCACAATTTTTCAAACTAGTATAAAACATGACAAACTTAAACTAGTTTTGCTTTTTAAGAATTTCAAAACTTCAAAATTGAATATGAAACTGAAAAAGGCCCATTCCCAATTACCTAACCATACACTTAAGCAAGGTTCACGACAAAGAAGAACAACTACACTATCTGTCTTTGCAGATATAAATCCCAGGAGAAACACGTTACGGCACCCACAGTTGTAGCATTCAAGAATTGTCTCTCCCAGTGGACTATCTTTGTGCAGATATAAATCCAAGCAGAGAGAGATGGAACCTCACCCATTAGCATGTGCTACTGCCTCACGTCCACGGTAAGGAGGGGACGACCTGTTGTCGCTGCGGCGACGATGTGAAGGGCTGCGACGACGAGGAGAAAGGCTTCACCGCCTAGGGGACCACTCACGAGGACTGTAACTCCTGGTACATATCAATTGAAGGTGTGAAAATGAAACACTTTAATTATAACATGTGTAAAACAAATACTACCACCAAATCATGAAAGCAGAAAATACTATGTTCAAGAAACAAGCTATTGCCAGTCACAAAACAAGGAAACAAGGTCATTTTTTTGTGAACTCAAGAAGAATGGGCATATAGTTTACTGTCAACACAATAAAACCATGTACATAAGTCCCAGTAGCATCATAATATAGAAATCTCACCTTCGCCCATAACTCGGGCTCCTACGCAATCGAGGTGGACTGCGGCTCCGGCATCTTCCATGTTCCTATTATGCATTGAACCTTGATAGGATGAAAATTAACATGTTTATGGCCATCATTTTTGAAGAAAAAGTTAACTCCCTTACTGAGGAAGTGGGTCTTATTCCCGCATTTGTATTAAACAATGTTGTGTGCATGTCTGGCATGTGGTTATGCTTTGTTGAAGATGAATGACTTAAGCCATGTAAACAGATCTGAGTCAAAAGCTGGTAATAACAGATTACTTAAATTCTATTTCCAAAAAACATATAATTTAAATAGATTTGAGGCAAAAGCTAGTAAAACTATACATCTTGACCAAGTATCTCACTCATACAAAAGGGCTAGATCATAAATCAATTGTCTATAAATCACAATACAATAAATCACTTTCATAAATACATTATCTTAGGGTTTACAAATTCTGAAACAAATAACTTAAAAAAATTACTAAATCAAAATACAATAAATCACAATATGAAACCCTAACTTTCTAATAGAGGTGTAATTGGTGAGTAACTTACCCAAAGGTTCGATGCAACGCAACATGATTGAGACGGAGTCTTGCGGAGTGATACCATTTTGCCTAAATTTCAAAGCAACACAATAAAGATAATAAGCTTAAAAACAGTGAAAAAATGACCCTAAACCAATTCATCAATTTGAACCTAAACAATTAAATTCAACAAAAAACCCAATTAGGTCTAATTCATTCAAATAACCTAAACAATCAACATTAACAACATAGATTAAAGTTGAAGAACGACACCATGAGATTTCATCGATTTGAACCATCATCCTGCACTTTATTCATCTATCAAACAGAATATGATATTTATCGATAGGTATAGTTATAGTAATGCATCGGCATAGAGAGAAAATCAATGTATATACCTCATCTTGGTGTCGCTTTTCCTAGAATCCAAGACGGCAATAACGGCAACATCATAACCAACTCACAATCTGTGATTTCAACATAATCATCAACAACACAACACCACAACATAAGAAAATCTAAACTGAAGCAAAAAGAAGAAAGAATCTGGTTGGGACATTTCATCGAACACCTTGCGAGCGAACAAAATCAGCATTTTTTCTTCATTTCAACCAGTAAACGCTCATCCAATTTAGCTTTATGTTGTATACTCGCTTTAATTTTAATTCAAACCAAAATCTGCACTGAAATCGATTCACAATCAAACTGTAGTAGAATCCGTAATTGAGTCAAAACTGTAAAAATGCAAGAATTTCAAAACGCAACCAAATCTGGAAAAAAAATGTAAATCAAATACTGAACTGAAACAAAACTCGATTTGAAATCGAAACAAACTTGTACCGAAAACCAGCATCCACCGCCTTAGCAGCCGCACAAACCTCCTCATCAGAATCATACCCAGCATGCAGCGCAGACGCCAACGTCAACCCTAAATCCTTCTTCGCCCTAAAAAAACTCTCCATGGGATCCTCCTCATCGTTTGAAACTGTAGTTGATTGGCGGTTTATGCCGAAGCCTTCGAATCTGAACTTCCTCTTAGACATTACTGGTTACTTAATTGGTTTTTTGTGACAAAATTTCAGTGAGAAAAAGGATAGAGAAGTTAGAGTTTTCTGGGCACGATTTCTGGGTTTTTCTCTCTACAATGGAGCCCGCGATGAGATGAAGACAACGGACTCGCTATGAGATGCAGACCACGGAACTCGCGATGAGATGAAGACAACGGGTTTATAGAGAAATGGGTTTTCTCACAATGAGATGAAGAGAACTAGGTATAGAGAGAAATGGGGTGTCAAAGGGGTTTTGATTGATGTAGTGTGTTTGATTTGATTATTGATAAATGTTTTTTATTATTTTATTTTCACATTATAAATTTAATTAATTTACACCCTTTAATTTACTTATTTACCTAAATACTATTTGATAAAATATATTATGGTTTATTAATGTGTATAAGATTCATATTTAGAGTTATTAAAATATACAATTATTTTTAGCCAATTTTAATTTACATCTATTTTATTTTTAATGGGAGTAATGGAAATATTATTATAATAATGATTTTAATTTATTATAATAATATTTTTAATATACACCATTTTTTTTAAAATAGGGTGTCTATTTTTACGCACTACTACTTTAAATGATATTTTATTTACGAATTTGCCATCACGTTTCTAATTTACATTCATTTTTAGTATAATGGGTGTAAATTTTAAAATTATATTCGTCATTTTGCATATTTACACCTGTTTTCAATATAATGGGTGTAAATTTTAAAATTATATTCGTCACTTTGCATTAGTGACTTACATATATAGTGTTCATAATGGGTAATGAATTAAAAGCCCAATTACACAATAGGCCAATAACACTAATAACTAATAACACTAAACATAAAAGACTAATTAAATTGATATTCTAATTAAACAAAATTATTAAATTATAACTAATGATACTCTCTATCATTGACTTAGAGACAAATGGTAAATAATTAAAGCAACATATATTATTGACTTAGAGACAAATGGTAAGTAATTAAAGCAACATATAAGCAACCTAAAATTAATAATGAGAAAACGATGTGCATTTTAAAGATTTATGAAGGGGAGGTTAATTAGACACAAATCATAATAACAACTTGTTAGCTCTAATTACATCTTAAGTAAAAAAATGAAAAATCTAATTCTAACTTGAATTTTTTTTATTTTCTATGCGTAATTTCGTTCAACTTGTAATCATCTTCCATTATTTTACTATTTGCAATAACTTGATGAGAGAGTGGTGCATGTTTGTATTAACAATGCCAAAAAGAGAGAGTGAAAAAGACTTTAAATATTTATTTGGAAAATTTGGGGGTAAATCTTGGGGTTTAGATCCCCGCAGCTGCATTATGTGCAACCTTGAATAACTCTTTGCTTATTTATTTTACTTTACCAATCATTTATTATCTTATGGACTCTCTACATTACATGTATGACTAATAGATTAATTAATTAATTAAAGGCAAAGATAACAATATATAATTAATTAATTATAAAACTGTATTGATATAATTAAGAGTGACACCAAAGCCGGAGCGAGTGGAAATCGCTTGGTTTTTTTGACTCATCCTTATATTAGTTTGAGTATTCTTTGTTTAGTTTGACTGTCTCTTATTTAGATATATTGCATGTATTTTACATTACTTTGTCCATAACGCGTGATCGGGTATAGCGTATATCGGGTCAACAGTTGTTACATAAGGAATTATGAGGTTTAACCACACTTCCTAAATATGGAGGTTGTAATATCCTTGGGATAGTCAGTTCACTTGGATCAAACTCCTAGGGCTATAAATACGATAGTGTGACAATACAAAAATATATCTAATAGCCCAGAGAAATAGAAAAAGACATACAGTAGATTCCCACCCTATGTGAGAATGCTCTCATATTTTTAAGGAGTACAATTGGCGTCCACCGGTGCTCTGGTAAAATTAACATGGGCCACACACATACCACCTATTCATAGTTGCTTTCACTATCTTCGAACGAGGATGTTCGAGAAAAGTGACAAGGAAACCATCAACACCAATATCGGTGGTTTCTCCAGAGGAGAATAGTCTACTCCTCCTAGAGAATATACACCCGATAAGTGTTATCGGCAAACATCACATCCGCCAAAGCTCTCAGTGGTTTTAACAAGGACGAGGAGCCCAAAATCCCCATTTTGAGAGGCGATGTGATCAATGTACTCTCGTATAACAACTATATCATGGTCATCACGATCCAGTATGCCAAATGGGATATGAAATGACTATTAATCGATCCTGGAAGTTCTGTAGACATCATGTTCTAGAGAACCTTCCAAGGGCTCTAGGTGGACCCAGACAACGTTCGACCTTTCTAAGGGTCCCTGATTGGTATGTCGGGCGAACAGTTGCAGGTCAAGGGCTATATCTCCCTTGAAACAACATCCAGTAAAGGGGCGAGTGTCTTAACCATAGAAGTAAAGCATCTCGTAGTAAACGTCACATCTCCCTAAAACATCATCTTAGGGATGCTCGCTCTCAACCTAATGAGGGAAGACGATATCCACAATCCATTTATGCTTAAAATATCCATTATCTAATGTGTGTGTGGGAACGTTTAGAGTATATTAGGTCATATCCCAAGATGTTACGTAAGTATCCTATAAGTAATGGGGGAACCCCTCCTAGTGGTTGTCATCCCCGCCCTAAAATGGATGACGCTGATACAACAAGTTGGGACCCAAGATAAGGGGAAAAAGTGAAAGGCTTACCCCAAGAGAAGATTTGAATAATTCCATATTGGACCCTTTCCTCACCAAGTTACTAAACTAGGAATCTCGTTGTATGACTTCAAACAAGAAGAGTTGATCGCCCTGCTCAGGAAGAACATTGACTTATTCACATGGGTGCCTCAAATATGCTTTGCATAGATAATAGAGTGGTGTGTCATCACCTCGCCATAGACCCATAAATTAAACAAGCATCTCATAGAAAATTCAAAGTTTGCGAAGAAAAGAGAAAAATCATAGACGAAGAAGTTCAGAAGTTGACAGGCATCAGCTGTAACACCCTAAACCCCTGCGATAATTAATAATAAAATATCAGAGTAAAATAAAACATACAACATTTAGGATGCTACTTTCAATAATACACCTGCTAATGCATACGACATGTAACAAATAAATATCATCAATAAAACCATACTTAACTGATCTCCTCATATAGCAGCGGAAATTCAACTAAAACATAACATGTTTAATACCATGATCAATTAAATAAAAGCCACAATGGACAATAAAAGAAATAACAATAGGCGTTCCAAATCCCCAGTGTTACACATCAGAGCAGACACCAACTCAACGAAATAAAATAGAAGACTTCATCTTCACTGACTTCAACTCCGCACTAATCTTAATTATCTGTACGTTACCCACATATAGGTAACATTCAAACAGAAGGGGTGAGATTCTCAAATCAACAAAAGAAATGCATAATATAAATATAAAAGCATTTAATCAATTACATCATTCACCATATCATTGCTACATCAACGAAATCAAACTTTTTCACATAAGCAGAAAATCATACAATTCTCAAATACAACACAACATAATGCAATGCAATGAGACTCACAACTCGACTCAATGCATGTGATACCAATTCGATCCCTTTTTCATGATCATAATTCCCGTCGGAATTTCCATATAAGTCGCTCACACCCCACATGGGTACACGAAATCCGTGATCGCTGACACCCCACATGGGCACAAGATTACCTCAACAACAACAATAACAAAACAATTATATTTCAAAGAAATCTGGATAAGACGCTCACACCCCACATGGGCACACGACTTATCACACAACTTATGCAATATGGCATGCATACAACGATAACATACAACGATAACTAAATGCATATGACTAACAATAAGCCAATACATCACACCACAACTATCCAACACGCAACATATACCTTCCAAAATATGCAAAAATCGCAATCCACAACTACAACACGCATTCACACAACCGAATTCACCATTTCAACGTGTAACGCATAACAACATACACGAAAATCAAATTAATGCATCAATAGTTGGAATTCTGGTACTGAAATTAATTTTAACAAAAAGTACATGAAATCATCTTTCCAACGATTCGAACGGTGGCTGAAATGGACATACGGATTAAAAGTTATGAATTTTTAAAGTTTAAGAAAATTAAGTCCGTACAGCAGCAAAACAACACTGTCATGCTCGCTGCGAGTTCACCCATACAAAAACCCGAGACTCACATTTTCTCCTCCCTATTCGCTTCTCATTCGCCCAGCGAACTGGAGTTTGCCAGGAGTTCGCCCAGCGAACTGGGGCGAACTTTTCCACCTCCCATTCTAGAATTTCTCTTCTTTCCCTTCGCTCGCTACCTCATTCGCTTAGTGAATCTGGGGCGAATATTCGTCCATCGAACTATTATTCGCACGACGAAGTACGCGATTCTACAATTCTGCAGTTGCGATTTCAGCACGATTCAATCCCAACCCTTCTCTGATTCCACCCACAAACATCCTCATAAATGCAAATATAATCACAGATTATCATACAATCAATTAGGAACACATAAACCACAATTCAACTGGTTAATTTATGCATTTTTCCTCTTGTCAAAACCCCTGATACGCAAAAATCCCAAAATCCCAAATCAACACAAACAACGCATAGGGATGATCCTAATGGTTTATCTACCCTCACACAAACATTATACAACCCTTAAGAGATTAAAGAACCCCACCCTTACCTTAGTGTTCTTGAAAAAAACTTAGCCTTAACAATGGAGTCTCTTTTCCCTTGCCTTAACTCTGGCCTCTCCTCTTTTATGCTTTTCACGTACTGAATAGTTTTTCCTCTCCTAACCCCCTTTTCTATTTTCTAATATTCCTTTTAATTTCATATTATTATTATTATTATTATCTCAATATTATTATTATTATTATTATTATTATTATTATTATTTTACTAATTAAATAATAATAACAATATTTCTTAATAATTCACATTAATAATATTAATCAAATATTCCTAATATTAATTAATTAATTACTAACCACACCACCCTTCTCTACACAATTTGGACACACACCCCCAACACCTTAATCTCTACAATTCTAAGGTCACTACCTCATACTAAGGGCAACCCAAACACGGCCAAAACACGCATAATCACACACATATACACAACATCATATAATTCTAATTACGAAAAAAATAAAAATAAATCTGGGTGTTACATCAGCTTCATAACAAAGACAAAAAAACCCTTTTGTGGTTTGCTAATATGGTTTTTGTGAGAAAGGGGTCGAGCAAGTGGTTGACGTGCATTGATTTCACCGACCTTAATGTCGCATGTCCCAAATATTTATACCATATCCCTAACATAGATTGTATGATTGATGAATCTTTTAGTTATATGATGTTCAGATTCATGGATCCCTATTCGGGGTACATCCTGATTAAAATAGATCCCAAAGGTTAACCTAAGACAGAGTTCATGTCCAACCTTAACGACTATTACTACAACGTCATGCCTTTTTGGCTCAAGAACCTTGACACTGCTTATTGTTATTTCTTGGATTGGCTGGAATTTTGGTAAAACAAAGTATGTTCAATGTTGATGTCAAGGTAGTGATGCTGCAACATTGAGACTTAACACTGGGTTGTGTTAAGTGTTTAAATTGCTGAAGTTTGGATGTCTGATGTCACATGTCCGATGTTGTGACATTAGATCTGCAGAATTAATAACATCAGGTTGTGATGTTGTTAGGGTTTGCGTGTTAGCTGGAATTGTGGAGAGCTGTTAGTCTCATTGGATGAGAATATCTTGGGATAGATATTTTCCGCTGCATAGGAGATCTGGTGCAGATTTGTAGGAGATTTAAAAGGTTGAAGATTTGAAAAGATTTTAGGAGAAAATATGTTTTGAATATTCAGTTTTAAATAATAAATCAAGTCAGATATTGTAGCAGTCCAAGCCCAATTCAGGTTGCTATTTAAAGCGCACAAGGCCAAAGGAAAAGGTACAGAAATACAGAGAGAAGATCAAGAGCATAGGCTGAGTGTCTTGAGTATTTTGTACGAGTTTGTATACACCATTCTAGGTTGAATTGGTGAGTCATTTTTTGTCCTCTCTTAGAAGCTATGAAGCAATAGAGAGTTATTACTTGATCAAAGCTGTGAAGCAGAATCAAGGTGTGATTGAATTGTAGGGATTGAGTAGTGTTCTCATATCTAAGTGGTTTCTTAGGTAGGAAGTCACTAGTAGAAATTAAGTTTAGGAGATTGTCAACTGGGTTGTTGAGTCTGTAAATTAATTCTACAAGTAGTGAATTTCATCCCTGGCTTGGTAGCCCCCAGACGTAGGTAGTTAGACCGAACTGGGTGAACAATTTAGTGTGTTATTATGCTGTTTATTTTGTCCATTGTGCAGAGTGTGTTGTTGTGACATCGCACCTTAACATCACACTTCTGATACCAGAATTTCAATTGGTATCAGAGCAGGCATCCTGTCTGTCTCTGGGTGAGATCTAGGGAAGTTACTTTCTGGTGTAAAGATGGACAAAGAAGTTGGAGGATTTGTCAACAGACCCCCTATTTTGGATGGATCCAATTATGACTATTGGAAGCCAAGGATTACTACTTTCTTAAAATCCTTGGACAGCAGGGCATGGAAGGCCATTATTAAAGAATGGAAAGCACCAGTCGTGTGTGAGAAAGATGATGCTGGCAAAGATAATGAAGGCACCTCAAAGCCAAAGCCTGAAGAAGAATGGACCAAGGAAGAAGATGAGCTTGCCCTTGGTAATTCCAAAGCTCTGAATGCAATCTTCAATGGAGTGGATAAAAACATATTCAGGCTGATCAACACATGTGAAGTTGCTAAGGAAGCATGGGATATTTTGAAAGCTACATATGAAGGAACATCTAGAGTTAAGATGTCAAGACTTCAGCTTCTAACATCGAAGTTTGAGAGTCTGAAGATGAAGGAAGATGAGACTATCCATGAATTCCATATGAGTGTGCTTGAGCTGGCGAATGCATCCAGTGCCCTTGGTGAAAAAATGTCAGAAGAAAAGCTTGTAAGGAAGATCCTTAGGTCCCTTCCTAAGAAGTATAAGATGAAGGTAACTGCCATTGAAGAATCACAAGACATCAGCAAGATGAGAGTTAATGAGCTCATTGAATCTCTTCAAACTTTTGAGCTTGGGTTGAATGAGGAAGAACCAGAAAAGAAGCCAAAGAGTATAGCCTTGGTGTCAAATGATCAAGAAGAAAAAGGAAATAGTCCTGAATCCCAGGAGGACTTATCTCAGGCCATAGTTATGTTGGGAAGGCAGTTCAACAAAGTGTTCAAGAGGATGAACAATAACTCCAGGCCTAATGTCAAGAACATATCTTCTGACACCAGCAAGTCAAAAGAGAAGGATGAAGAGAAAACTGCTCAAGATAAAGGAGTTTAATGCTTTGAGTGTGAAGGGTATGGACATGTCAAGAAAGAGTGTCCCACCTTCTTGAAAAAGCAGAAGAAGGGCATGACAGTTTCCTGGTCTGACTCTGAAAGTGAAGGTGAGTCAGCAAAGCATGTTAGAGCTTTGACAGGAACTGTTGTTTCTGATGATGATTCTAGTGATGGGGAAATAACCTTTAAGGAGCTAGCTTCTACTTATCAAGAGCTTTGCTTAAAAAGTGTTGAGATTTGTCAAGAAAACAAGTGTCACAAGCAACAGATTGCTCAGCTTGAGAATGAAAAAGCTGATCTGGAAAATGAAGTTGTACTAGTTAAATCTCAACTTGCTCAGATGACGAAATCTATTAGGATGATGAACAGTGGTACAACTACTCTTGACAAGATTCTTCAGTCGGAGAAAGTTGCTGGAGATAAATCAGGTATAGGATATGTGGCTAGCACTTCAGGAACAAAGAAGGAGGTGTCTCAACATCAAACCAAGAGACAGGATCCTACCCCTAAGAAGATTGTTCAGCCTCAGAATGTTGAGAAAAAGAATGGTCCCCATCAGAGGAAGATGCAGCTTCAAGGAGCTAGTCAGTATATGCCTCCCCAATATCACATGAGCATGCAAGCTGCAAGGTTCAAACAGAACATGTCTCATCAAAAGTCTCAACATCAGGGTAACTGGCATGGAAATGAATACAACAATGATGTGCCTCATTACTATGGAAGAAGGAAGCCTCATCACTATAGGAGACAATATCCTCAGTACAAAAGTAGACAATCCAACTATGGAAGAAGGAGACAACATTATGGGTGGCAGCCACAGCAATATCATCATAATGGTAGAAGATATAACAAATTCAGAGATAACAGAGTTAGATGCTTCTATTGTGGAAGGTTTGGACATATGCAGTACTCTTGTTTTAAATTGCATGGTTATCCACAATTTGTCCCTCTAACCAGACAGAAGGAGGTCAGACCCAAAGTTGCTAAACAATGGGTTCCTAAAGCTCAGGTCACGTGTCTATTGGCTCATACCTCAGATGGATATGTTGCCTTGGATGCATGGTACTTTGACAGTGGATGTTCAATGCATATGACTGGATCAAAGGAGCAGTTGGTGGAGCTCAATCCTTGCCATGCAAATAAGGTTGTGTTTGGGAATGGAGAAAAAGGAGTAGTAAAAGGAAGTGGAAGAGTGAAGAATCTTGATGGTCTTACTCTTGATAGTGTGATCCTTGTTCAAGGTTTGAAGGCTAATTTGATCAGCATAAGCCAGTTGTGTGATGAAGGTTATAAAGTTAGCTACACAAAAGATGAGTGTGTGGTATCTGGTGAGCATAATCAAGTTGTTATGAAGGGTGCCAGAACCAAAGATAACTGCTATCAGTGGATTTCCCTTGAAGGAAATTCAACTAATGATGTTCAAGTTGATGTTATAACTTTAGACTATGACATCAGGATGCTGAAAGATCACTCAGAGTTAATAAGTTCTGATGAGAATCCTGTTAAATTTTTAAAAGGAAAGTCTTTATGGAGGGAGAAAATTAGTGATTGGTCTTTAAGAGGTACTCAAAATCAGGCGCCTTACCACATTGATTCTATATCAAGACTCATCAAAGCATTCTCATCGCAACGATTCATTTTCCTGAATCTCAACGGTTCATCTTCCTGAATCTCAACATAATAGAAATATCTTCTCTAAACCTGGTCTGTTACAAAGGAAAGATGTCTTCCCCATCCAAGAACTCTGAGTCTCAAAGACCTGTGCATGTACGAACTAGGGTTTCTTCGGAAAAAGAACTTGTTGACAAAGAACACATTCCTATGGCACTTCCCGAGTCAGGTAACCCTAAACCTTCAACCAAGTTGAATAAAACTGAAACTAGGTCATCATCCTCTTAAGCTGTTGCGGAGAAGTATGATGTGGACATGTATTTGGAGTAGATTGCTACCAAAATTCTTGAGAAGGGAATACGTGTGAAAGGGATTTATGTCCCTTTAAGGCAAATGCCTGCTGAAAAGGTGGACTCTCAAGGTGAGGACACAAATCTTCAAAGACTGGCCTTGTCTGTGATTCAAGACGCTGAAGGAGGTAATAAAGAAGAAGACCTTGAAGATACTGATGTCATCCTTGATGTCAAAACATCGTCCCCTAGGAATGAAAGTCACAGGCGTAAAGGGAAGGATCAGGTTGAGGTTATAGATATTGAGGACTCATCTGATGGTGATATCATTGGTAATGCAAGAAGAAGGAAGGATAAGAAAAGGACTTCAGTTGCAGACTCTCCCAAGTCGTGGAGCAAAGTTGCCAGGTCTGGCAAGAAGAGGAGAATCAGGGAAGAATCAGATTCAGAGTGTGATGTTCAAGACATCAACCCTGTAATGAACAGAGTTTCTGATCAAGTGCCTGATAACATCTCATTTCACTGTGCCAGAAGTGCATCCATGTGGAATTGTGTGAGCTAAAGAAGGATAGCTCTGGAAAGAGAGGTAGTAGCAGATGACTTAGAGTCTACTGGAATTATAGATCTAATTAAGTTTGTTGGTCTCATAAGGACTGTGTCAGGATTGACTAATTGCTATGATAGACTGGTCAGAGAATTTATAGTGAATATCCCTGAGTCTATTGATGACAGCAAAAGCCTAACCTTCAGAAGAGTTACCGTCAGGGGTAAGTGTGTCTGGTTCTCTCCTAAGGTGATCAATGCCTACTTAGGAAGAAGTGAGGAAGAATATGGAGAATTAGAAGTTTCTAATAATGTTATCTGCAAAGAAATCACAGCTGGTCAGGTAGAAGTTTGGCCTTCAAAAGGAAAATTATCAGTAAGTTTATCAAGTGTGAAATATGCTCTTCTTCATAGAATAGGTGTTGTTAACTGGTTTCCTACTAACCACAAGACCTCTATTTCTGCTGGGTTGGGCAAATTAGTTTATGCCATTGGAACAAGGAGACTAATTGATTATGGCTCTTACATCTATAATCAGACTATCAAGCACGCTGCAACAAGAGCTGTGAAATTGCCTATTGCATTTCCATCCCTTATTTGTGGGATAATACTGTCTCAATATCCTGGGATTCTTCACCAGAATGATAGTGTGTGTAGAAGGAAGCCTGAATTGTCCTTTCATCAGAAGCTGTTTAAAGGAAAACATGTTGCTGATAATGTCAAGGCATCTGCCTCAACATCTACTAATGTCAAGACTGGTATGATTTCTGAACTGGAGAAAGCCTGTAAAGAACTAGAGGAAGTCATCAGAGTAAACATTGAAAGGAAGGACAAGTTTAAAAAATTACTTATGACTCCGAAGATGCAGGAAAAAGAAAGTGAGAAAGTAGTTGCTGATAAGACAGATGAGTCTGACAATGACAGTTCAAAAGAAGATGAAGAAGATGATGATCTCAGCTTTTAATGTGTCTCTTATTTAGTAGTTTTAGTTTTATTTTCTGTTTTTGTTTTAGCACTTAATGTGCCGGTTATGTAACTTGAATTTTATGCTGTTATATGCACCTTTTTATGTTGTTCTCTTCTATGATTTGTTTTGCCTGGTTGCTAACTGTGAGGCTAACAATGAGAGCTAGGAATGTACTAACTGTAGTTAATAGGGCTTCTAATTGAAGCTTGTCTAATTGTGGCTAAAAAGGGGGAGAAGTAGCCAAAGAAAGAGAGCCAAAAGTACAAATGTCAAATGCTGTCAAAAGAGTTGTTGTCAAAGGAATTTGCTTGCTATAGTACAGTAGTGCAGATATTAAGGGGGAGAAACTGCTGAAATGCTGAACAACTGCTATGTTGGCTTTTGCATTGAGGGGGAGTGCTTGCTCATTGCTGCTAATAATGAAATATGTGCAACTGTTGAACTTGGTGATGCAGCAGAGTTTTGTGAAGTGAATTAAAGATGCTGCTGCTTGGAGGTTTAAATGATATTATTGAAGTTTTTCCGCTGCTGAAGTCTCTGAAGGTGCAGAGTGCAGAGTTTGTTTTAGCCAAAATTAGCCAAAGGGGGAGATTGTTAGTTCTTAGATTGGCTGGAATTTTGGTAAAACAAAGTATGTTCATTGTTGATGTCAAGGTAGTGATGCTGCAACATTGAGACTTAACACTGGGCTGTGTTAAGTGTTTAAATTGCTGAAGTTTGGATGTCTGATGTCACATGTCCGATGTTGTGACATTAGATCTGCAGAATTAATAACATCAGGTTGTGATGTTGTTAGGGTTTGCGTGTTAGCTGGAATTGTGGAGAGTTGTTAGTCTCATTGGATGAGAATATCTTGGGATAGATATTTTCCGCTGCATAGGAGATCTGGTGCAGATTTGTAGGAGATTTAAAAGGTTGAAGATTTGAAATGATTTTAGGAGAAAATCTGTTTTGAATATTCAGTTTTAAATAACAAATCAAGTCAGATATTGTAGCAGTCCAAGCCCAATTCAGGTTGCTATTTAAAGCGCACAAGACGAAAGGAAAAGGTACAGAAATACAGAGAGAAGATCAAGAGCATAGGCTGAGTGTCTTGAGTATTTTGTACGAGTTTGTATACACCATTCTAGGTTGAATTGGTGAGTCGTTTTCTGTCCTCTCTTAGAAGCTGTGAAGCAATAGAGAGTTATTACTTGATCAAAGCTGTGAAGCAGAATCAAGGTGTGATTGAATTGTAGGGATTGAGTAGTGTTCTCATATCTAAGTGGTTTCTTAGGTAGGAAGTCACTAGTAGAAATTAAGTTTAGGAGATTGTCAACTGGGTTGTTGAGTCTGTAAATTAATTCTAAAAGTAGTGAATTTCATCCCTGGCTTGGTAGCCCCCAGACGTAGGTAGTTAGACCGAACTGGGTGAACAATTTGGTGTGTTGTTCTGCTGTTTATTTTGTCCATTGTGCAGAGTGTGTTGTTGTGACATCGCACCTTAACATCACACGTCTGATACCAGAATTTCACTTATCATAGGATCATCTATACGGTGTTCTCCAAGAAAATATAACACTACCTAAAGGTTTACATCGACGACATGATTATAAATACATAAGAAGAGAGAATCCATGCATAAGACTTAAAGGATATCCTATGGTCAGTTACGAGCTATAACATACACTTGAATCCAGCCAAGTGTTCACTTAACATACAACCAGGAAAGTTCTTAGGCTTCATGGTCACAAAAAGGGGCATAGAGGCAAACCCGGACAAATGCCAAGTCATCATAAACATGAGGAGCCCCTCAAATGTTCCGGAGGTTGAACAACTAAACCAATGCTTAGCTTTCCTCTACACATCCTTTTCTATGTATGTGACAAGGCCTTCCAATTTTTTTGTTATGTTGAATAAAAATGAGAGGCTTGACTGGACGGGAGAATCCGAACAGGAATTATAAGAGTTGAAGGAGTTCTTGGCATCACCGCCCATTCTGACACGCTCAATAGTAGGTTCGTCGTTATATCTTGATGACTTCTCGGCAAGTGTACCGATAATGTTGCAGTAGTAAAAAGATCAAATCCATAAGGATTGTGTTCGAACAAGACAATGATTTGTGCAATTTAATGTAAAACAGTAAAGAAGGGGGGTTTTGGAAGTTTCAGTGCAAAAAGTAAATAAACGAGAAAACAATGTCACAAAAGCGACCAGGTTTGTCGTAGAATCCTTTATTCCTCTATTGTTGATGTTTGATGCCATGTATGAATGATCTAATCACTGTAACCCCATGGGGAATTAACAACACCTTTAAAGTCGATCCCTCATAAATTAAATCATTAACCACTACTTGGAGCTTTCTATCCCTAGTCTGCCAATGTAAGCATGGTTAGGTGATGTATAGAATGTTAACTCTCTATGCCACTACTCGGGTGTTGCGGTGAAAATCGGATAACAAGCTATTTATTAACTTGCATCATTTTCTTTTACAACCGACTTTTATTTATCCAAAGGAAAGGTTCAAGATCGTTAGAAAAACCTAAAGGGGGAGATCTAAGGTTCGGGGGTTGGTTACGCCTAGGGAAGGTATTAGCACCCTAAACGTCCGTAGTACTCTATGGGAACCTCTTGTTCTACTTGTTATCTTATGTTTGCTAAAGGTTCTATGCTAAAGGTTTGAAACCCTAGGGGTTAGTATCTAAGTATACTCGACAAAGCATCGTACTTTGCGCCTACGTATCCTCGGGAATAAAATCAGAGTATGCGTAGTTCTACTTCTACTAAATGATTGACTGTGGTCAATATTCAGAGGGGAAATGAGTGTAACCTCATTGTAGAGTATAAGAACTCTCTAAATCTAGTTATAATGGTCCTAAGTTATGTTTTAGTCAATAGGGAAAGTGAGTATTCATTAGGATGAATATCACCAAGAGTGTAAGAACTCTCTCCTAAGGCTAGTTATAACTTATTGGCTCTTAGGAGGCCAAGAAGTGAAAGTCATCTCCTAAGAGGCTACTAAGGTAAGATGGGGGTTATGACTTTAAGAGTCAACGTTAATCACCTTCCTTTAGAATAGGGAAAAGATAATAGTTGTAGGATATGATAATAAGAGATATTGATAAAGATGAATAAGATAACAACAATAGCATGAGTATAGCAAGAAGTATTTCATAATAAAGTATGGATAAGATGGACATGATCATCATAGAAACATGTAAACAAAGACAAATCAATATGTTTCAATCTTAAGGAAGACAAACATAAGGAACACTCACAAGATAAAGAGGCATGATATTAAACTAATATGATATTTAAAGAAGAACAAAATTCACACATCCAAGTCAAACACATGATGAATCAAACATGGGATAACTTTATTCAAGTCCTTAACAAGATATTAGTGAATAAATACTCAAATTATTAATAAAGAGGACTCATAAATAAAACTAACAATTAACCCAAAGATGGGTGATTTAAAATTCACATATTAATAATTAAATTTAAATAAACAATTTAAGAAATAAATTGATAATTAAAATTAAATAAAGATAAAATATTTTTGGAATGTTTTTGAAATAAAGAAAAAAGTTTTAAATAAAATAAAAAAAGTCTTTTAAAAAAAGATTTGGAAAGAAAATAGTTGAAAATAGAAAAATAAAATAAATAAAAACGCAGGGGGGTGCTGTAAGTAAACTTAACTAGTTGAAAAATGTAAAGGGATGTGAAATGGGCCAAAAACTGGGGTGGTGATAACAAAACAGGCCCAGGCGAGTGTAATAAGAAAGCAAAAGAAAAAAACACAAAAGGATGGTATTGGGGGGGGGGGGGGGGGGGTTCGAACCCCAGACCTCCTTCAAGCAGCGCGCATCACAAACCACTGGGGTGGCTATACATCCAATGTATATGCCCACCCCATTAATACATATACCATGCGAAAATGAAAAAAATACCATTTTAATAAAACAAAGAAATGTCACACGGACCAGCTAGGAACATAACATCAACCAGTCACATATTCTCTTAAGTTGCAAAACGATAAAACCAACCATGGCCAATCACAATGCCTTTTTTTCTTTTCTTCATGCAAAAACTTAAGAGCTTATCGTGAAAATAAATAATCAGCAGCAATGAGATGGCTTATCATCATCTTGTCCAGCCATTATTCCCATCAAATCTCCATCAAAATTGGTAAAACAAAACACTACCTTATACTACCCAAGGCAAGGAGTATTAATGTATTTCATATAACTTAAGACAAGAACATGATCATTGTGAAAAATGACCTGGAAAGGTTGTATTCAGAACTGATATCACACATCTACCATGCCAATCAAAACCACACTGTACTCTCTCATTTCTAATCTAAACTAAAACATGACAGACAGTCTGAGAGTAAACTCAAACTTCAAACTTCAATATGAAAACAAAACCTTATATGCTCCAAACCAACAACAAAACATGGCATGTGTCACAATAAGCAAACTCACGCATTATTATTTATAGTATCATTTGAACAAAACTGACTTAAGAAATAGATATCACATGATAATAACATGAATAGATGATCATGGCATATCGAATATGGAGGAAAAAGGGTGAGAGTTACCTCTGCTTGCAGTGAGATTCTAAAGGTTCCAAAGACTGAGTTTCTTCCTCCTCAAACTGAAGGCTGCTGCGAAGTGTTTTCTCCTCCTTCTTACTTGCCAAACAACGACTCACAGGTTGCTTAGAGTTTGGGATATTGTGTTCTGATATTGTGTGTGTTGGTGGTTTATTGATATTGTGTGTTGATGGTTGTTGATATTGTGTGTTGATGGTTGTTGTCTTTGAATCTGAAAGGTCTTTTCTTGGTGTGTAGCATAATGAAGAAGAAGGCGAGTATATGGTTTGTGTGACCTATGCATGGGAGATGACGAAGTGGGAGTTTGCATTGTTGAGTCGTGAGGTCAATAGTGAGAGTCCCCCCCAGATATAACAATGAGTGTTTCCTTTGATGGGAAAAAGTAAAAAAATAGTCGTTGGTCCCTTTCCTTTGGCTTTTGTGTTCACTTTTCAAGTACAAAGTGGTTGTTCCTTGGAAACTTCTCTTGCACGGTTTTTATGGTAAAAGAGTGTTGGGAACTGATAAGAGGATCGGCTAGGGTGGTACTTGAGAGATATGGTTCAGATTTGGTTTCATTTGAAGGGAAGTTTGTGTAAAGTGATTGTACTAAAGCGACCAATTCTCCACACGATAACTTGCATCCTTGTGAACCAAATGGAATGATCTTTTTTTCTTTTGGAAGATGGCATGGGGTAGGACAGTTTTTATATTGATGAAAATTTGGGATAGTGATTAGAAATGAATGGAAAATCATGGGAAAGTAGTGGTGCGCATGAGAAAAGAAATTCTGATTTTTCAAAGTGTATATACATTTGCAACATAGCCATTTTAATGCATAATTTCTTAATCACCAACGCTCCAATTTGTGAGGTTTTTGATTCTTTGAAAATTAGGCATTTGATAGAACAATTCTTGTGTGGAAAGTAGCTTGAAATAATGCTTGTAACAATGAGAAAAATCTCCACAAAATCATGCGCAAGAGTTGGCAAAAAGACTTAGAACATTTTTTCTAAGTTATTGAATTTTCTAATTTGAAACACCCAACTTTAAAGAACCATAACTTGAGAATGGATTATTCAAATGAGATGTTTCACATATGGTTGGAAAGCTCTCATCATGCTCTAAAACTTTCATTTGGGACCCAAGTCTTGAATCCAAGTGGAAATGGGTGAAAAATGAGGTCAAAGTTAGAGAAAAATTATGAAGAAAAGTGTTGGAAATTTCTCTAAGTGTTGGGTCAGATTATTTTGCAAGCTTCATAACTCAAAAACCAAGCATTTTTGGATGAAAAGTCATATGGAACAAATTGAATATCTTGAAAAGAGCTTTCCAATGAGCTTTGAGTCACTCAATTTGAGTGTATGGTTTAGGAGTTATGGTCATTTCAAATTGTGCTATTAGAGGGAAAATCTCACATATGAAATCTTTCATGAGCAAAACCCTGTTTCTCTTGCAAGAAACCTCATGAAACTTGTTCTTGATGCTTTGAATACCTCATGAGACATTCTATGATGATTAGAACCATTGACACTTCATTTGAACCAAAATTTCCAAGGATAAGGGGTTTCAGTCAAACCCTAATTTTGATTGTGAATGCACTGAGGTAAATTCTTGTAAACTTGCTTCTTCCTTCTCATCTAAAGGTCTTAGGAGACTCTTGAGGATGTTGATAAACCAATAGAATCAAGAATTAGGGTTTGGGAGTATAGTGAGGCTGAGGCTCAAACTTCTTTTGTTGAGGACCAATAGATCTTGGATTCCTGTTGAATGATGTCTCTTGGATGTAGATGACCTTAAGTGGTAAGTGAACCACACAAATCTTGACTTGACAGAGCCAATTTCTCAGTGATTTCTTTAGAGCAAAACCCTAATTCCAAAGTTCTTGCACTGGAGATCTTTTGTTGACCTGACTTGCTTCAGAACAACTTGTGGAGCTTCACGGTGAGGTGCAAACCTAATTTGAACACAAAGAAACAAACTGCAAGATATGGGTTAGCTCAAACAATGCAGAGATGCTTGACCTAAGATGCACAAATGAAGATGACATCTAAGGGTAAAAATTTAGGGTACAACAATTGCCCCTATTTAAATAGCTTTACCGGATGATACGAGGAAAGGAAATTCTCGGGACATCAAGGTGAAAGGTATTTAAATATAGCAAACCAAAAATTTTGCCTTGATATGGAATGCAAATGCTAAGGACAAGCGACAGACATACAAATGCTGACATGCCATGAACTTCTAAAATGATGATATAATGCCAATAAGGTGCAAAGATACAGACAAACAGACACCAGGGACAACAGAAAGCAAACACACAAGACAAGCTTCACCGGGGAAAGACGAAAGCTAGTATCCATGAGAAAAACTCACTGGGGATACAGGCTAACCAACGAAAGAGACTCACTGTGGAGACTCCGAAGAAACACTGGGGAAAAACCAAAAAATAATCTCCACTGGGGAAAGAAAATCCGGGGAGATAGACTACTGGGGACAAAACAAACCCACACTCTTCCTGGGCATGAAACCAGAAAGAAAAACCTGATCCAGGGATCAGCCTAAAAAAGAGACAGACAACCAAGCGAAGACTTCCTAGGGATCTTATACTGAAGAGTTCAAAATGGGATCTTCAAGAAAATCTAGGAAGACAGAGACAAACCCTCCGCACCAACTAGGAGTCTTAAGGTTGAAGAAATTTGTTCCAAGAAGCTTAGCTTAAAGCAAGTTTTCAAAAAAATCCAAGGTAAGGGTTCAATGTCCGACACGATTCAAACAAGAACGGTTTTAAAACAAGAAGACAGTGCTTGACACGATTCAAACAAAGTCCAAGTTCAAGTTTGACACGATTCAAAGAAGAACAGGTTTTAAAACACAAGACAATGCTTGACACGATTCAAACAAAGTCCAAGTTCAAGTTTGACACAATTCAAACGAGAACAATTTTAAAACAAGAGGCAGTGTCCGACACGATTCGAACAAAGACTCTGTTCAGGTTTGACACAATTCAAACAAGAACAGTTTTAAAACAAGAAGACAGTTCTTGACACGATTCAAACAAAGTCCAAGTTCAAGTTTGACACGATTCAAACGAGAACAGTTTTAAAACACAAGACAATGCTTGACACGATTCAAACAAAGTCCAAGTTCAAGTTTGACACGATTCAAACAATAACAGTTTTAAAACGAGAGGCAGTGTCTGACACGATTCGAACAAAGACTCTATTTAGGTTTGACACGATTCAAACAAGAACAATTTTAAAACGAGCAGACAATGCTTGACACGATTCAAACAAAGTCCAAGTTCAAGTTTGACACGATTCAAACGAGAACAATTTTAACACAAGACAATGCTTGACACGATTCAAACAAAGTCCAAGTTTAAGTTTGACACGATTCAAATGAGAACAGTTTTAAAACACAAGACAATGCTTGACACGATTCAAACAAAGTCCAAGTTCAAGTTTGACACGATTCAAACGAGAACCATTTTAAAACGAGCAGACAATGCTTGACACGATTCAAACAAAGTCCAAGTTCAAGTCTGACACGATTCAAACAAGAACAAGTTTTAAAAATCTTTAATGTTAAACTTCTTAGGGAACAGCAAAAGGTTTAAAGATTCAAATCTGGCGCACAAAGGTTAAGACCGAACAAGCACGACACAAAGCAAACCAGGAATGTCTTTACTTCACTGGGGAAATAAAGACAAACACAAACAACCGACCACAAGCAAAACAGAGCACAAATATGCAAAGATGCTAAGGGTATAATGCATATGCTTAGCTATATGCTAGAAACGACGCGAACGACGCAAAACAGGAAAGAAGAAAGGATAACACAAGCCAACACCCTGAAACCCAAACATCAAGGATAACCAGGGCAATCTTCTTTTCACCGGAGATGGCAAATCCAAGCCAAAGATACAATACTACTAACTCTTTCTGTACAAACTTGATTCCAAAACGTCTTAATTCCAGAGTAAAACTTTGTTTATCTTTATGTTTTCTTAGAAATTGCAACATTTCCGTTTTCAAAAATCAAGTGAAAATGACGAAGTTATTGTATTCAAAGACCAATAACAACTCTAGTGACTAAGAATTCTGTCGTCTAACAGCTGACTTCTCTGGGGACTCCTGCATAAAGAGCTGGGGTCTGGTACTCAAAGGTGAAAACCAAAGCATAAGCCTAGCTTAGGCAAATGTTTTGGATATATTGGGAAAGTTCTTCTTCTTTATTGGGGAAATAAATCCATTAGGAATTTGTCAAAATCAGCTGATGTAGCAACTTGATGGGGAGCTAACAAAGTAATTATGCATTCCACTGGCATAACTACCATCTTCAAATCTTATCTGCCCCAGGCTAGACGGTCTATACGATAACAAGAGGATTTTATAGAAGAATTAGCATACAGGGTGTTTCAATATCTTCAAACTCTTGGAGAGATCTCGGCATAACTGCCCCAGATTAGGGGATGAATAATCAAAAGAATTTTATGGAAGGATTTAAATACTAGATGCTTCAATATCTTCCAACTTGAATAATCAAAAGAATTTTACGGAAGGATTGAAATACCAGATACCTCAATATCTTCCAACTTGAATAATCAAAAGAATTTTACGGAAGGATTGAAATACCAGATGCTTCAATATCTTCCAACTTGAATAATCAAAAGAATTTTACGGAAGGATTGAAATACCAGATGTTTCAATATCTTCCAACTTGAATAATCAAAAGAATTTTACGGAAGACTTGAAATACCAGATGCTTCAGTATCTTCCAACTTGAATAATCAAAAGAATTTTACGGAAGACTTGAAATACCAGGTACTTCAATATCTTCCAACTTTTGAATAATCAAAAGAATTTTACGGAAGACTTGAAATACCAGATGCTTCAGTATCTTCCAACTTGAATAATCAAAAGAATTTTACGGAAGACTTGAAATACCAGGTGCTTCAATATCTTCCAACTTTTGAATCTTGACGTAGCTGTTTCTGTTCAGTTATACTCGAGATACTCAAACTGTATTAGAAATTACTGGGGAACGGATTTGCCTCTGCTGATGGGTTACTGAAGTCAAAACTAGTCATAAGATGATCTCAAGAATATTTGCCCCAATATTCTGAATTTGCAGAATTCTGCCTCTGATTTGTCAACTCACACTTGGTTGCCCCTGATTGAGTCAAATTTATTTTATCGAGTTCAATTCCTTGACTGACCGCGTTTGTTGGGATTCCTTGATATCGAATGGTATTGCAAACAAGTGTTGTTCATTAAAATTGGCAAAATTTAATGCAAAGTTTGAAAACAAAGCTTTGATAAAAAACGCACAATAAAATGATTAAATAGTAAAAAACAAAGGTGGGTCTAGTCATTAAGGAAGTGACCAACACACGCGAGTAACAAAGATTATTAGGAGTCAAGTTACTCAACCTTGTTGTAGTATGATTTTCAAAACAACCTTACCTCAATTAGGTCTTTTAGGGGTTGTAACATGTGGTCCGGTTCATGGTTTATGAAACAAAGGACGATTTCCAATCCTACGCTCAGTTAACTCAAGATATACGTTCAACTCTCCAAAAGTAGGAAGTCACTTGATTTGAAAGCTGACTGGGGCCTTATATGAAGCGCTCGTGTTTGAATGCATAACCGAGTTAAACTGAGAACTACCCTGCCCCCAAGGTTGAGATTTAAGGTTTCTTGTGTGTAAAGAGTGAAAGAAAACTCCTGCTTCTAGGCTCGAAGGGGTTAACGATGGATTATCTTCCTTATTTCTCCAGTGTTTGGGAATTGAAACAATGCCTTACATCCTTGGCAAGGTTTAATCGGCAGCATACCACAGCAATTATGAACACGAGGTTTTCATCATCCTCCCTAATATTTGTTTTAACAAAAGTTTGAAAAAGGGGTGAAAAAGATATATATTTTGCTTTTATGAAAATAAAAGTAAACGAGTGAAACGAATGGATTATTTCAAAAGATGCATAAATATTTCATTAATGTTGCCAATTTAAAGGTACAACAAAGCTCATAAGCAAATATCAATACAATTAAAGGAAATACAACTGAAATACAAAACACAGCCAACTTTGGTGAATCATTTCAAAGATCTTAGTTTCCGGGTCCAAACGGGGAAATGTCTTCACCATCAATCACTTGCTCTTTGTGGTGTAGAACTTTGAGAGGCCTTGCAGGTCCTTTACCTTTTGCTTCAAAAGTTGAAGTACCAGCGTCTGAAGTATCTTCCTGAGGTTTCAGTTTTTTAGCAGGCTCATCAGCTTCTCTTCGAACTCTTTGCATTCTTCAATGGGACACCCCATTGTCCCAGTGCGAAATTTGCACTCAGGCTTTGGGCGATCTTCTTCGAAGATTAAGTCCCTGTCATGGATCAGCTCTTGCACAAAATATTCTAAAGCTCGGCAATTGTCCAAATCATGCCCTTCAGCTCCCTTATGGAATTCACAGGTTAGGTTGGGATCATACCAAGGTCCCTGGAAAGGTGTGAGAAGTCGTGGAGTTACCAGCTTGTTTTGCATCAATAGTGGGAAAAGTTTGCTTAACGACACCGGGATAGGCTGGTGGTTAAATTTTCCTCTTTTGGCAGCACACTTCTTCTTATCTTGGGGAGAAACACACGTTGGAGACTGAAAACCCCTTTTCGTAGACACCTGATGTTTGGATGCAGGAACAGGACCAACGTTCTGCTGGCATAAGGCTTCTCCAAAAACAAATTTTGGACACGAGAGATCCTTAGGAGATGGCAAAGGATAGTTGATTTGAATGCCTTATGGTGTAAATGATAACTTCTCAGAATCAAGCAGCGTCTGAACCTGGCTTCTGAGTACCTTGCAATCCTCAGTTAAATGCCCCGGTGCCCTAGCGTGGTAGTCGCATCGGACGTTGGCATCAAAACCTAGTGGGTATGGAGGGATCATTGGCTCTAAGTCCTTCAGTATTATCAATCCACTTTTGATCAAAACTGGCAAAAGCTGATTGTATGCCATCGTCAACGGAGTGAAATTCCTCTTTAGTTTCCTTGATCTTTGTCGTTCACGCTGACGTGGCAAGCGAGCGCTCTTGAAAGCTGGTCTGACGGGATGAATGCGATTCTCCTTTTTCAACAGAGTTTCCAAAACCCAATTCATCTGGCACTTGATGATTCTGATCTCCTATCCCATTTTCTCCTGGTACTCCCAAATTTCCTTCATCGTTGCTAGCGTGACCTTCATAGTTTCCAGAAACTGCCCTATTCCTCTTTGGAGCTCTCTCAATTCGTTGTTGACTCTGTCCATTTCACAGTATTGTTCAGACATCCTTTGTCGAGTTTGGACTTGGGTATTGGCGTTTGGAAAATCAAGGGGACGGACTCTAAAGAGAACGAGACGACATGAGATGGGGAAGAATGCACGTGCACATGCAAGGATGCAAAATGATATGCAAAAAAATGCAGATGCAAACTAAACTATCAAGAAACACAAATATTTACAAACATTGTAGACAAATGGAGTCTTTCTCAAAATAAACTTCTTCATTGAGATTGTCAGCTGTTACATTTTAGAGCGGAGGATTCTCCTGCTTGGGGTTCAAAAGGTAAGGACGCTCCTAAACTGAAATGAGAAATAACAACATTGATAGAAACCAATAGATGGCACTTCTAAAAGTTTGATCCACTAGAGGATGATTCTTCTACTCCATTAATCTTCCTTGTGAGCTCTTCAATGCGCTTCCTAGTCCTTTCCCTTTCGAAGAACAAATCAGCCATTGTTTCTGCCATCTTCTGCTTGGCTTTAGAGGGTGAATCATGTCGAGGAAATGGCTTCCTTATCACTTGAGCAATGTCACGGGACCACTGCAGATGGGTCTCAGAGACCTGGCATTCAGCCTTCCAGAGTTGTCTGTTGATATTACGCCATGCATACTCGAGTCTCTTTTTCATCTCAAATCCTTCATCTCTTTCGTAGTACATCTTGATCATATCCTCGTTTCTGGGAGGTTCTTTCTTCAAGTAGCCTAACTGGCGGCGGGCGAGAACAAGATTATAATTGATGCAGCCATCTCTACCCATCAAAGGCACATTGGGGCAATCCCCACAGCTAACGATCATAGTAATCCCTTCATCTGTCGGGTTATACCATTCGATGTCAGTGTGTTTTAACTTCATCAATTTCTTGGACCATAAACCACAGTCTGCAACTTCCCAGAAGGCAGGAGTTTTTGGTAGGTAGGAGGTGAACCATTTGTAGAAAAGGGCCGCACAGCAGACAATTTGTCCACCACCTCTTAAATATCTGTACTGAACTGAGTGATAAACATCTGCAAGTAAAGTAGGGACCGAATTGTTGATGGTGAATATCTGAATGGCCTGGATATCCACAAAATTCTTGTCACTCGGGAACAGGAACAAGCCATAGACCATTAAGGCAAAAGTTGATTCAAACAACGCCTCATTTCCCTGGTCTTTAAAATAAAGGGCCTTTGCCATCAGGAATAAGGCGGGGAGTCCAGGTCGTCCTCCTTTGATAGTAAAATTATCTTGAATGTCTGATACTCTGATCTTCGTGACTCTGGCAATTTCTTTGACGGAAAGCATCATCTTAATTCCAGAGAAAATTGGAGCCTTCTTGACAGGAATTCCAATTAGAGCAGAAAATTCTTCCAAGGTCGGTACCAACTGAAACTCAGGAAAAAGAAAACAGCGGTAATTGGGATGGTACAGTTGTACCAAGGTTTCCAGCAATCCTTCCCTCACTTGTAACTTCATTAGGGACAGAAGGTCTCCGTACTTTTCGATGAAACTTAACGGGTCTTCAATTCTTCCTCCGATCTCTATCAGCTGCTCGACGTTAGGGATCAGGAAAGTAAAGGGCCAGTTTATCTTCTTGGTAGCGTCCATTGTCTACAAAGTCTGCAAAACAAAGTTAGTGTCTTGATAGTTTAGCAGAATGCAATGCAACATGATGGGTGTAATTCAAGGAAACTCAACATTGTATTTTGTAAATTTTAAGGAACCTTTTTCTTAGAAGAAAAATCTCATCTCATTTCATTAATAATAAAGTTTTTGGATTACAAACAAAAGATGATTACACCTTCGAAAACCAAAATACAGAATGTGAAATAAAGAAAACTAAGTCCTAAGCCATCAATCAATCTTCTCCCATTAATCTCATGGCGAGCTTCTGGTTTTCATTCTGCAACCTCTCATTCTCAACAGCGAGCTTGGCCAACTGTGACTTCCATGGTTCTGGTGGAGATGATGTGCTAGGAGAAAATAAATCTCCTTGCGCCTTCCTCTTTCTGACAGCCTCTTCTTCCTTCCTCCTGAGACTCTTTTGAAGTTCATTCATCTCAAAGTCAAGAATCAGATACTTGTTCATCCATGCATTCCTTTCTCGTTCTGCTTGAGCCAGCCAGATCTTCAATTCGTCCTTATTGCTTGTGAAGAAAAGAACAGGATCTCTGGGAGCTAATGGGATAGGATCATGACGATCATACGGAATCTTCAACTCAACAGCTTTCTTTTTCACCCACTGAGTGTAGGATTCTGAAGCCAAACACTCAGGTTTCCCTAAAGCAGAGATACCTCTTGTGTGAACATGACGCCAATCGTGGGCCATCTTTTCCCTAAGCACAGGGTCCTTATCTTCTTCAAAGAACAAACCTTCCAAGTAGATGTTGTTAGGCTTAGCTTCCATAGAGTAACCATGTTAACGACAAGCCAAAGCGGGATTGTAGCTTATGCCTCCTTTTGTGCCAAGAAGCGGTACATTAGCAAATCCTCTACAGCTAACAATCATATCTTTGCCTTTGAGCAATGGGTGGTACCACTCTAGATCAGTGTTGGTGAGAGACATGATCGTTTCTGACCAAAGAAGTCCACCTTGGAGATCCCAAAAGGTCTTAGAGCGAGGTAAGTGTGAAATAAGCCACTTATACAATAGTGTGGCACATCATGTTACCATCCCTCCCTTATGAGCAGTCCTCAAATGCACTGAATGGTAGGCGTCTGCAAGTAAGGTTGGAACTGGATTTCTAATGATAAAGATCTTGATTGCGTTCATATCAACAAAGTTCTCAATGTTGGGAAACAGAAATAACCCATAGATGAGAAGGGCCATAACAGCTTCGTAATCCACCATATTCTTCATGCTAGCATAATAATTGGCTTTCTCCATTAGAAACTTGACAGACAACCCAAAAAGTCCTCCCTTGACAACCAAGTTAGCCTTGACTTCTGACAGCTTGAGATGAGCCGCTTCTGCAATATCCTTCTCCTTAGGCGTCATTTCCAAACCAGAGTAAGGAAGGTTTGGGGTAATAGGAATACCAACTAGAATAACATATTCCTCGAGCGTGGGCATTAACTGATAATCTGGAAAAGTGAAACAATGGTACATGGGATCATAGAACTGCATGAGAGTGGGAAGCAACCCATATACCATTCTGGACTTCATCAGAGAGAAAATCCTCCCATACTTGGTTTGGAACGTTGATGATTCATTGATTGGTTTACCCAGATTCTTTAAATCTTCCAATTTTGGACTAATGAAGGTGTACTTCTTTGTTTTCCTTTTTTCAAAATCCATCCTATAAAGTTTGCAAAACAATGTTGAATTCCTTGAATATACACAATGCATATGATACAAGGATGAATGCAACAAACACACATAAACAGATAAGCACAAAGCACACAGAGAAACCTAAGTTAAGAGTCACGAGCATGGAGTCAAAGGTCTACCCATCCCAAAGGTATGTACTATGGTTTTCACCTGCCAGACAAGGTTCTAAAAAGTTCCCAGAGTCGACAACCCATCTTTCGGATTTTATCGACTTTCCAATTGCTTGGTGATCGATAAAATTCTCAAGAGAGTCTCATCTGAGTGTAGTATCGCGTAGCAACCATTTGGGATTGCTCCCTCACAGTCATCGTACTACGTCCTAAATAGGCCAAGTTGGGTTAAAGGGATAACTAAAGGTCATCAGTATCTCTGGCTCCTAGGTCAAAAGTAGTAATGCATTCACGATTGCTCGTTCAACATTTACCACCTCCAAGAGGGCCTCAACTGAGTGTGGACTTCAAGTTCCCTCCTTTGGGATTTCTCCCTCGAAGTTCCCTTGACTATGTCCACGGTTCCTAAACATATGTGTTCTCTCAAGTCCGGGTTAGGACTTATCTCACTCATAGATACCATGTCAACCCAAATTAAACAGAAAAATGTCAAGCAAGAACAGATATACAGATATATAAGCAAATATGACATACATAAGCATATACAAGTAAATAAGCAAACATGAATAACATATAAACAAGATAGGCTTAACCCTCTTAGGAAAGGACCAGCAATAGGTCTAACTGTCCCCAGTGAAGTCGCCATTTCTGTTGCGGTGAAAATCAGATAACAAGCTATTAATTAACTTGCATCATATTTCTTTCACAACCGACTTTGATTTATCCAAAGGAAAGGTTCAAGATCGTTAGAAAAACCTAAAGGGGAACTAAGGTTCGGGGGTTGGTTACGTCTAGGGAAGACATTAGCACCCTAAATGTCCGTAGTACTCTACGGGAGCCTTTTGTTAAGTTATCTTATGTTTTCTAAAGGTTCTATGCTAAAGGTTTGAAACCCTAGGGGTTAGTATCTAAGTATACTCGACAAGGCATCGCACCTTGCGCCTACGTATCCTCGGGTATAGAATCAGAGTATGCGTAGTTCTACTTCTACTGAATGATTGACTTTGGTCAATATTCAGAGGGGAAATGAGCGTGACCTTATTGTAGAGTATAAGAACTCTCTAAATCTAGTTATAATGGTCCTATGTTATGTTTTAGTCAATAGGGAAAGTGAGTATTCATTAGGATAAATATCACCAAGAGTGTAAGAACTCTCTCCTAAGGCTAGTTATGATTCCATGGCCCTGATGAGGCCAAGAAATAGGGTTTAGCTCTTATGAGGCTACTAGGTTAAGGTGGGGGCTATGAATTCAAGAGTCAACATTAATCACCTTCCTTTGGAATGGGGAAAAGATACGGTTATAGGATATGATAACAAGAGATATTGATAAAGATGAATAACAACAATAACATAAGTATGGCAAAAAGTAATTCATAAATAAGCATGGATAAAATGGATATGATCATCATAAAGACATATCAATATGTTTCAATCTTAAGGAAGACATACATAAGGAACACTGACAAGATAAAGAGGTATGATACTAATCAAAGATGATAGTTAAAGAAGAATAAAATTCACATCAAAGTCAAATATGTGATAAACCAAACATGGAGAATTAGTTCAAGACCTAAACAAATATTAATGAATAACACTCATGATGCTCATAAATAAATGCTAACAATAACCCAATTAAGAAACAATTAAGAAACAATTAAGCTTGAATAAACAAGAGAGAAATTAAGATAAATCTCATATTAAGAAACAATTAAGCTTAAATAATTAAGAAACAATTAGAACTAACTCACATATTAATTATTAAGTTTACATAAATAAAGAAGAAATAAATTACATATTAATAATAATACTCAATTAAGAAATAATTGCTAATTAAAATTAAATAAAGATTAAAAATATTTTGGAGTTTTTTTTTGGAATAAATGGAAAAGAGAAATAATATGATAAATAAAATAAAAATGTTTTGAGAAGACTTAATATAAAAGAAAATCACTTAAATTAATTAACAATAAAAATACAAAATAAAAGACCAACACGCTGGGGGTGTAATAAGTAATTCTGAAATAGTTGAAAGAACAAAAGCAATAAGATGGGTCTGGAAAAGGAGGGGGGCGAATAACATGATGGCCCAAGTTGAAAATGGCTGCAAAAGGAAAAAAAACAAAACAAAGGGGACTGGGGCGAGGGGGATTCGAACCCCAGCCCCTTTGTTTACAAAGGCAAGGTTTGAACCACTGGGGTGGCGATACATCCATTGTATACGCCCACCCCAATAACATATAAACCAAAGAAGTTCATAAATGCTTTTTAATAAAAAAAACCAATGCGCATGTATCAGAAGCTTGTGCATAACATAAAATTAATAGGTCAAAGTACCATTTAAGTCATAACACGACAAAACCACTCAAACGGCCAATCACACGCAAGCATGGGAATGAAACATGCAGAACAACATAAAACCAATCGTGTTTCAATCTGAAATCTCAAAATAAACATCCAACTTCAATCCAATATTACAGCCTCCATATGCAACCAAAAATCACGAAATAACATACCATATTGAAGTACTCAAAATATAGAACACGGTGGAACCCTAATCTAAACAAAATAATAAACACATCATGAACAAGAGGCAAAGGAAACCACAAGTTCAACATCCAAACCCAGTTCTGCGAAGGATGAGAAACTATACTCTGTTTCAAACCTCAACCAACAATAACCCTCAAATGCTTCAACAAAAACATTATAGTAGGAACATGTTACAACTCAGAATCTCATTCACATGTTAACATGAACAACCAACAAGATTTAAAACTCAAATGAGTTGGAAATAACATCAAACAGCCAACATACATCCAAATACAAATTACAGCCATGCACACATGATGAACATCATTCAGAACAACAACTACATCTCTATACTCCAGCCATGTTATTCATGCAGGGATGCAAAACAAACTTAACAGCCTATGAGTGCTATGATTTACACACGATATACATCAGAGTTGGTATGTTCAGTATGCATATGCTCAAAGCAAAATCTACCTTCAAATAGTATTCATTTTACCACAGATTAACAAGTGTTCTTATCATGGAAACAACTTCATACATTTATTATGGCAGCCATGAAGAGGTATGAAACCTCTAAAACAATCTCAACAAAGGTTTATAACAATATACATACCATGCAAATACACTATGAAAACACAAACATTAAAACAACATAGGATCTCTAACATTAAACTAGAATGTATTCAGCATAGCATATGATTCAAGCATGATAAGCATGATAAGCATGATAAGTGAAAGGTTGAGGAACTTACCTGGTTCCTGAGTGAGCAACGAAAACTCCTTCCTCTGCAGCTAGCTCGTGGGCTCTCAAAGTGTTTTTTTTCAGAGTTGTTTGGTGTTGATTGTTGGTGAGAAATGGATGAGAGTGCATCTCCTTTTATAGAGGGTTCAGCTGGATAATGGCTTTCCTGGCACAAGGGATATTGGTTTTGTTTTAGGGAGAAAGATCACACAAGATCCTACACGCCTGACCTATTCTTACATCTTGAGCCAAGTGAATGTTTGGTTGCTTGAGATGAGATTTAAGTCAGAAAAAGAGTGAGCAAAGACCAAAGGTTTACAGTGCAAGGAGAGTTTCATAATGGTCCATGCTTTTGGCTTTTGTATGTCAACCTTGTGAAGTACAAAGATGTTGTACTTGTAGCTTGTTCTCACGGGTTTTTGGGAAAAGAGAAGTATTGGAAGTGATGGAAAAAGATCCGTTGGTGTACTTGGTGAGTAGAAGACTTTGGTTCAGATTGCAAGCATGGTATGGCATGAAGCAAGAATCATGGGTCTTACTTGTCCACACGACAACTTTGCAACCAATGGCCCACATGATTTGGTTCTTGGTTCCTTTGAAAGAGAGCATCTAATAGAGTGAATTTCATGTTGGTGCCAAGCTGAAATTGTGCTTAGAATCATGTAAGAAACGTGCCACAATATTGATGTAGTAACATTTTGATCCTCTCTCCTCAAATCTCACTACATCTAAATTCTACTCTAATGTTTAAACCGAGCAAATTTGTTCAAGAACCCTAGGAATAGATTGTTAAATTAAACGTCGTTTCTGCAGCTTCTAAGCACGACTCTTGAGGGATTTCACTCTACTACCTCCCCTCTACACATTGGTATTAAGAAATGATATAAATAAAGTGGATCAAGCTTACTTCCGGTGACGACGATAGTGAACTTTTCGGCGAAGACCTTTGAAATACGTTCTCTTCCCCTGGATCCTCTTCTTCACTTCTTCTACTCCTTCTTCGTCAAGAATCAATAAGAGCGTTTCTTATTGTTGTTGTTGTTCTGAGTATGCGTCTTGTCGATTTGTCCGAATTATGTGCAGTGAACTTGTTCTGGAATTCTTGCAGGTGCGTCACGTTAAATGCGTGAGTTCTTGCGTGTGTCGAACCTGCGCTATCGAACGGTTCTGGTTCGATGAAGATTGAAGTATCTTGCTGTGGTTTGAGCAGGTTTTGGAGTTGAAGATATTGCAGAGTTGCAGAATGATGCTGATGAAGGTTGATGGTGAATTGGTGATGAAGAGAGAAGGTCGATTCGAGCATGGAGATTGAAGCTCAATAATGAATAACGTGGAGAAGAAGGATTTTAGAGAGAAGAGTTTCTGAACCAGTTCCAGAATGATGAATGTGGAGAAAAATGACTAGCCAGAAAAAAAACTGAACTGTGGAGATGATTGTTTAATTTATGGAGATCCTATCAGGTTAGTTTCAAACTTGAAAATATGTTATGATAGTTTGTTATTCTGTAATGGTTAGTTATTGAGCTGGCAGTTAGTTAGGAGGTTAATGAAATCGGTTAGATTAGTTCGAAAAAAATGGAGTTGGTTACAGGACTGTTAAGGTAGTTATAAGGTTAGAAGGTTCAGTTAATAGTTGGTTAGATTGCTAGGGCGATACTGTTATAGTTAGTTTGTGACAGTTAGGATTAGTTAGTAGTGAAAACATTGTAGTTACAAGTTGCTGAAGTGGTTCATAACAGCTAGCATAAGAGCATACCAATTGGTTTTTCGAGTTGAAGGCTAGGGAAAATGTCAATATGTTGCATCTAGAATTTGTTGCTCTTGAACCATGTTAATGTAGTCACCACCTTTAGTTGCCACTCCTTGAATCAAATGCTACGCCATGGTTACTGTAAGTTGGAAATGAAGTGTTAGTGGATTTGTAGGCTGCAAATGATATAATGAACACATCAAGTTCTAAGCCGACGTCGTGTCCAAATTGTTACCAGGTTTTTTTTCTGAAACAGCCTGTATAATCTTCTGAATTATTGGTCCTGATTCCTCTTCTTATTTATTCATGGTTACATTATGATCGATTTCCATATGTTGGTTGCTTGTGGGGACTAAACACGATATCTCATTACTTGAAATCCTCAGTCATTTAATGTGCTATTAATCAAAGCAATGATGATGTTAAAAAAGAGTAGCACAAACACATGACCTATAGCTCCGGATCATGAATTTTGAATGTTTCAGAAATATGAAGGACATAATCAATAGACTTAATAATCTGCTTATTGCAGGAAACAGAAGTGATTGGGTTGAAATTGAAAGCATGCTGAGCAAGAAGCGGAAGCGAGATTGATCGAAGAGGAAAAATAAGGCGAGAAGAAGGCGCTTGATGAAGAAACTTCCACAACAAAGGATGATCCTTCCCGTTTTCAGGACAAATTTCTGAGACCAAAAGCTCAACCAACTCGGAACTCGGTAACTCGACTCTGACCGGGTTAAAGTACTCAATCAATTCCGTTACCCATGTCGTTGGCGACTTGTTGCCACGTTGCTGCCATAGATGAAACCTCTGTAATGTTTGATTTTTCTCTATGAATAAAGTAGATGAAATAATGAAAAGGAAAATGGTAGTTAGTCGTGTATGTTTTGAAACTGATGGGAGTTTGAATTTGAGTTTTGCTGAAATTTTGAGTTGGCAATGTGAATGAATTTATTTCTGAATTATCATGAACTTCATCGTCCCGAACCCGGAAAACTCCGACTCTGTGGTCATTATTCTTTTCACTAACAGTGGGACTGATGCCTTTCTTTGCAGGAAACAATTATTGACTTGTTTTTTAAGCTGGAGCTCGCAGTGACGTCAAGAGGATCGTGGCGTACGCCGTTACGACGATGTTCTGAGGAGGAATGAGCCTGGAAAGCTAATCCAAGCTTGGTTCAGAAGATTCACCTTGGTTTCCAACTAGTTTATGCATGATTAGAGGAGTTTTCGTAGATGTCGATCATACTTCTCTCACCATGTCGGCATCCTTGGCATCTTCAGTAAGTTTAGAAATGATATGCTTGTATTGAGGTTAGCCATTGAAACACCTGCTGGAAGTTAGAGTAGCTGCCATCGATGTTTTACATGTTATGAATATGAATGGGCGGTGTATAGAGTTTGATGGAAAGAGATTACTAACACATGTCTTGGAGTCCCTGTGTTAATAAATCCCATACATTAGTGTAAAGGTTTCTTTTGGATGAATTGTGGTGTTTATTGGTTAAATAACATTTAGCGTTGCTAACTATGCAAAAAAAATGGTTTGAAATGCCAAAGTATGGGTGCTAACTTGCTACTGAAAGTTAATGAACCCAATGTAATTAGGATGCTTATGGTTAAATTAGTATGTTAAATTGTCGGTTTTCTGTTATGCCAATGATTTAGTGTGATGAGATTGAATGATGTATTGGCTGTGTTGTCTTGGTTGTTTGTGAAGCTGAATGCCAACCTCCAGGAGCTGCTCCATGTAGAAGGTGATCAAATAACATTAGATCAAGCTGTTGGATTTGGGTATCCCTTTGGGAAGACTAAGTGAAGTTCAAGTTAAAGTTGGCGTTGAAGTTGTAAAGGCTCATCCCTCCTAGTGTTGAAAGCTGCCTTAGAGCTACCATCTTCTCTTCATATTTTGTAATACTGAGAATGAACTTTTGTTGTAATTCTGTGCGCAATAAGGACACCGCCAAAGCCATTCCTTTTCCTTTTAAGACAACCTTGGTTTTTTTATTTATTTATGTATGACTGTAAAACAACTCTTCCTCTTTTCCAAACCAGCCCTTCACGGCATGTTACTTAACTGTGGTGGAATTGTTGTTACGTCCTCATTCTAGAGACAAGATGTGTACTAACACGAGTACCTCCTATTGTTGATACGTCATCATTTTGTTAGCTATGCAAGAATTCTAGCCACCATGAGTACAATTGAAAATTTCTAATTTTAACTCTTGGAACTTGATCAATGGAGGGTGAGATAACTGACTACGATGTTATCTTAAAAACATTTTATTTTCACTACAAAAAGTGTCAGGTTTTACCATAAAATACATCTCCACTGGCCCCGTCTCCTATTTGATTTGAGAAATCATTTGTGGCTGCCTTAAGATCATCAGATGTAAAGTACTGAGCACCAAAATATTGATTTCTATCAAATCGTTGACTTTCTTGTCTTGAAGGATGAAAAGTCAGTCCCACAGAATGTACATATGATGCAGCATAGTTATTATTGTGTCGGCGTCAATAAATATATATTATTGCAATCACAACGAGTGTTGCCAACACCTAGTAAACAACACCTTTAAAAAAAACGAAGTGTAAATCATTATATTGTGTTTATAACATATCTACATCGTACAAATGAAAAAAAGTATTGAGGAAAATTGATTTTTTTTTTACCAACAAGGAGTTTCTTTTTCAAGTTCCATGCTCCTGCAGTAGCCACATATGAAAAAAAGATAAGTTAGCATTGTGATCATTCAAAGATAATATTATACTTTAATATTCACATAGAATGGTGTACTTGACAAACCATTGGCAGTCGGAGATCTCTTTAAGAGACATGTAATTGCATTTTCTGAGTTTTTAAAGCCACATGTCCCACCTGATCTTATGCAAGCACGACATTTGTCTTCTCCCACCCCATTCCACCTAATCTCAAATCCTTTATTTAAAAATCCCGTCTCAGCATCCGAGGAATTAACAAAAGTTTTTTTTATTCTGGGAATTGTGATACTATTATTACACTTCATAATAACGAAATCAGACAATTTAGAATTTGAGACTAGATATACACTCTTTGTTGTGTTCTCTTTTATGCAAACAAAGACATCAGAAACTTCGACAATTAAATGTTGAGGAAGACGATCACACTCATAAAATGCAGTATAGTTTTCGTTGTTTGAAGTGTAGTTGAAAAAATGTGAATCTACATCCACATTAATATAGTGTTTAGGACAATAAGTTTTATGATTAACATCTAAATCATAAAAATCTTCTCTAGAAATCCTCAAAAGTTGAGAGGTTTGATTTACATGAAGAATGCGAAATTTTTGGGACTTAATTTCAATACTCAAATGGCCATTTTGGCAATCAAGCTTGAATTCAGGATGTCCGCAATAACTTGGTTGGGTGTTAAAATTCCAAAATGGATACGTTAAATTAATGAAATTACCACAGCTAAAAGGTTCACATGATGTGTACATTTCATCTGCGGTAACATGAAATTGACTCAAAAAAAGTGAGAGGAAGATAAAGGTGTTGATGACAGAAAATTTTTTTGCCATGACTTTGATGAATATAACCTTCTGCAAACAACCTGAAATTAAATTACATTTGTTATATGTAATATAAGATATAAGATTATTGAAGCACTATAAGAAATATATACTAATATTAAACGACAAAATTGTTGATGTTGATGACAGTAGATTTTATATGGAAATTCTATATTTCTATTTTCTTCGAATCTATATAGTGTAATTTGCAAGCACAAACACTTTAAACAAACAATTCAAAATAATGAGAGTGATTGCACAAAATTGAGAAGGCCTAGTTTTTGATTTTTTGTTGAACACTCACAACTTCCCTAAATAAAATTAAATTAATTGTACTATCTCCTAAATGGATTATGAACATATTATAAGTGGTTATTAACTCAATATCATAATCCACTTTTCTTAAAAGTTAAAACATATATCCTGTTAGTCTACACAAAGTGTAATGAGGTTTTGCTTCTGCCTAAAAAGTTTAATTTAACACATTATTCGACATTTAAGTATATAATATTTATTAATATATCTTTACAAAAATGATAGAAAATATTCAATCATAAATAAAAGTTATATGTTACGCCGTTGTATTTTTGTTTGTAAAGGAATCAAAGTTTATTGATATAATTTATGGCACTTGAGTTATAACTAAAAAATAATTTAATGCTTCCTTAAACTGCTATTTATTTTTATATTTATTTAAAACATCGTAACATTTGAAAATTTATTACATATAACTTAAATAAATCTTATAAAAAAGAGTTAAATATTTTTTAATTTATTAAATTGTATTTTATTTTTGTAATCATGAGTATAGATTGTGTGCCACTGAATTTGAAATTTGTATTACCAAAAGTAGACCATGAATATTAATAGAGGCAGATATTTTAAAGTAATTAAATTTATAAAACAAATCAACTTAAAAAATTAGTTACTAATATAACAACTTCTTTAAACAATGACTTGCTAATACATCTTTTTAAAATATATTGATTTCAATTTGTTTTCAACAAATAGCAATTTCTTTCTCCAATCATGCGAGACAATTTTACTATAATTTTCAACAAATAGCAACTTCTTTAAGAATACAAATGAATAATAGAAAAACACTTTTGTGTAGGGATGATACATACACTTTAATAATGTAGTCATCTTTTTGTGTGACTGTTACATGATATTAAATTCGTTGTTTCTAATGCTATGATTGAATTTCATTGTTTGACTTATATAATTCTCTAAACCAAAAAGGTATAATTGAAAAAATTGAAAATCTTCAAGCATCATGTGTTTCGTTAAACCATTAATTTATTATTGGTTCATTAAAACAGTAATTTATGCTATGGTTGAATATCTAGTGCTCGTTAAAACCTTTATTATTAAATTCATTAAAACAGTGCGATGTAATATGGACAACTTGTTACAATTTTTATTTAAAAAAATGTATTTTAAAAAAAGAGTAAGACCAAGGTAATTAAAAAAGTATAGATAGAACTTTGAAGCTGAAAGATTTGATCGAGATCGAGATCGAATTGAGATTAGACTCGTATTAACAAAATGTCCTTTTTAATTATTTTAAGTCAATATATCATGTAATATTTGCATATATCTTAAAACTTTTTCTTTCATTTAAGATTTTATTAAAAAGCATTCACTTTTCTTTCATCGGTTCACAATTGTTAAATCATTAAATCATTAAATATGCAAGAAGACGAAAATATAATATTTTGTACTCATGGTTATCTCATACAAAAAACAATATTTTAAATAACATTTGTTTCACTTTCTCAATTGTACAAAGTTTTAACTCTTAAATTGTTGGGTTGGCGTCTATAAATTATAACTTGACAAGTCCAAATTGAATTTTGCATGTGGTTGATCTCATCTTCATAAACAAAGGTAGTATGTATATTGTCTTCGATTGCACAGATCAAATAAATTGTTGTAGAACAGATCATTCGGATCAAAGTATTTACCCTTTTCTTAAACTAAATTCAGTTACTTTTTTCCTTCAAGAAAACAAATATATTAAATCCCATACACATGAAGAAAAAAAAATAGAAGCTCCACATTTGCTCAATTGGAAGTTTACTATAGACCGATGAAATGATCAAATTTTAACATGAGACATTTATTAGCAATGCATGAAATGTCACTAGCATACTTCACTAACAAAAGTTGACATTGCATGAAAGTTAAATACTATATATTATTTGGGCCACACATTTGTATAAACTATTTTAATCAAGAAACACTATAAATTATATAAACAATTTGGGCCACACATTTTTTCTTTACAAAATAATATATTTTAAAACAAAAAACTATAATTTTAGTAATTCAAAAATAAATGAAATTGAACTAGACAAATTTTTTTAATTAAAATTAAAGTCAATAAGTTATTTGATAAAAATATACATAAACCATTTTACAAATACACATTTTACAAAACATCAAACAATATATAATTGACAATAAATAGGACACGAAATTAATAGAATGAAACACAAACATTTTACCACCAGAACAATATCTGGTGTATGCTCTCTTTGTGACTTAAATTGAATTTTTTTTTCTCCACAAAAAATGGAGAACTAATATTGAATGGATCTATGGATTATCTATTTGTGAACACTTTCTTGGTTAGTTCTACAATCTTAAAAATTGATGGGGTCCAGAGGTTATTACACATATCAAAATACTATCACAACTAAGAAAATATATCCCAAATGTGGAAATTTATGATATGGTCGCACTCTAGACAGAATCTTCGCAATAACCCTCCGAAAGTTCATCCATCATGGCTATCACTAAATTCCTAACTTAACTTAAGTTTCACTCAGGCCCGGGTATAGGGTCTCACTCATAAGTGTGTGTAAAAGTGAAGTGAAGTGTGTGAAGAAAGCAAAATAAAAAAAAGGGTATTGTGGAAGCTTGGCGCAAGAAGAGTTGCGGCCTAGCAACCAAGGGAGGGAGTTTTGTTTATATTTCTATTCTTTAGCTTATTTTAGATCTAGAAGAATACAACCTAAATTTAAACTTTATACAGAACTACATCAAATTAGATGATCTAGAGGAAATGTTTATAATTTGAATTATTTAATCTACAAATTTTATGTTAAATTTAAATTTTTTAATTTATTTGTAATTAGTGAAGTAAAAAGTCAATTTGTACTTTTGTTTGCCTGCATTGCTATTATATATAACTTTCGATTTTAGCCTTTAATTTTATTAATTATACATCTTTTAAAGTGTGATTACTTATTATATTATTGCATAGATCTTGATTCTTTTTAAACAAATTAATTATTAATTTTGATATTTTGTTGTCATGAAGCAATATATATTTTCACATTATTTATTTTTTAACTAGAATGCTATGATGTTGTTGCTCTTCATTTATTTCATTTAGCAACAAGATAAACACTGAAAACTCATTTACCTAAGAGAATATGATATTAACTTTTTCATAGCACGTTTTCTGCTATCAACTTTTAAATTTTCCCAAAGTGAATTAATTTTCATAGTCGAAGATAAAGATAAGTTTTACTATGTTACTACACTTTTTGATTTGATTGCCAAACAAATAGTTTTGAACCAACTTTACTAGCTTGGATCTAGCAAGAAGAACCCTAATAAAACTGACTCCTTCGCAACCGTCCTACTACATCCACCACCGTTGTCATGATTTGTGGCTTTTCTTTTCTTTTAAAAGTAAATCTTAATACCCCGACAATAAAAGACACTAACTTTACTCCTCTTTCTTCTAAAATTAGAAACCCATATTCTTCTCTAAGAAGAAGAACAACGTTTTGAGTAAAGGGTTTACTCAAAAGAAAGAATTTTTTGTGTGCAGAAGAATCTAAAACTAGAAACAAGAATCAAATTAGAATCATTCTGATTTTGTTTTGATGTTCTTTCAGATCTAAAAAAAAAAAGAAAATGAAATGAAAAAACTCATTTTTATCTCTCTGTCTGTGTTCCAACAACAACACAGACAGACACTCTCTCCGGAATCTATGAAGAAAACAAAGTACCAAACCAAGTTGTCATGGTTTTAATTTTATGAAAATTGAAATGAATAAAGTAATGAATTAGAATAAGAATAAAAAGAGTGAAAATTTTGATCTTAATTTTAATTCTTCCTCTACTTTAAAGTGAACCAACTTTTGCATCCGGTTTCTTCCTCTTCTCTCCTTTCTTTTTCTCATTTTTTTCATTTTTCTTTCTGTTTTTGACTGATTCTTAATTCTAAACTGAATTCTTAAAAATATAAATTATAACCGCATAACATTGAACTTACCGGATGAGAAGAAGAAGAGATTCTGAAACTGTTTGGCAAATCTAAACTCTTCCAATAATTGAAGATGAGAAATGAACGAGAGAGACATGAGCGAGAGAGTTATTGGAGAAACAAGATACTTTGAGAAAATATATTGTCTTTCTAATGTTGCCATATAAATGAATAGAATTGTTATTTTTTACACTTTAACCACAACAACAATGTGTACACTATTATAAAATGAATTATATTAACTTACAATTTTTGTTTAACTAATAAACATTTATATCGAATAAGTAATTCATCTAAGCTAATTAACTAACAAAAATTATATTAACTAATTTAAATTAATTTTGATAAAAATGCATTTTAACTGTGAAAAATGCATTTAAATTAATTTTGATAAAAATACATTTTAACTGTGTAAAATTCAATACATAATTTTTATTCTAAAGTATTTTTTATAAATTTATTCTAATGTGTTATGTGAAAAATAATATGATTAAATATTATTTTTTTGTTTAAAAAGAAATAAATAATTTATTATATTATTTGTGTGGATAAAATAAAAAAAATAGTTTTTTTAATGTATAATATTTGAGTAATTTATAAAATGTTTGACAATTAGAAATTCATCGTCAATTTTATTATTATTAATCTGATAAAAAAATTTATTCTATTAGAAAGTCTGATTAAAAGTTATATTTAATTCTATTTTAAATAATTTTTCTATAATTTTTCATTATTTTTAATTATATTATTTTTAATGTATAACAAACTTTTTTGTTAAACAGTCTTTCATCTGAAAAGTAGATGGGGTAGACTTTTATTTAAATGGAAGCAAAAAAACTTCTATAAAACCTGTCAAATCTGCTGGAATACGTCCGAGAGAAGAAGGTATCTACCCCGCAGAAACCATACCAAGACCTAACGAGAGATTTCGCTATCCCTAAATTTTAAGTGCAAAAAACCATTTAGCTAGGCCCAGGGTGCACAACAGAAATCTCACCAAGCTTTTTCATCAGAGTCGGCACAATCAATGCAGAGACCCGATTTTAAACTAAAATAAATAGTCCTAAATTAAAAAAAATGGGCCTAAAAAAACATGTTTATCCAAGTATAACTGCAACAAAAACCAAAGCCTTTTTCTTCTGTCTGGAGTCAACTACATAATGCCATGATATACAATTATAAATTGTTTCCAAAGACAAACCTTTTACATTAAATCGAAATGAAATATATTTTTAATGGTTTGATCTATAGTTTTCTGCAGTCTTCCTTTTTCTATTTGTTGGACTATATATCAAACTCCTAACATTGAAAGAAAATTTCTAAAAATCATGATGCGCGGTGGCCTTAATTCTTACCAATTTCACCACCAATTCAAACATACACTAAATTGACATATCAACATATATTTTTATATATATATATATATATATATATATGAAAACATAACGTACCTTGATGAAAGCTAAAACGGCGAAAGCTAGTTTGTATTTCCTGAAAATGAAATTCAACTACATAAGAGATTCCAAAATTAATTTTTAAGTCATTAAAGATTCGGAATGTGCAACAAGTGGTTATAAGCTTGAATTGAAAATGTAAAAGAAGGCAACATTAAAATGTTGACAGAATCCGAGGAAATCTTACCGCAAGAAATTTTGGAAGGATCGCGTAGGAAAACAATATGTAGAGTGAAATCTGTTGCTGTTGGATCTGTTAAGCGTGAGGTGAAGAAGAAGGAGGAAGAGATTGTTCAACCGAGGAAGTTGTTTGAAGGGGAAAAATCGGTGAAAAAGATGGTGAAACAAGGTAGGGTTGTTGCTAGTAGGTACAGTTCTGGAGATTCCGATTGAGGAAGTGGATGTGAGTGGTTTTGCTATGTTACCGAAGATTTCGACGATGACGTGTATTGATGAGAGTCCTAGAGATCTGGTGTTGCTAAAAGAGTTGTTGCAATGAATGGGAAAAGACTTATTTCAGTGATGATGGAGGAGATAATGTAATGGTGGAAGAGGGAGAAGGTAATGTTTGTCGGGTTTTGAATTTTGCTGAAGGAGATGATGATGATGATAATGAAGGTAATGTTTGTAAGGTAATGTCTATATATATAAAGCTATGATATGATGACACCCTTTTGGTACACAATATGTCATTTACACCCTATACATGTATTTGCTTTAGTCTGGCACATATTTCAAAATGAGAAAAAATAATATTAAAAAATGATAAGTATATGTATATGGTAAAAATTATGGTGTAGATGTGTCATTTTGGTGTCACAGTATCATTTCTCATATATATATATATAGGATTATGCTAATGCACACCCATGTAGGTGTGAATTAGCAACATACACCTTAGTGTATTTTTGTGTGGGGCCTACCAATTTTTGGTGGGATCCACATTAGAAAGATGAAAAAAAAATAGAAAGAAAATAGATATAGTTTATTTTTGTGTGGGGCCCACCAATTTTGGGTATATGTTAGAATTTCTCATATATATATATATATATATATATATATATATATATATATATATATATATATATATATATATATATATATATATTTCATTTCTTATTTATTGATTAGATTAAATGTACTTTGTATACACTAGTACAACTATTATATATATGAAGCATATGATCTTTTACATGAATCTGTACCTCTCTCATTGCTTTATTAATAATGTTATTAAGATGTTTTATCCTTTTACCTACTATGTTATTTCCCTTATAAATTTATTCATCTAACTACCATAATTTGTTAAACACAATTAAAATACTGGTTTAAAGTTAATAAATAGACGGCTGGTATTTTGACATAAAATAAACACCGTGTTCTTAAATCCTCTAAATTACAGTTTAGGTATATGTTATTTGGGTAAAAAAATTAAAATTAAAATAATTATTAAATATGATAAAAAAAACAAAATTGCATAAACTATGGTGTGTGTGTTACAAAATAGTGGAATGTGCGTGCCAGGTACATTGCCACTTTATTATATGCATGCTAAGTCGTGTGGCTAATGAATCTATTGAAGGAACTAGACGACAATGAGGGTAATATTGTTACACTCCTAGTTGATAACGTATCTGCGATTAAACTTGCTAAGAACCCAATTGCACATAAGAGGAGCAAGCACATTGAGACGAGGTTTCACTACTTGAAGGAACATGTTAGTGAAAGAAGGTTGAGATTGTGATATTATTGTAGCGAATAACAAGTTGCTGATTTGTTAACCAAGGGAGTCACAACTGAATTGTTCAAGAGGTTGATGATGAACATGAGCATGGAAGACTTGGAGCACTTTAATTAATTCAAGAGAAGGTGTAACCAGTTATAGAGAAAATTGAAAATTCAAGTGCTGTAAATGGTAACCATAGGGGTGTGAAAAAGTAACTGAAAAGCTGAAAAAGGAAATCCTTGAAGCTATAACTCATTATTATGCATTCGCAGTAACCGGTTATAACTATTATAAAATTGTTTTTGTTTCAGCTGTAATCGATTATATGTTTTGTGTAGTCGGTTACATGTAATTATTTTATTTTCTTAACTTAAATTATTTGTGTCTCAATCCAACTATTTTATGTATAAAAATGTCAAAGGACATCCTGACCTATTAGTAATAAAAATTCATATTCTCGCTTCACTTATTTTCTCTCTAGTTACAATTTTTTCTCACACTCGCTCTCCCTCATCACATTCCATTATTATTTATCAATATTGTGGTTTCAATTTTTAACTGTCGATAAATTGATAAATGTGCAACAACATAGTATCCGTTAAAGGTACGGATGCCACTTGCTAATATTGCATTCTCATAAAATTCTTTATGACCGATGCAGTCTGACCACATGATTCTCCCCTTAAGATTCATCCAAGGCCAAAAACATAAAGAGGCAGGACATGGTCCACACATATAGTTGCATGTCTCTCTCTTTAAGATTCATCCAAGGCCAAAAAGATAAAGAGACAAGACATGGTCCACAGACATGGTAGCATGTCACAGTAAAATAAATTAAGAAAATAATTTCATTAACATAGAAAGTAGTAGAACTCAGACTAATTTAGTTTGAAAGCATAAACAAACGGACAAGAGGAATTTTCATCAAATAAATTTGCCATCAGCTGGAAAAGTTTGAAAACAATTAAAAAGTTTTTATCCGTATATGCTTTATTTCATATATTGACTTAAGAGACAAATGGTGAGTAATTAAAGCAACATATATTATTGACTTAGAGACAAATGGTAAGAAATTAAAGCAACATATATTGTTGACTTGATAGGAAGTTTTCCTATCAAAGATTTGAGACTAGGGTTCCAATGATAAAAGAGAGAATTAAAAAACTATCTAAAGAAAAGTAAAAATTAAAGATAACATTTTTTTCTTGATTGATACCTAAAATGTGTCCAAGACACTTACATATATAGTGTTCATAATGGGTAATGAATTAAAAGCCCAATTACACAATAGCCCAATAACACTAATAACTAATAACACTAAAAATAAAAGACTAATTAAATTGATATTCTAATTAAACAAAATTATTAAATTATAACTAATGATACTCTCTATCATTGTCGCGGGGTTCACTTGAACCTTGTCCTCAAGGTTCTAAAATATAATAGAGATATATTCCGGGATCCCACTTCTTGAACGGAGACAAATTAGAATTTGGAGTAACAAGAAAAAAACCCAAATCTGGGTCATCTAAGTAAACATCGAGTTGAGACTGTCCAGTTCGATTAACAAGTTGTTGACGGTGCACTTTCAATTCATCAAAGAGGGTGTGAGATGAAGTCTCGAGTTTCTTTTGCAATGGCATACAAGATTGGTCCTGAGTATTTTTTTGCAAGCCAGAAGAAGCAGTTTTGCCAGGATACTTGTCAAGTTGCATATACAACTTACTTTTAACAAGTTGCAACTTCCTTTCACAGGTTGAAGCATCAAGTTTTGAGTAACAATAAGCCAATGTTGAAAACTTCATTCGTGGTTCAAGAATAACTCCCAGTCCAAGAATAACACTATACTGGTCCCAATATTTCTCAAACTCGCTCATCATCCTTTTAGCCATTCTCTTTATGTCTTCATCTTCGTCTCGCAAACAATCAACTAGAACACATTGGACTTTCCAAACTTGCAAAAAATACAAGTTGGAAGTAGGATGTGTTGTGCCATTAATCAAGTTGGCAGTTTCACCAAAAGTCAACAAGAATGCACACCTTTTTTCTACTCTCCTCCACTATTTTTTAAAAGGAAATAACTCATATTTATCATATTCATCATACAAGTGAAGATTTTCAAACACGCACCGATACTTAAGAACAATTTCAAGTTTTGTCTCTGCTCTAGGTCGACCTCCATTGTATTTTAACATTAGGTTCAGAAGTTTTTCCTCAGTAACTTTTAGCTTCACCTTTTGTTTGGGAGTTCTATCACCATGACGAATAACAGCAATTACACAACGTAGTTCCTCAGATTGTCCAAAAGTTCCAATAATACAACTACCCTAACGTGTAAGTCCCTCAGTAGGTTGGGCTGGTTCATTTACTTTCCACGGTAAAATTGGCGAAATTGCTGAAGAAAGATGAGGTGCTTTTGCATCTAAGAACATCTTCCGCAGCACACAGGCAACATCGTCATAATACTTGTGAGAATTTTTCACAAAGCTCCATCCATTCACATCACAAACATAGGAGCGTCCCTCGCATCTCAGGAGATCAAACCCACAAACCGATTACCTGAATGCGATGCAAACCTCTCTTGCCATTTGTTTTTCTGCAGGAGTAAGTAACACTGAATACCTAACTTCCTTCTCCTCAGGATTTCTCATGACAACACCATCAACCACAGGTGACTTCCTTGCCTCAGCATGAGCATATTCAGGGCCTACTGTATACACCTTAACATCTGTCCCTCCAGTTGGCATGAACTCCTCATAAATATAGGAGCCTTCACGCCTCACCCTTCTCACATCTGGATGGAACTCACTAGACCTGTTGTCGACCTTCCTAAATAGTTCTTTCAAACCTCCACCAGCTGAACTAGGATAGTATATCATTATACTATGGTTATCACCATCAATAGGCTTCTCCAAAAACGGCTTCCAGAAACGCATACCATGAACCTCAACAAAATCTTCTTCCTCAATGAAGTAATCTAGCTGTTGGTATGGTACTTCTCTATTTACAAGGGCATATCTTGGAACATAGATTCCAAACATTTCAAGACGCTCATAAACTTTCCTTCGATCATGAAGAAGGTGTTGCGGATCCAGTTCGTTTGCTAGAAAAGGTTTTCGCAAAGCAGCATATGCTTCGGCCTTTTCAAGGGGATATCCAGAGGAATGGAAAGCAATCAAACAATCACATATTGGCCAGCTCTCTATTGGTTCTTCAAGTATAACTTTGTTGATAACACTAAAATACACTGTATATTTGGCTCCGATTTTACATAATTTTAGTTGTTTATTTGTTATTTTCCTTTGCTACTATGGTATTTTGTTTTACTTTCAGATACATTGCCTGATTTGAGCTTACAGTAAGAAAATAAGGCAAAACAGAGCTAAAATGAAGATTTCTTGTGTAAACTGTACACTAGTTGTTAAATGATAAATACAGCGGAAGCACTTTATTGATTAACTAGGAAAGTTTTATATTATTAGAAAGAGGTTTTAAAACTATTTTTGGACGCGTTTATAGATTTAGGATCCGGTTGGCCGAGCATATGCCGGAAACCCTTTGGTATAAAATATTTTCAATTGAAAGACTTTTTAACTAAGTCTTAGAGGTAATTACATAAAAAAGGACTTTATCACTTTAACCCAATAAGCGACCGGTGCAGCGTGAGCAGCTGGTATAGATTAAAGGTTAGGTCTGGTTCCGATCACGCTAACGCGGCGGATCCTTTTTAATTAACTCTTTTTCAAAGAAGAAAACATTGCCCCATAAGTGTTACTAATTAGATGATAGAAGTATTGTTTGATTGATGTGAATTACATTCCAGTATAGTATTTATCTGATTTATTTCTATTTTCGTTTAGTAGAAATCTTTTACCCCGATATTCATTAGCCTTAGATAAACAACGTAACAATAGTAATCGATAGATTGACATTGGTCTCTGTGGGAGCGATAAATCTTTTATATTACTCTGACGCAATCCGTACACTTGCGGATAACACGCATCAAGTTTTTGGCGCCGTTGCCGGGGACCAATTAAGTCAAAATTTCGTACCCTATTGTTACACCGTCTAGACTAAGGCATCCCTTAGCCGGTAAATGCGAAGAACTCGTAGTACCGGAAACTTAGTTGATCCATTAGAAGAACCTGAGCGTTACACCCGAGCTCGCCTTTTACTTCAAAAACTTAAAAGAGCAATGGCAGAAGAAGAAAACGCCAAACCTCTTAAGGATTTCGCCTTACCCTCTAACGAAGAACCACATTCTAGTATAGTTAACCCGACTATACCAGCCAATAATTTCGAATTAAAACCATCTCTATTACAATTAGTACAACAGAACCAGTTCGCAGATCTTCCTACAGAAAACCCGAACCAACACCTTAAAGTCTTTATTCAACTAGCGGATACCTTAAAAGTAAACGGAGCCCCTCCTGAGGCAATACGTCTAAGACTATTTCCATTTTCCCTCAGAGATAGAGCCCGATCATTGTTAGATTCCCTTCCAGCTAACTCTATAACCACTTGGAATGACCTAAAGAAAGTATTCCTTGCTAGATACTTCCCACCAAGTAAAACTGCTGTCTTACGAAACCAAATAACCCGATTCACCCAAAGCGAGGGAGAATCACTTTTCGACGCTTGGGAAAGATATAAGGAGCTATTAAGAGCATGTCCACATCATGGCTTAGAACAATGGCTCATAATCCATACCTTTTATAATGGACTCATGTACAACACCAAGATGACCATAGACGCTGCCGTTGGTGGTGCTCTAATAAACAAACCCTACGCCGAAGCTAGCGCTCTCATTGAGGATATGGCACAAAACCATTACCAATGAGGGACCGAATGAGCACAAGTAGAGAAGAAAGAGACCAAAGGAGGTGTGTATGAGGTAAGTTGTTTTGACCATATGAACGCAAAAATGGACGCTATAGCCCAAAAAGTAGAAAACCTAACTATCAACCCCACATCAACTGTAGCAGCAATACAACCCGGATGTGAAATCTGTGGAACCCTAGGACATACCATGGTTGAATGCAACCTGCTAGCCGAGAGTGCCACAGATCAGGTTAATTACGCCCAAGGAAACCCATATTCAAACACATATAACCCTGGATGGAGGAATCACCCAAATCTTTCCTATAAGAATAATAACCCCTCTCAGAATTCAACACCTCAAAGACCACCCAGTTTCCAGACTCAAAGGCCTAACCAATCTGCAACATATACTCCTCAGAAGTCAAATTTTGAGAAAAAGATGGATGAATTCATCTCAGCTCAATTACAACAGAACAAGGAGTTCATGAACCAAAACATTCACATAAATGGACTAATTACTCAGTTGGGGTACTAAACTCGATTCTGTAATTACTCATAACAAAATGCTTGAAACCCAAATCTCTCAAGTAGCACAACAACAATCTACTCATGTTACATCTGGAGGGCAATTCCCTGGACAACCTCAACCTAACCCTAAAGGGCATGCTAATGCTATAGCCCTAAGGAGCGGGACCACTTACAATGGGCCTATAAACCCTAGGTTGAATAATCCAAAACCTCCCAGGAAAGAAGTTGTGACCACACCTGAGAAATAAAATGAGGAATCGGTGGCACCTGAGAAATCTAAAGATACGGAAGTTAAGGAGAAGGAAAAAGAAGAGAATGAAAAAGTTTATGTACCACCTCCTCCTTACAAACCCCCGATTCCATACCCACAAAGACTTAAACAAACCAAATTGGATAACCAATATAAGAAATTCATAAAAGTGATTGAGAAACTCCATGTAGAGATTCCATTCACCGAAGCTATTACCCAAATACCATCTTATTCCAAATTCCTTAAAGACATTCTAACCAATAAACGAAGATTAGAAGATCCTAAACCTATAGAATGTAATTCAATCGCTGAGAATAAGCTTGCTAAGAAAGAGAAAGACCCAGGAAGTTTTTCTATACCTTGTGTTTTGGGAAACCAACTTATAGATAAAGCACTTTTGGACTTAGGAGCAAGTGTAAGCTTAATGCCTTTTGCCATTTGTAAAAGGTTAAACCTAGGAGAAATACAACCAACTAGGATGTCTCTCCAATTAGCCGACAGATCAGTTAAATATCCAATTGGCATTTTGGAAGACGTCCCAGTTAGACTTGGTCAACTTTATATTCCAACAGATTTCGTAGTAATGGACATTAAAGAAGACGATGAGATCCCAATCCTTTTAGGTAGACCCTTCTTATCAACAACTGGAGCTATAATTGATGTCAAAAAAGGAAAAATGACATTCGAGGTAGGTAATGAGAAAATAGAATTCATACTATCCCAATTCTTAAATGCACCAACCATAGATGACTCATGTTATGTCATTGATATAATTGATGAATGCATAAGAGAATTAGATAAAGAAGATCATGTGGAAATCATCAAACTACCTTCGATCCCCATTATGGAGGACGACGGATTCGAACGATTATCTAAACCTTACATTGATAACAGTCTTTACGAATGCTTGGCACTTACCCCAGATCATATGCCATGTCCGAAAAAACCATCAATAGAGCTTAAGGAGCTACCTAAGAATTTAAGATATGAGTTCTTAGATGAAGAACTAAATCGCCCAGTCATAGTCAGTGCCACGTTAGATGGTCCTGAAACCAATCAACTCTTAGATGTTTTAAGAAAATATCCCTCAGCTCTGGGTTATAAAATTTTCGATCTCAAAGGAATAAGTCCTTCTGTGTGTATGCACCGAATTATGCTGGAGGAGGACGCTAAACCCTCCAGAGAACATCAACGAAGGATAAATCCTATAATGAGTGACGTTGTAAAAAAGGAAGTGTTAAAGTTGTTAGAGGCTGGAATAATATACCAAATATCTGATAGTAAATGGGTAAGCCCCGTACATGTGGTACCTAAGAAAGGAGGTGTCACGGTTGTACAAAACGAAAAAGGAGAACAAATAGCCAAACGTGTAGAAAATGGTTGGCGAATGTGTATCGATTACAAAAAACTCAATAAGGTAACTAGGAAAGATCACTTCCCGCTTCCATTTATTGATCAAATGCTCGAACGTTTAGCTAGGCATTCTTACTTTTTTTATTTAGACGAATACTCAGGATTTTTCCAAATACCCATTCACCCTGACGATCAGGAGAAAACAACCTTTACATGTCCCTATGGAACATTTGCTTACAGACGAATGCCATTTGGACTATGCAATGCCCCAGCTACCTTCCAACGCTGTATGATGTCAATCTTCGCAGATTTCCTTGATGAGATCATGGAAATATTTATGGATTATTTCTCGGTATGTGGATCCAGTTTTAAAAACTGTTTAACAAACCTCGAGAAAATCCTGGAAAGATGTGTAGAAGTCAACCTTGTTCTAAACTGGGAAAAATGCCATTTTATGGTGACTGAAGGCATAGTACTAGGACACATAGTGTCCGAAAGAGGCATTGAGGTTGATAAAGCTAAAATAGAAGTTATAGAAAACCTTCAACCACCCAAAACCATTAGAGAAATCCGAAGTTTTCTTGTACACGCCGGTTTCTGCCGACGCTTCATTAAAGACTTCTCCAAAATAACTAAGCCACTAACCAACTTACTTATGAAAGACGCCGAATTCAAATTCGATGATAAATGTCTTGAAGCCTTTAAATACCTAAAACAAGCACTGATTTCCGCACCTATAATTCAACCACCTGATTGGAATCAACCTTTTGAAATTATGTGTGATGCTAGTGATTACGCTATAGGCGCTGTTTTGGGACAAAAGAAGGATAAGAAACTCCATGTAATTTACTACGCCAGTAGAACTTTGGATGCGGCTCAGCTAAATTATGCCACAACCGAGAAGGAACTCCTGGCAGTAGTCTTTGCAATCGACAAATTCCGATCCTATTTAGTAGGAGCAAAAATCATAGTCTACACCGATCATGCTGCGATAAGATATCTATTAAGCAAAAAGGACGCTAAGCCTAGATTACTACGCTGGATCCTTTTACTTCAAGAATTCGATTTGGAAATCCGAGACAAGAAAGGCACTGAAAATGTGGTCGCTGACCACCTCTCAAGGCTTGAATATTTAAAACCAGATCTTGTTCCTATCAATGATGATTTCGCATACGATAGATTAGTAGGAGCAGTTAGAACCATCCACGATGATGATCCTGACCCTTATTTAAAAGTAGACATTGAAAAAGCATTCGCAATGACAACCGTACCTTGGTATGCAGATTTTGTTAATTATCTAGCAGCTGATATCATACCCCCTGATCTAAATTACCAACCGAAGAAGAAGTTTTTTCATGACGTAAAACACTTCTATTGGGATGAACCCCTTCTATTCAAGAGAGACGCAGATGGCATTTTCCGTCGCTGTGTCCCTGAAGAAGAAGTTGAAAATATAATTAAACATTGTCACTCTTCACCTTATGGTTGACATCTAGGCTCGTCCAAAACATGCGCTAAAATACTTCAAACAGGTCTTTTCTGGCCAACGTTATGGCACGATGTTTATGCCTACATTGTAAGATGTGACAGATGCCAACGCACTGGGAACGTCTTAAGGAGAGACGAAATGCCTTTGAAAAATATTCAGGAGGTGGAAATCTTCGATGTTTGGGGTATAGATTTTATGGGACCTTTTCCATCTTCGATGGGAAACAAGTATATCTTAGTAGTTGTTGATTATGTATCCAAATGGATTGAGGCCATAGCTGCACCCACCAACGATACTCGTGTAGTCATTAAACTATTTAAAAACTATATTTTCCCTAGGTTTGGAGTACCTCGATTGGTTATAAGCGATGGAGGATCACATTTCATATCTAGGATATTTGATAACCTATTAAAGAAATACGGAGTGAAACACCGAGTAGCCACACCATACCACCCACAGACTAGTGGACAAGTTGAGGTCTCAAATAGGGAAATAAAACAAATCTTAGAGAAAACCGTATCAATCTCTAGAAAAGATTGGTCTTTAAAACTACAAGAAGCCTTGTGGGCTTATAGGACCGCTTTCAAAACCCCTATAGGAATAACCCCTTATCAATTAGTCTACGGAAAATCTTGCCATTTACCCTTTGAGCTTGAACATAAGGCCTACTGGGCCATAAAAACACTTAATATGGATTACTTAACAGCCGGAGATAAACGAATTCTAGATATTCATAAATTAGAAGAATTACGCCGAAATGCTTATGAAAATGCCATAATATATAAAGAGAGAACCAAAGCATGGCATGACAAAAGGATTATAAAAAAAGATTTCAACGTAGGCGATCCTATACTTCTTTTCAACTCTAGGTTACGATTGTTTCCAGGTAAGTTACGCTCAAGATGGACTGGACCCTATGAGGTCACCAAAGTCCTGAAATCTGGAGCATTTGAAATTGCAAATCATTCGTGTAGTCCCTTTCTAGTGAATGGACAAAGATTGAAACCCTACTACGGAGGTGACATCCCTACTTACTACTCTGGTCACACTCTGATAGACCCACTTGTAGCAACATCCCCAACGTAAGTTCTTCAGTCGTCAAGCTAACGACGTTAAACAAGCATTGCGTGGTAGGCAACCCACGATTTTCTTTTCGTTATTTTTCTTATTTATGCATAGAATTTATTTCAGAAAACAAAATTATTTATTATTTATATTATATTTTTTTGTAACGTGATTGACTTATGCAATGTCTATGTTTACAGGTTACAGATCACATCATCTCAGACATTCCACACTAACTTTCTTTGCAGGATGCAGAGCTATGATGACATGCACATTGTGTTCAGAGATGACGAACAGAGGAAGAAATACGTAGTCCTTTCTGAGAGACAAATCCTTCCCACTAGGTACCCTGACCCAAACTGTCTAACAGCTTTAGGTATTGAGGCTAGTGTGAGGTACCTTTGTCACCAGCTCCAGTGGGATGAGTATTCTGAAGCTATGAATGTAACCTATAAGCATCTGACCTTAGAGTTCCTCAGTTCACTCATTTATGACCCTTATAGTGGAAGAGGTTACAACAGTGGAAGCATAAGATTCAGACTATTTGGAAATGAGTATGCCCTTAACCACAGAGATTTTGCTAGAATACTTGGTTTTCAATATAGCTCGGATGCAATCCATTTTATGCATGAAACCAATGTTATGCAAGATGAGCTTGACCTATTATGGAGCAAAATCACCGGTGGAGGAGGACCTGATCCTTCCACCCAATTAGCAAACAAAATCCACAATCCAGCTTTCCGTTATTTCCAAATGACCCTAGCTGAGACTTTCTTTGGTAGAAGTGAAACTGAGAACCAAGTTACTGCAGAAGAGATTCTGATGCTCTTTTGTACTGCTGAATCACGACCATTAGCCAGTGGAAATTTTCTGATGTATAACTTATATTTGAATGCTGCATCTTCCAGAGGACCCATCCATGTCGGCGGTACTATTACACACATAGATTATGCCCTGGGTTTAGCCAATAAGCTAACTCATCTCACCTCTCATTGTGGGTACACCTTGATTGACATTCATCATTGCCTTGACCGTGGTCTTATCAGGAGATCATTCTTTAGTGCAAATAACTTTAAGCTCCTAATAGACAACGAAGTCATTCACTACTTTGGTTTGCCAAACCATACCCGAACAAGTGTCCATGATAGAGCTAACTGGTCATACGCTTTGGAAGGCCAAGACAAGACACCCGTCAAACTAAGGGACCACCCTGTGCCTGAGTACCACCCTACACCCTATCCTGAAAGGACTACCGTTTATTCCTCTAACGTTAATCTGCAACGCAGGACATATATTCTGAATTAGACGCTATGCACAAGGAGATCATTTCTCTTCGCGAAGAATGCACCGAGCTTACATTACAAATAGAGATCTCAGACGCAACAAATGCTTCATCATATGATCTTTTGGAGCAGGAGATTTGTGATCTCAAACGCCAACTTGCAGAGGCACGGGCACCTTGTCCTCACATGACTCAGGGTGTCCGTCGTCAGTCTTCCTAGGAGATATTCAGGAGCTCTGGAGCATAACTCGCACTTTGTGTGGAGGAGACTTACCACATGCTTGTTATGATCGTTTATCTTTACCTTTACCGCATTTCTACCCTTATTGTTATTATCTTTATTATCAGATTCCATGGTTACTAGAATTATGGCAAACCGTATGCTTTTTGCGAGTGTTATATTATTCCAAGTTATAATAAATATCTACATCATTACAATTTATTGGTTATATTTTTTTTGTATTCATTCATTTTAAAAATAATAATAAAAATAAAAAAAATAAAAATAAAAATAACTATTATTTAAATCCTACATTTACAAATATATAAAATAATGAATAAACAAAATATTCTCTATGTTTCTTTCATGTACCAATATGCTATAAACACCCCAAGGAGAGATTCATGAACCAACCAAAGCCCAAATCCGTGCCAGCCCAATTTTCACAGTCCGCGGACGCGGACCCCCTCTCGGCGAACGCGGAGGCGTTCTGGGTTCTAAAACGCACTAGAATAAGAAAACACCTATTTTTGCCACTCTCTTCATCTTCTACCTCCATAAAATCCGATTTCAATCACCATAAAACCCCATTAAACCATTAAAATCCCCATTTCATAACTTCCCCACTACCATTACACCTTCCATTACACATTATCTCTATAAAAACCATAGATTTCACCAAAATCTACCAAAAACAAAAATGACCCATTTTCCATCACCAAACCTTCATTTCACTTCAACAATGGCAGCGGAGAACCAAGAAAACATCATTTTTCGAGATGGAAATGACGGAGTCAAGCAATGGGAGAAATGGGAGAAATTGCGGACACGCAACATTCTTACAACGAGGTACGTTAATGATATTTATCTGTATAACCTTGGTATAAGATTTAGCGTATTTTACTTATTACAAAATTTGAAATTAGAGAATATTTTTATTCGCAAGGAGCCTACCTACGAAAGGCTAACCCGCGAATTTTTGAGTTCTTTGGAATACACTGTCAGAGAAAACACTGCCAGCACAGTAGGCACAGTGAGATTTAGGATGTTCAATGTTGAATACATTTATACCACTGATGCACTCGCTGAGTTATTAGGATTCCATTTTGGGAATGGTGCAGCCTGTGAGGCACCCATAGACACAAATTGGTCAACTGAAGCCTTTCAACTGTGGAAAAACATCTCAGGCCAAACCACTTGCTCCTTTGATGGAGATTTGGCTTCTGACATTCATAACCCGGTCATACGGGTATTCTGCCTTTTAATAGCTGATACTATTTTTGCTCGTGAAAACTCTAACAAGATGAATTCCAAAGAATTTATATTTTTACAAGCTGCTTTACTTAGAAGAAGATTAAATCCTGTACCATTTATGATATCACATATGAGGGCAATTGAGAAAAAGGGCAACACCGTGTCATTTGGAGGGTTGATTACCTTCATTACACGAGCCCTCCACCTGGACGCTGAGTTGGCCACATTGGAACCACTTCCTCCTCGCACCATTGATTTAAAATTTCTGCGAGACATGCGTTTATGCAAAACGAGGCCGGAAGGAGGCTATATCCTCATGGTTCGCAATGTTGCCATCCCAAGTGTCGCCTTACCGTGTTCAACACGCACTGATGTGCGCAAAAGAGAAAACTGGCTCTATGATTTGAAGGCTGCTCCGATTTTAGGCCCATTACTTCCAAACGTCCCCAAGGACGAAGGAAATGAGACAGATGATGAATATGATCATATGGAGCAGTCTCCCATTCATGTATCACCTTCACACACCCCACCTGTTACTGATCATCCTGCAGGTACCTCTTTCGGATTTTACGTCACTAAAAAAATGTGGCAAGCACAACAAGCCAGAGAAGAAGAGCGTGATGGCCTATTCTATGCCATGTACCAACAACAACAAGAGATGATGGATTTTATGCGGGAATCACAGAAATCCACTCTTGAAGGTTTCCAAGCACTTAGAGATCAAAATGCCTCTCTAATCGAGAGGATTGAGCAGATGGAGCTGTCACATACTACCCGACACCGCAGTAGGAGCCGTCGTCCCAGACGTCCAGAGCATGGTGGAGATGGCCCCAGTGGCCGACATGATTGAGTACTAGGTTTCACCTATCCCTTTCTCACTTTTATCGAAACATTGAGGACAATGTTCGATTTAAGTGTGGGAGGAGATATTTATTGTTTTTAGTTGTTTTATTTAATTTTTTGTTTTATTTAATGTTTTCTAGTATAGTTTAGTTTGTGCTTTACGAGTCATTTTTGTGTAGTTTATCTATTCTTCCAATTCTTAAGCCTTAACAAAAAAATTTTTTAACAAAGAAACAGCATTAATTTTGATAATTTGGGCTATTAGGACAAGTAAGATCAATTGCAAAGGCTTGGGAAAGCTATTTGAAAAATCGATATCGTTTTTACACCGTAAGTTTCTCAATTATATGAGCTTATCTAGATTTTTATTATACAGTGGCCTTAAAACCTCACCCTTCATCACTAACCCTTAAGTAGTTTATTTTAGCAGTCAGCACCATCTTAACCACCGCTAAGTGACAAACCGATGCAAATAGGTAAGATCCGGCCAAAGAAAAAGAAAAAAAAAATTCAAGAAGATGTTCAAGTATCTTCAGAAAAAAAAATTTGCAAGAAAAAGTACATAAAAAAAGAAAAGAATTGGTAAAAAGTATCAAATCATTGATAAAAAGGATCAGGATTACCACAGGTTATGTTCACCATGCGAGTGAAAGACAACTGGCTTAATGTGACTGCGCTTGAATGAAAAGGGGTAAGAAAGGAATGAGTAAGATAGGCCTAAGTATAATATCATAGTTTGGATTGGTTTGTATAGGAGAGAAACTTATGCCCGCAAATCGCGGAAAGTGTCATTACGATACCCTTGGTTCATGAGTTAGTACCTACTGATGTATTATTGATCAAACTTAAGTTCTTAGCCCAGATCGGATACGTGCATGTTTGCTGCTTTTCTTTTGTTTACTTATCAGAGTTTGCTTGAGGACAAGCAAAGGTTTAAGTGTGGGAGAATTTGATAACACTAAAATACACTGTATATTTGGCTCCGATTTTACATAATTTTAGTTGTTTATTTGTTATTTTCCTTTGCTACTATGGTATTTTGTTTTACTTTCAGATACATTGCCTGATTTGAGCTTACAGTAAGAAAACAAGGCAAAACAGAGCTAAAATGAAGATTTCTTGTGTAAACTGTACACTAGCCGTTTCACTCAGCGGACGCCAAGGAGGACGCCGTTGGCATAATGACTTCACTCACACGCCAACGGTCACAAAAGACGTTTCACCTTCCAAACCACACTCGGCGGACGCGGAGCAGGGGTCGACGGACGCCGACAGTTATAAAGGGGAAACGGTCTGAAACGTTTATGGCAGTTACACCTGAAGAATTTAGTTTCTAAAACGTTTTTTCATTATGGTTAGAGGCAGTTACAACTTCGAGTTTCCTATATAAGGACTTGTATTTTCACTTTCTAGACATCCAATCTTAGTTTTTCAACATAGGCATAGAGTTCACTTTGTAAAGCAATAATCCTTCACATCGAGGGGTTGTTGCACTATAGTTGTTAGTTGGATTGGAGAAATCATAGTTAGATGCTATTTACTTTCCCGTAGTTTATTTTCCAGCATCTGTACCAGATTCAGTCTCCGCTTTGGAGCAGGTTTCTTTTATAAAATACAATTTATTTTACCCGCATCGCTTTTATATTAATTTATTTTTCTGCACTGCTTTATATTCGTTTATTTTCCGTCTCTGCCATTACCTTATTATTTTATTTATCTGTGTGATCTGTGTCTCTCGGAACTGAACTTAAGCGTGACACTTGTGTTCACTCTCTCGAAATACACTCTCACACTTCTCACGTTTTTATTTTAAATATGTCTTACTTTGCAAATCGATTTATTTTTATGTTCTCTATTACTATGTCTAGCTAAATCCCTTGTGCTGGGATGTGAGGATCGTCATTCTGACGGTGCTCCGCATGATATCTCTTTAGAAATACTTTAGGGGCTGTTTTTTATTTTAATTAAACCCTTCTGAACTTCAATTGATCGGTCATTACGTAAATGAGACCGTGTTTTTGTTTGCGTAATGACTGTGACTAGATCGGGTAAGATCGAAAGTCGTCCGACACTTTAGAAAAGAGTTTGTTAGTTGTTAATTGATAAATACAGCGGAAGCACTTTATTGATTAACTAGGAAAGTTTTATATTATTAGAAAGAGGTTTTAAAACTATTTTCGGACGCGTTTATAGATTTAGGATCCGGTTGGCCGAGCATATACCGGAAACCCTTTGGTATAAAATATTTTCAATCGAAAGCACTTTTTAACTAAGTCTTAAAGGTAATTACATAAAAAAGGACTTTATCACTTTAACGCAAGGAGCGACCGGTGCAGCGTGAGCGGCTGGTATAGATTAAAGGTTAGGTCTGGTTCCGATCACGCTAACGCGGCAGATCCTTTTTAATTAACTCTTTTTCAAAGAAGAAAACATTGCCCCATAAGTATTACTAATTAGATGATATGAGTATTGTTTGATTGATGTGAATTACATTCCAGTATAGTATTTATCTGATTTATTTCTATTTTCGTTCAGTAGAAAGCTTTTACCCCGATATTCATTAGCCTTAGATAAACAACGTAATAATAGTAATCGATAGATTGACATTGGTCTCTGTGGGAACGATAAATCTTTTATATTACTCTGACACAATCCGTACACTTGTGGATAACACGCATCACTTGTCTCCAAAATGTGTAACCTCAAATTCACCAATTGCGTGTAACTTCTGAAGAATCTGCTCCATAGGAGCGGAAGAAACCTCAGATTATCGGCCACTATTTTGACAGGATTCAAGATGCAAAAAAATCAGCACAATTAGGCTATCTAATTTCTCCACGACCTTATTCCCATCACGCTGAACAACAATATCCCAAGAGTAAATAGACCTGGGAGCACACATGAGAGTCGACAGAATAGTATCAGTTGCAAAAACTGTTGCTTTATCCTCATTAGCGAGCCTCCTGAGAACAGGGTCATCAGTGGTTGTAACCTTGAAGAAGTTATGATTCTTGAACCTCTCGAGATGACGCTCATTTTTGGGGTTGATTCGGTCAAAGCTACGATCATAATTCTCAAGGGAACCACACAGGAGAAGATCTTCAGGCTCAGGTACATTGTAGGATAGCTTGGTGAAAGTCGAAAATGGGATCTGATCGTGCATATTCCACTCCGGCTGAATATCAACTGATGATTTACAAACCGCGGCTTCACGACGAGAATTGTTAGGGTTTGAACGATTCCGATGATAAAGACGGTCGCGACGAGCTCTCTCCTTCTCCGCCCCACGTTTCTTTGCTTCGACTTCTTCATCGCGACACTGATGAAGTTGTCGTTGTTGCTGGTATCTCCGTTTGGAACCGAATTTGGGACGCGGTGGTGGTTTACCACCGACCATAACTTCCTCTTCAGTGTTTGAAACAACAGGCTCTTCATTGCTCGTGCTGTCCTTGCCGCCTGGCTGAGATGAATCGGAGGGGTTCAAGAGCGAAGCGGAACCCATGAGATGGAAAATTTTCCTTGTATGCAAAACGCGGAATGTAGATCTGGAGAAATGGGATTGAGAAGCGTTTTGGTATAGATGGAAAGAAATTTGGTTTTTGTGGTGTTTTGGAGTGGGTTTGGGGAAGAAAATGGAATTAGCAGATTTACATTTTTTTTAAAAGAGAGATGAGACACTTGTAATTGCTTTTCAAAATCTCTTTTAGTAGTAGCATGAATTTGATATTTATGAGTAATCATGGAAGAGGTGTTTGGTTGATGATAATTATTATAATAGTATGAAGAATAGGATGGTGAATAAGATGAATATGGGTTAGCATTAGGTGTATGTGGTGAATACCCATGATTTGGATACAAACTTGGTGATGAAGAACCAACATGAGTGTAACAAGGTGTAAAAAGTTCCCATGGAAAAGATGGAAATGAAGATATGGTAGGAGATGTAAGAGAGGGGTTTGTGGGATAGGTAGGAGGAATACTCCATGGATGATATGAAGGTGTATGATAAGGATAATTCATAGGAGGATTTGAGTACATGATGAAAGCACCAATTGATAGGAAGCTTTCCTATCAAAGATTTGAGACTAGGGTTCCAATGATAAAAGAGAGAATTAAAAAACTATCTAAAGAAAAGTAAAAATTAAAGATAACATTTTTTTCTTGATTGATACCTAAAATGTGTCCAAGACACTTACATATATAGTGTTCATAATGGGTAATGAATTAAAAGCCCAATTACACAATAGCCCAATAACACTAATAACTAATAACACTAAACATAAAAGACTAATTAAATTGATATTCTAATTAAACAAAATTTTTAAATTATAACTAATGATACTCTCTATCATTGACTTAGAGACAAATGGTAAGTAATTAAAGCGACATATATTATTGACTTAGAGACAAATGGTAAGTAATTAAAGCAACATATAAGCAACCTAAAATTAATAATGAGAAAACGATGTGCATTTTAAAGATTTATGAAGGGGAGGTTAATTAGACACAAATCATAATAACAACTTGTTAGCTCTAATTACATCTTAAGTAAAAAAATGAAAAATCTAATTCTAACTTGATTTTTTTTTATTTTCTATGCGTAATTTCGTTCAACCTGTAATCATCTTCCATTATTTTACTATTTGCAATAACTTGATGAGAGAGTGGTGCATGTTTGTATTAACAATGCCAAAAAGAGAGAGTGAAAAATCGCTTGGTTTTTTTGACTCATCCTTATATTAGTTTGAGTATTCTTCGTTTAGTTTGACTGTCTCTTATTTAGATATATTGCATGTATTTTACATTACTTTGTCCATAACGCGTGATCGGGTATAGCGTATATCGGGTCAACAGTTGTTACATAAGGAATTGTGAGGTTTAACCACACTTCCTAAATATGAAGGTTGTAATATCCTTGGGAGAGTCAGTTCACTTGGATCAAACTCCTAGGGCTATAAATACGATAGTGTGACAATACAAAAATATATCTAATAGCCCAGCGAAATAGAAAAAGACATACAGTAGATTCCCACCCTATGTGAGAATGCTCTCATATTTTTAAGGAGTACAATTGGCGTCCACAGGTGCTCCAGTAAAATTAACATGGGCCACACACATACCACCTATTCATAGTTGCTTTTACTATTTCCGAACGAGGATGTTCGAGAAAAGTGACAAGGAAACCATCAACACCAATAGCGGTGGTTTCTCCAGAGGAGAAGAGTCTACTCCTCCTAGAGAATATACACCCGATAAGTGTTATCGGCAAACATGACATCCGCCAAAGCTCTCAGTGGTTCTAACAAGGACGAGGAGCCCAAAATCACCATTTTGAGAGACAATGTGATCAATGTACTCTCGTATAACAACTATGTCATGGTCATCACGATCCAGTATGCCAAATGGGATATGAAATGACTATTAATCGATCCTGGAAGTTCTGTAGATATCATGTTCTAGAGAACCTTCCAAGGGCACTAGGTAGACCCAGACAATATTCGACCTTTCTAAGGGTCCCTGATTGGTATGTCGGGCGAACAGTTGCAGGTCAAGGGCTATATCTCCCTTGAAACAACATTCAGTGAAGGGGCGAGTGTCTTAACCATAGAAGTAAAGCATCTCGTAGTAAACGTCACATCTCCCTAAAACATCATCTTAGGGATGCTCGCTCTCAACCTAATGAGGGAAGACGATATCCACAATCCATTTTTGCTTAAATTATCCATTATCTAATGTGCGTGTGGGAACGTTTAGAGTATATTAGGTCATATCCCAAGATGTTACGTGAGTATCCTATAAGTAATGGGGGAACCCCTCCTAGTGGTTGTCATCCCCGCCCTATAATGGATGACGCTGATACAACAAGTTGGGACCCAAGATAAGGGGAAAAAAGTGAAAGGCTTACCCCAAGAGAAGATTTGAATAATTCCGTATTGGACCCTTTCCTCACCAAGTTACTAAACTAGGAATCTCGTTGTATGACTTCAAACAAGAAGAGTTGATCGCCCTGCTCAGGAAGAACATTGACTTATTCACATGGGTGCCTCAAATATGATTTGCATAGATAATAGAGTGGTGTGTCATCACCTCGCCATAAACCCATAAATTAAACAAGCATCTCATAGAAAATTCAAAGTTTGCGTAGAAAAGAGAAAAATCATAGACGAAGAAGTTTAGAAGTTGACAGGCATCAGCTGTAACACCCTAAACCCCCGCGATAATTAATAATAAAATATCAGAGTAAAATAAAACATACAACGTTTAGGATGCTACTTTCAACAATACCCTGCTAATGCATACGACATGTAACAAATAAATATCATCAATAAAACCATACTTAATTGATCTCCTCATATAGCAGCGGAAATTCAACTAAAACATAACATGTTTAATACCATCATCAATTAAATAAAAGCCACAACGGACAATAAAAGAAATAACAATAGGCGTTCCAAATACCCAGTGTTACACATCAGAGCAGACACCGACTCAACGAAATAAAATAGAAGACTTTATCTTCACTAACTTCAACTCCGCACTAATCTTGATTATCTGTACGTTACCCACATAGATGTAACATTCACACAGAAGGGGTGAGATTCTCAAATCAACAAAAGAAATGCATAATATAAATATAAAAGTAATTAATCAATTACACCATTCACCCTATCATTGCTACATCAACGAAATCAAACTTTTTCACATAAGCAGAAAATCATACAATTCTCAACTACAACACAACATAATGCAATGCAATGAGACTCACAACTCGACTCAATGCATGTGGTACCAATTCGATCCCTTTTTCATGAACATAATTCTCGTCGGAATTTCCATATAAGTCGCTCACACCCCACATGGGCACACGACATCCTTGATCGCTGACACCCCACATGGGCACAAGATCACCTCAACAACAACAACAACAAAACAATTCTATTTCAAAGAAATCTGGATAAGACGCTCACACCCCACATGGGCACACGACTTATCACACAACTTATGCAACATGGCATGCATACAACGATAACATACAACGATAACTAAATGCATATGACTAACAATAAGCCAATACATCACACCACAACTATCCAACACGCAACATATACCTTCCAAAACATGCAAAAATCGCAATCCATACCTACAACACGCATTCACACAACCGAATTCACCATTTCAACGTGTAACACATAACAACATACACGAAAATCAAATTAACGCATCAATAGTTGGAATTCTGATACTGAAATTAATTTTAACAAAAAGTACATGAAACCATCTTTCCAACGATTCGAACGGTGGCTGAAATGGACATACGGATTAAAAGTTATGAATTTTTAAAGTTTAAGAAAATTAAGTTCATACAGCAGCAAAACAACACTGTCATGCTCGCTGCGAGTTCACCCAGCGAACTATCATTCGCTAGGAGTTTGCCTAGCGAAGTCTCTGGCGAACAACCCCTCCCATACAAAAACCCGAGACTCACGTTTTCTCCTCCCCATTTGCTTCTCATTCGCCCAGCGAACTGGAGTTTGCCAGGAGTTCGCCCAGCGAACTGGGGCGAACTTTTCCACCTCCCATTCTAGAATTTCTCTTCTTTCCCTTCGCTCGCTACCTCATTCGCTTAGTGAATCTGGGGCGAATATTCGCCCAGCGAACTATTATTCGCACGCCGAAGAACGCGATTCTACAATTCTGCAGTTGCGATTTCAGCACGATTCAATCCCAACCATTCTCTGATTCCACCCACAAACATCCTCATAAATGCAAATATAATCACAGATTATCATACAATCAATTAGGAACACATAAACCACAATTCAACCGGTTAATTTATGCATTTTTCCTCTTGTCAAAACCCCTGATACGCAAAAATCCCAAAATCCCAAATCAACACAAACAACACATAGGGATGATCCTAATGGTTTATCTACCCTCACACAAACATTATACAACCCTTAAGAGATTAAAGAACCCCACCCTTACCTTAGTGTTCTTGAAAAAAACTTATCCTTAACAATGGAGTCTATTTTCCCTTGCCTTAGCTCTGGCCTCTCCTTTTTTATGCTTTTCACGTACAGAATAGTTTTTCCTCTCCTAACCCCCTTTTCTATTTTCTAATATTCCTTTTAATTTCATATTATTATTATTATTATTATCTCAATATTATTATTATTATTATTATACTAATTAAATAATAATAACAATATTTCTTAATAACTCACATTAATAATATTAATCAAATATTCCTAATATTAATTAATTAATTACTAACCACACCACCATTCTCTACACAATTTGGTCACACACCCTCAACACCTTAATCTCTATAATTCTAAGGTCACTACCCCATACTAAGGGCAACCCAAACACGACCAAAACACGCATAATCACACACATATACACAACATCATATAATTCTAATTACGAAAAAAATAAAAATAAATCTGGGTGTTACATCAGCTTCATAACAGAGACAAAAAAAACCCTTTTGTGGTTTGCTAATATGGTTTTTGTGAGAAAGGGGTCGAGCAAGTGGTTGACGTGCATTGATTTCACCGACCTTAATGTCGCATGTCCCAAATATTTATACCCTATCCCTAACATAGATTGTATGATTGATGAATCTTTTAGTTATATGATGTTCAGATTCATGGATCCCTATTCGGGGTACATCCTGATTAAAATAGATCCTAAAGGTTAACCTAAGACAGAGTTCATGTCCAACCTTAAAGACTATTACTACAACGTCATGCCTTTTTGGCTCAAGAACCTTGACACTGCTTATTGTTAGTTCTTCGATTGGCTGGAATTTTGGTAAAACAAAGTATGTTCAATGTTGATGTCAAGGTAGTGATGCTGCAACATTGAGACTTAACACTGGGTTGTGTTAAGTGTTTAAATTGCTGAAGTTTGGATGTCTGATGTCACATGTCCGATGTTGTGACATTAGATCTGCAGAATTAATAACATCAGGTTGTGATGTTGTTAGGGTTTGCGTGTTAGCTGGAATTGTGGATAGCTGTTAGTCTCATTGGATGAGAATATCTTGGGATAGATATTTTCCGCTGCATAGGAGATCTGGTGCAGATTTGTAGGAGATTTAAAAGGTTGAAGATTTGAAAAGATTTTAGGAGAAAATCTGTTTTGAATATTCAGTTTTAAATAACAAATCAAGTCAGATATTGTAACAGTCCAAGCCCAATTCAGGTTGCTATTTAAAGCGCACAAGACCAAAGGAAAAGGTACATAAATACAGAGAGAAGATCAAGAGCATAGGCTGAGTGTCTTGAGTATTTTGTACGAGTTTGTATACACCATTCTAGGTTGAATTGGTGAGTCATTTTCTGTCCTCTCTTAGAAGCTGTGAAGCAATAGAGAGTTATTACTTGATCAAAGCTGTGAAGCAGAATCAAGGTGTGATTGAATTGTAGGGATTGAGTAGTGTTCTCATATCTAAGTGGTTTCTTAGGTAGGAAGTCACTAGTAGAAATTAACTTTAGGAGATTGTCAACTGGGTTGTTGAGTCTGTAAATTAATTCTACAAGTAGTGAATTTCATCCCTGGCTTGGTAGCCCCCAGACGTAGGTAGTTAGACCGAATTGGGTGAATAATTTGGTGTGTTATTCTGCTGTTTATTTTGTCCATTGTGCAGACTGTGTTGTTCTGACATCGCACTTTAACATCACACGTCTGATACCATAATTTCAATTGGTATCAGAGCAGGCATCCTGTCTGTCTCTGGGTGAGATCTAGGAAAGTTACTTTCTGGTGTAAAGATGGACAAAGAAGTTGGAGGATTTGTCAACAGACCCCCTATTTTGGATGGATCCAATTATGACTATTGGAAGCCAAGGATGACTACTTTCTTAAAATCCTTGGACAGCAGGGCATGGAAGGCCATTATTAAAGAATGGAAAGCACCGGTCGTGTGTGAGAAAGATGATGTTGGTAAAGATAAAGAAGGCACCTCAAAGCCAAAGCCTGGAGAAGAATGGACCAAGGAAGAAGATGAGCTTGCCCTTGGTAATTCCAAAGCTCTGAATGCAATCTTCAATGGAGTGGATACAAACATATTCAGGCTGATCAACACATGTGAAGTTGCTAAGGAAGCATGGGATATTTTGAAAGCTACACATGAAGGAACATCTAGAGTTAAGATGTCAAGACTTCAGCTTCTAACATCGAAGTTTGAGAGTCTGAAGATGAAGAAAGATGAGACTATCCATGACTTCCATATGAGTGTGCTTGAGCTGGCGAATGCATCCAGTGCCCTTGGTGAAAAAATGTCAGAAGAAAAGCTTGTAAGGAAGATCCTTAGGTCCCTTCCTAAGAAGTATAAGATAAAGGTAACTGCCATTGAAGAATCACAAGACATCAGCAAGATGAGAGTTGATGAGCTCATTGGATCTCTTCAAACTTTTGAGCTTGGGTTGAATGAGGAAGAACCAGGAAAAGGAAATAGTTATGAATCCCAGGAGGACTTATCTCAGGCCATAGTTATGTTGGGAAGGCAGTTCAACTAAGTGTTCAAGAGGATGAACAATAACTCCAGGCCTAATGTCAAGAACATATCTTCTGACACCAGCAAGTCAAAAGAGAAGGATAAAGAGAAAACTGCCCAAGATAAAGGAGTTCAATGCTTTGAGTGTGAAGGGTATGGACATGTCAAGAAAGAGTGTCCCACCTTCTTGAAAAAGCAGAAGAAGGGCATGACAGTTTCCTGGTCTGACTCTGAAAGTGAAGGTGAGTCAGCAAAGCATGTTAGAGCTTTGACAGGAACTATTGTTTCTGATGATGATTCTAGTGATGGGGAAATAACCTTTGAGGAGCTAGCTTCTACTTATCAAGAGCTTTGCTTAAAAAGTGCTGAGATTTGTCAAGAAAATAAGTGTCACAAGCAACATATTGCTCAGCTTGAGAATGAAAAAGCTGATCTGGAAAATGAAGTTGTACTAGTTAAATCTCAACTTGATCAGATGGCGAAATCTGTTAGGATGATGAACAGTGGTACAGCTACTCTTGACAAGATTCTTCAGTCAGAGAAAGCTGCTGGAGATAAATCAGGTATAGGATATGTGGCTAGCACTTCAGGAACAAAGAAGGAGGTGTCTCAACCATTGTCTCAACATCAAACCAAGAGACAGGATCCTACCCCTAAGAAGATTGTTCAGCCTCAGAATGTTGAGAAAAAGAATGGTCCCCATCAGAGAAAGATGCAACTTCGAGGAGCTAGTCAGTATATGCCTCCCCAATATCACATGAGCATGCAAGCTACAAGGTTCAAATAGAACATGTCTCATCAGAAGTCTCAACATCAGGGTAACTGGCATGGAAATGAATACAACAATGCTGTGCCTCATTACTATGGAAGAAGGAAGCCTCATCACCATAGGAGACAGCATCCTCAGTACAGAAGTAGACAATCCAACCATGGAAGAAGGAGACAATATTATGGGTGGCAGCCACATCAATATCATCATAATGGTAGAAGATATAACAAATTCAGAGGTGACAGAGTTAGATGCTTCTATTGTGGAAGGTTTGGACATATGCAGTACTCTTGTTTTAAATTGCATGGTTATCCACAATCTGTCCCTCTAACCAGACAGAAGGAGGTCAGACCCAAAGTTGCTAAACAATGGGTTCCTAAAGCTCAGGTCACGTGTCTATTGTCTCATACCTCAGATGGATATGTTGCCTTGGATGCATGTTACTTTGATAGTGGATGTTCAATGCACATGACTGGATCAAAGGAGCAGTTGGTGGAGTTCAATCCTTACCATGCAAATAAGGTTGTGTTTGGGAATGGAGAAAAAGGAGTAGTAGAAGGAAGTGGAAGAGTGAAGAATCTTGATGGTCTTACTCTTGATAGTGTGATCCTTGTTCAAGGTTTGACGGCTAATTTGATCAGCATAAGCCAGTTGTGTGATAAAAGTTATAAAGTTAGATACACCAAAGATGAGTGTGTGGTATCTGGTGAGCATAATCAAGTTGTTATGAAGGGTGCCAGAACCAAAGATAACTGCTATCAGTGGATTTCCCTTGAAGGAAATTCAACTAATGATGTTCAAGTTGATATTATAACTTCAGACTATGACATCAGAATGCTGAAAGATCACTCAGAGTTAATAAGTTCTGATGAGAATCCTTTTAAATTTTTAAAAGGAAAGTCTTTATGGAGGGAGAAAATTAGTGATTGGTCTTTAAGAGGTACTCAAAATCAGGCGCCTTACCACATTGATTCTATATCAAGACTCATCAAAGCATTCTCATCGCAACGGTTCATCTTCCTGAATCTCAACAGAATAGAAAGATCTTCTCTAAACCTGGTCTGTTACAAAGGAACGATGTCTTCCCCATCCAAGAACTCTGAGTCTCAAAGACCTGCGCATGTACGAACTAGGGTTTCTTCAGAAAAAGAACTTGTTGACAAAGAACACATTCCTATGGCACTTCCCGAGTCAGGTAACCCTAAACCTTCAACCAAGTTGAATAAAACTGAAACTAGGTCATCATACTCTCAAGCTGTTGCGGAGAAGTATGATGTGGACATGCATTTGGAGCAGATTGCTACCAAAATTCTTGAGAAGGGAATACGTGTGAAAGGGATTTCTGTCCCTTTAAGGCAAATGCCTGCTGAACATGTGGACTCTCAAGGTGAGGACACAAATCTTCAAAGACTGGCCTTGTCTGTGATTCAAGACGCTGAAGGAGGTAGTAAAGAAGAAGACCTTGAAGATACTGATGTCATCCTTGATGTCAGAACATCGTCCCCTAGGAATGAAAGTCACATGCGTAAAGGGAAGGATCAGGTTGAGGTTATAGATATTGAGGACTCATTTGATGGTGATATCATTGGTAATGCAAGAAGAAAGAAGGATAAGAAAAGGACTTCAGTTGCAGACTCTCCCAAGTCGTGGAGCAAAGTTGCCAGGTCTGGCAAGAAGAGGAGAATCAGGGAAGAATCAGATTCAGAGTGTGATGTTCAAGACATCAACCCTGTAATGAATAGAGCTGCTGATCAAGTGCCTGATAACATCTCATTTCACTGTGCCAGAAGTGCATCCATGTGGAATTGTGTGAGCCAAAGAAGGATAGCTCTGGAAAGAGAGGTAGTAGCAGATGACTTAGAGTCTACTGGAATTATAGATCTAATTAAGTTTGCTGGTCTCATAAGGACTGTGTTAGGATTGACTAATTGCTATGATAGACTGGTCAGAGAATTTATAGTGAATATCCCTGAGTCTATTGATGACAGCAAAAGCCTAACCTTCAGAAGAGTTACCGTCAGGGGTAAGTGTGTCTGGTTCTCTCCTAAGGTGATCAATGCCTACTTAGGAAGAAGTGAGGAAGAATATGGAGAATTAGAAGTTTCTAATAATGTTATCTGCAAAGAAATCAGAGCTGGTCAGGTAGAAGTTTGGCCTTCAAAAGGAAAGTTATCAGCAAGTTTATTAAGTGTGAAATATGCTCTTCTTCATAGAATAGGTGCTGTTAACTGGTTTCCTACTAACCACAAGACCTCTATTTCTGCTGGGTTGGGCAAATTAGTTTATGCCATTGGAACAAGGAGAATAATTGATTACGGCTCTTACATCTATAATCAGACTATCAAGCATGCTGCAACAAGAGTTGTGAAATTGCCTATTGCATTTCCATCCCTCATTTGTGGGATAATACTGTCTCAGCATCCTGGGATTCTTCACCAGAATGATAGTGTGTGTAGAAGGAAGCCTGAATTGTCCTTTCATCAGAAGCTGTTTAAAGGAAAACATGTTGCTGATAATGTCAAGGCATCTGCCTCAACATCTACTAATGTCAAGACTGATATGATTTCTGAACTGGAGGAAGCCTGTAAAGAACTAGAGGAAGTCATCAGAGTAAACATTGAAAGGAAGGACAAGTTTAAAAAATTACTTATGACTCTGAAGATGCAGGAAAAAGAAAGTGAGAAAGTAGTTGCTGATAAGACAGATGAGTCTGACAATGACAGTTCAAAAGAAGATGAAGAAGATGATGATCTCAGCTTTTAATGTGTCTCTTATTTAGTAGTTTTAGTTTTATTTTCTGTTTTTGTTTAAGCACTTAATGTGCCGGTTATGTAACTTGAATTTTATGCTGTTATATGCACCTTTTTATGTTGTTCTCTTCTATTATTTGTTTTGTCTGGTTGCTAACTGAGAGGCTAACAATGAGAGCTAGGAATGTACTAACTGTAGTTAATAGGGCTTCTGATTGAAGCTTGTTTAATTGTGGCTAAAAAGGGGGAGAAGTAGCCAAAGAAAGAGAGCCAAAAGTACAAATGTCAAATGCTGTCAAAAAAGTTGTTGTCAAAGGAATTTGCTTGCTATAGTACAGTAGTGTAGATATTAAGGGGGAGAAACTGCTGAAATGCTGAACAACTACTATGCTGGCTTTTGCATTGAGGGGGAGTGCTTGCTCATTGCTGCTAATAATGAAATATGTGCAGCTGTTGAACTTGGTGATGCAACAGAGTTTGGTGAAGTGAATTGAAGATGTTGCTGCTGCTTGGAGGTTTAAATGATATTATTGAAGTTTTTCCGCTGCTGAAGTCTCTGAAGGTGCAGAGTGCAGAGTTTGTTTTAGGCAAAATTAGCCAAAGGGGGAGATTGTTAGTTCTTGGATTGGCTGGAATTTTGGTAAAACAAAGTATGTTCAATGTTGATGTCAAGGTAGTGATGCTGCAACATTGAGACTTAACACTGGGCTATGTTAAGTGTTTAAATTGTTGAAGTTTGGATGTCTGATGTCACATGTCCGATGTTGTGACATTAGATCTGCAGAATTAATAACATCAGGTTGTGATGTTGTTAGGGTTTGTGTGTTAGCTGGAATTGTGGAGAGCTGTTAGTCTCATTGGATGAGAATATCTTGGGATAGATATTTTCCGCTGCATAGGAGATCTGGTGCAGATTTGTAGGAGATTTAAAAGGTTGAAGATTTGAAAAGATTTTAGGAGAAAATCTGTTTTGAATATTCAGTTTTAAATAACAAATCAAGTCAGATATTGTAGCAGTCCAAGCCCAATTCAGGTTGCTATTTAAAGCGCACAAGACCAAAGGAAAAGGTACAGAAATACAGAGAGAAGATCAAGAGCATAGGCTGAGTGTCTTGAGTATTTTGTACGAGTTTGTATACACCATTCTAGGTTGAATTGGTGAGTCGTTTTCTGTCCTCTCTTAGAAGCTGTGAAGTAATAGAGAGTTATTACTTGATCAAAGCTGTGAAGCAGAATCAAGGTGTGATTGAATTGTAGGGATTGAGTAGTGTTCTCATATCTAAGTGGTTTCTTAGGTAGGAAGTCACTACTAGAAATTAAGTTTAGGAGATTGTCAACTGGGTTGTTGAGTCTGTAAATTAATTCTACAAGTAGTGAATTTCATCCCTGGCTTGGTAGCCCCCAGACGTAGGTAGTTAGACCGAACTGGGTGAACAATTTGGTGTGCCATTCTGCTGTTTATTTTGTCCATTGTGCAGAGTGTGTTGTTGTGACATCGCACCTTAACATCACACGTCTGATACCAGAATTTCACTTATCATAGGATCATGTATGCGGTGTTCTCCAAGAAAATATAACACTACCTAAAGGTTTACATCGATGACATGATTATAAATACATAAGAAGAGGGAATCCATGCATAAGACTTAAAGGATATCCTAGGGTCAGTTACGAGCTATAACATACACTTGAATCCAGCCAAGTGTTCACTTAACATACAACCAGGAAAGTTCTTAGGCTTCATGGTCACAAAAAGGGGCATAGAGGCAAACCCGGACAAATGCCAAGTCATCATAAACATGAGGAGCCCCTCAAATGTTCGGGAGGTTCAACAACTAAACCAATGCTTAGCTTCCCTCTACGCATCCTTTTCTATGTATGTGACAAGGCCTTCCAATTTTTTTGTTATGTTGAATAAAAATGAGAGGCTTGACTGGACGGGAGAATTCGAACAGGAATTATAAGAGTTGAAGGAGTTCTTTCCATCACCGCCCATTCTGACACGCTCAATAGTAGGTTCGCCGTTATATCTTGATGACTTCTCGGCAAGTGTACCGATAATGTTGCAGTAGTAAAAAGATCAAATCCGTAAGGATTGTGTTCGAACAAGACAATGATTTGTGCAATTTAATGTAAAACAGTAAAGAAGGGGGGTTTTGGAAGTTTCAGTGCAAAAAGTAAATAAACGAGAAAACAATGTCACAAAAGCGACCAGGTTTGTCGTAGAATCCTTTATTCCTCTATTGTTGATGTTTGATGCCATGTATGAATGATCTAATCACTATAACCCCATGGGGAATTAACAACACCTTTAAAGTCGATCCCTCATAAATTAAATCATTAACCACTACTTGGAGCTTTCTATCCCTAGTCTGCCAACGTAAGCATGGTTAGGTGATGTATAGAATGTTAACTCTCTATGCCACTACTCGGGTGTTGCGGTGAAAATCGGATAACAAGTTATTTATTAACTTGCATCATTTTCTTTTACAACCGACTTTGATTTATCTAAAGGAAAGGTTCAAGATCGTTAGAAAAACCTAAAGGGGGAGATCTAAGGTTCGGGGGTTGGTTACGCCTAGGGAAGGTATTAGCACCCTAAACGTCCGTAGTACTCTATGGGAACCTCTTGTTCTACTTGTTATCTTATGTTTGCTAAAGGTTTGAAACCCTAGGGGTTAGTATCTAAGTATACTCGACAAAGCATCGCACTTTGCGCCTACGTATCCTCGGGAATAGAATCAGAGTATGTGTAGTTCTACTTCTATTGAATGATTGACTGTGGTCAATATTCAGAGGGGAAATGAGTGTAACCTCATTGTAGAGTATAAGAACTCTCTAAATCTAGTTATAATGGTCCTAAGTTATGTTTTAGTCAATAGGGAAAGTGAGTATTCATTAGGATGAATATCACCAAGAGTGTAAGAACTCTCTCCTAAGGCTAGTTATAACTTATTGGCTCTTAGGAGGCCAAGAAGTGAAAGTCATCTCCTAAGAGGCTACTAAGGTAAGATGGGGGTTATGACTTTAAGAGTCAACGTTAATCACCTTCCTTTGGAATGGGAAAAAGATAATAGTTGTAGGATATGATAACAAGAGATATTGATAAAGATGAATAAGATAACAACAATAGTATGAGTATAGCAAGAAGTATTTTATAATAAAGTATGGATAAGATGGACATGATCATCATAGAAACATGTAAACAAAGACAAATCAATATGTTTCAATCTTAAGGAAGACAAACATAAGGAACACTCACAAGATAAAGAGGCATGATATTAAACTAATATGATATTTAAAGAAGAACAAAATTCACACATCCAAGTCAAACACATGATGAATCAAACATGGGATAAATTTATTCAAGTCCTTAACAAGATATTAGTGAATAAATACTCAAATTATTAATAAAGAGGACTCATAAATAAAACTAACAATTAACCCAAAGATGGGTGATTTAAAATTCACATATTAATAATTAAACTTAAATAAACAATTTAAGAAATAAATTGATAATTAAAATTAAATAAAGATAAAATATTTTTGGAATGTTTTTGAAATAAAGAAAAAAGTTTTAAATAAAATAAATAAAATAAAAAAAGACTTTTAAAAAAAGATTTGGAAAGAAAATAGTTGAAAATAGAAAAATAAAATAAATAAAAACGCAGGGGGGGGGGTGCTGTAAGTAAACTTAACTAGTTGAAAAATGTAAAGGGATGTGAAATGGGCCAAAAACTGGGGTGGTGATAGCAAAACAGGCCCAGGCGAGTGTAATAAGAAAGCAAAAGAAAAAAACACAAAAGGATGGTCGGGGGGGGGGGGAGGGGGGGGGGGGGTTCGAACCCCAGACCTCCTTCAAGCAGCGCACATCACAAACCACTGGGGTGGCTATACTTCCAATGTATATGCCCACCCCATTAATACATATACCATGCGAAAATGAAAAAAATACCATTTTAATAAAACAAAGAAATGTCACACGGACCAGCTAGGAACATAACATCAACCAGTCACATATTCTCTTAAGTTGCAAAAAGACAAAACCAACCATGGCCAATCACAATGCCTTTTTTCTTTTCTTCATGCAAAAACTTAAGAGCTTATCGTGAAAATAAATAAACAGCAGCAATGAGATGGCTTATCATCATCTTGTTCAGCCATTATTCCCATCAAATCTCCATCAAAATTGGTAAAACAAAACACTACCTTATACTACCCAAGGCAAGGAGTATTAATGTACTTCATATAACTTAAGACAAGAACATGATCATTGTGAAAAATGACCTGGAAAGGTTGTATTCAGAACTGATATCACACATCTACCATGCCAATCAAAACCACGCTGTACTCTCTCATTTCTAATCTAAACTAAAACATGACAGACAGTCTGAGAGTAAACTCAAACTTCAAACTTCAATATGAAAACAAAACCTTATATGCTCCAAACCAACAACAAAACATGGCATGTGTCACAACAAGCAAACTCACGCATTATTATTTATAGTATCATTTGAACAAAACTGACTTAAGAAATAGATATCACATGATAATAACATGAATAGATGATCATGGCATATCGAATATGGAGGAAAAAGGGTGAGAGTTACCTCTGCTTGCAGTGAGCTTCTAAAGGTTCCAAGGACTGAGTTTCTTCCTCCTCAAACTGAAGGCTGCTGCGAAGTGTTTTCTCCTCCTTCTTACTTGCCAAACAACGACTCACAGGTTGCTTAGAGTTTGGGATCTTGTGTTCTGATATTGTGTGTGTTGGTGGTTTGTTGATATTGTGTGTTGATAGTTGTTGATATTGTGTGTTGATGGTACTTGAGAGATATGGTTCATATTTGGTTTCATTTGAAGGGAAGTTTGTGTAAAGTGATTGTACTAAAGCGACCACTTCTCCACACGATAACTTGCATCCTTGTGAACCAAATGGAATGATCTTTTTTTCTTTTGAAAGATGACATGGGGTAGGACAGTTTTTATATTGATGAAAAATTGGGATAGTGATTAGAAATGAATGGAAAATCATGGGAAAGTAGTGGTGCGCATGAGAAAAGAAATTCTGATTTTTCAAAGTGTATATACATTTGCAACATAGCCATTTTAATGCATAATTTCTTAATCACCAATGCTCCAATTTGTGAGGTTTTTGATTCTTTGAAAATTAGGCATTTGATAGAACAATTCTTGTGTGGAAAGTAGCTTGAAATAATGCTTGTAACAATGAGAAAAATCTCCACAAAATCATGTGCAAGAGTTGGCAAAAAGACTTAGAACATTTTTTCTAAGTTATTGAATTTTCTAATTTGAAACACCCAACTTTAAAGAACCATAACTTGAGATTGGCTTATTTAAATTAGATGTTCCACATATGGTTGGAAAGCTCTCATCATGCTCCAAAACTTTCATTTGGGACCCAAGTCTTGAATCCAAGTGGAAATGGGTGAAAAATGAGGTCAAAGTTAGAGAAAAATTATGAAGAAAAGTGTTGGAAATTTCTCTAAGTGTTGGGTCAGATTATTTTGCAAGCTTCATAACTCAAAAACCAAGCATTTTTGGATGAAAAGTCATATGGAACAAATTGAATATCTTGAAAAGAGCTTTCCAATGAGCTTTGAGTCACTCAATTTAAGTGTATGGTTTAGGAGTTATGGTCATTTCAAATTGTGCTATTAGAGGGAAAATCTCACATATGAAATCTTTCATGAGCAAAACCCTGTTTCTCTTGCAAGAAACCTCATGAAACTTGTTCTTGATGCTTTGAATACCTCATGAGACATTCTATGATGATTAGAACCATTGACACTTCATTTGAACCAAAATTTCCAAGGATTAGGGTTTCAGTCAAACCCTAATTTTGACTGTGAATACACTGAGGTAAATTCTTGTAAACTTGCTTCTTCCTTCTCATCTAAAGGTCTTAGGAGACTCTTGAGGATGTTGATAAACCAATAGAATTAAGAATTAGGGTTTGGGAGTATAGTGAGGTTGAGGCTCAAACTTCTCTTGTTGAGGACCAATAGATCTTGGATTCCTGTTGAATGATGTCTCTTGGATGTAGATGACCTTAAGTGGTAAGTGAACCACACAAATCTTGACTTGATAGAGCCAATTTCTCAGTGATTTCTTCAGAGCAAAACCCTAATTCCAAAGTTCTTGCACTGGAGATCTTTTGTTGACCTGACTTGCTTCAGAACAACTTGTGGAGCTTCATGGTGAGGTGCAAACCTAATTTGAACACAAAGAAACAAACTGCAAGATATGGGTTAGCTCAAACAATGCAGAGATGCTTGACCTAAGATGCACAAATGAAGATGACATCTAAGGGTAAAAATTTAGGGTACAACAGTTGCCCCTATTTAAATAGCTTTACCGGATGATACGAGGAAAGGAAATTCTCGGGACATCAAGGTGAAAGGTATTTAAATATAGCAAACCAAAAATTTTGCCCTTAGATGGTATGCAAATGCTAAGGACAAGCGACAGACATGCAAATGCTGACATGCCATGAACTTCTAAAATGATGATATGATGCCAAGAAGGTGCAAAGATGCAGACAAACAGACACCAGGGACAACAGAAAGCAAACACACAAGACAAGCTTCACCGGGGAAAGACGAAAGCTAGTATCCATGAGAAAAACTCACTGGGGATACAGGCTAATCAACGAAAGAGACTCACTGGGGAGACTCCGAAGAAACACTGGGGAAAAACCAAAAAACAATCTCCACTGGGGAAAGAAAATCCTGGGAGATAAAATACTGGGGACAAAACAAACCCACACTCTTCCTAGGCATGAAACTAGAAAGAAAAACCTGATCCAGGGATCAGCCTAAAAAAGAGACAGACAACCAAGCGAAGACTTCCTAGGGATCTTATACTGAAGAGTTCAAAATGGGATCTTCAAGAAAATCCAGGAAGACAGAGACAAACCCTGCGCACCAACTAGGAGTCTTAAGGTTGAAGAAATTTGTTCCAAGAAGCTTAGCTTAAAGCAAGTATCTTTGGCTTGGATTTGCCATCTCCGGTGAAAAGAAGATTGCCCTGGTTATCCTTGATGTTTGGGTTTCAGGGTGTTGGCTTGTGTTATCCTTTCTTCTTTCCTGTTTTGCGTCGTTCGCGTCGTTTCTAGCATATAGCTAAGCATATGCATTATACCCTTAGCATCTTTGCATATTTGTGCTCTGTTTTGCTTGTGGTCGGTTGTTTGTGTTTGTCTTTATTTCCCCAGTGAAGTAAAGACATTCTCGGTTTGCTTTGTGTCGTGCTTGTTCGGTCTTAACCTTTGCGCGCCATATTTGAATCTTTAAACCTTTTGCTGTTCCCTAAGAAGTTTAACATTAAAGATTTTTAAAACTTGTTCTTGTTTGAATCGTGTCAGACTTGAACTTGGACTTTGTTTGAATCGTGTTAAGCATTGTCTGCTCGTTTTAAAATTGTTCTCGTTTGAATCGTGTCAAACTTGAACTTGGACTTTGTTTGAATCGTGTCAAGCATTGTCTTGTGTTTTAAAACTGTTCTCGTTTGAATCGTGTCAAACTTAAACTTGGACTTTGTTTGAATCGTGTCAAGCATTGTCATGTGTTAAAACTGCTCTCGTTTGAATCGTGTCAAACTTGAACTTGGACTTTGTTTGAATCGTGTCAAGCATTGTCTGCTCGTTTTAAAACTGTTCTTGTTTGAATCGTGTCAAACCTGAATAGAGTCTTTGTTCGAATCGTGTCAGACACTGCCTCTCGTTTTAAAACTGTTCTCGTTTGAATCGTGTCAAACTTGAACTTGGACTTTGTTTGAATCGTGTCAAGAACTGTCTTCTTGTTTTAAAACTGTTCTTGTTTAAATCGTGTCAAACCTGACCAGAGTCTTTGTTCGAATCGTGTCGGGCACTGCCTCTTGTTTTAAAACTGTTCTCGTTTGAATTGTGTCAAACTTGAACTTGGACTTTGTTTGAATCGTGTCAAGCATTGTCTTGTGTTTTAAAACTTGTTCTTGTTTGAATCGTGTCAAACTTGAACTTGGACTTTGTTTGAATCGTGTCAAGCACTGTCTTCTTGTTTTAAAACCGTTCTTGTTCGAATCGTGTCGGACATTGAACTCTTACCTGTCTGAAGTTCCTTTTCTTTGTTGGATTCTCCAACTCCTCGGTTGAAGATTCGACCGCTCCGTGTTACACGACTGATGTCTGCAATATTCACGACGGAGGGTAATGGAATTTCCTTTCCATTTTCAACTGTTGTTGCACCGTATTTGTAAGGGATAGCCTTAGCTGATTCATACGGTAGTGGTCCCGGAAGATAGATGACTATGGGAACCTTCTGGTTTTTCTGACCATCATAAGTAATCTCAATCCGTTCCCGGTTGGGAACTCTGGATTCATCAAGTAGAGGAATAATGGCAAAAACATCCCTGGTCCTGTGATGACCAGAGATCGTGAGGACATCCTCAACTTTCTCGGCAAGGTAATTCGGCGACCAATTGATGGGTCTAGAACCCGGATATGGACGAATTTCTCCATGATCGACTTGACCCTGAAGAGCTGCTCTCACGAGGTAACACCCTTGGTTACTTTCCGGACAGACGCCACAACTGTCATAGTTATGTGGGCGCACCTGGCCACGCCCACTTTGAATACAATGTAACCTCACTAGGTTAGCTTCCACTGATCGGACATCCTGACTTTGACGCCGAGTGGGATTTCTGTTACTGATACTAATCTGCTGAGTATCTTCGTCCATGTAGATTGGCATCCGCCAATGATTTAACAAGTGTTGAAGTGCCTCCTGGACAAGGGTACAACCCCGATCATTTTCGCAACCTGCTTTACAGCTTTGATAGTTATGTGAGATCAGGAATCCGAGTCAGACCTGCTCAGCATGTAACTCCACCAGGTTGGTATTCATCACACGAATATCGAAAACCTGAACCATGTTGATTTGATAGGGATTCCTATCGTGGTAGTCTTGGATCCATCCAAGATCCATCTGACGCTAGAGGGCCTCTTGTATGAAAGAGCATCCCTGTTTGTTTACCGAGCAAGTCAGACAGGAACTGTAATCGTGCCGCAGCAGATTATGATACTGGCTTTGCCTTGAGTGCATCGCCACCAAGTTGACATTCATTACACGGATATCGTGGTTTTGAATGATGTTAGAATTCGTGTAGACCATGTTAACTCCACGAACTCGGTGCTCTTGGATCCATCCGAGATCCATTTGTTCCTGCAGAGCTGCTTGCACTACAGAACATCCCTGATTGTCTTTAGAGCAGATATCACACTGATGATAGTTATGAGGTGGCACATAGCCATATCCACTCTGTCTATAATGTATCTTGACCAGATTGGTCCTCAATAAGAGTACATCGTGAATTTGATAGACGTTGTTAGTCTCTTTCTCAATCAGATTGACCGTAGCTTTCTCGTGTTGAGGCAACGGGTTCGTAAGAACATTGGGATTCGTATCTTTGAAAGATAAGAGCCCGCTCCTAACAAGCTTTTACACGTCAGATTTGAAATTGAGGCAATTCTCTATGTTATGCCCCGATCCTCCTTGATGATAAGGGCATGTCTGGTCCGCTTTGAACCAAAAAGGCAGATTTTTCGGTACTATAAGAGGAGACTTAGTCTAAATGTGCCCCTTAGCCAGTAGTAACGGAAATAGTTCTGCATACGACACGGGTATAGGATCAAACCCTGATGGTCGTGTTGTACGGTTGTTATTGTACTGAGGACGAGCCTGCTGAAGAGGCTGTTGAGTCCTTTGCTTATTAGGTTAGCTCTGCGCAACCTGAGGTTGATACGTAGGAACAGGAGTGAGGCCGATAGCAGGAGTTACCGCTGCTACTGGTTGATAACGACGCCTTTGCTTTCCGAGAGAGATATTCCCAATATCTTGCTCTTTTTTCTTAAGGAGAGCACTACCGTATTTCTTAGTACCACTCGTCGATCCAGTGTCTTTTACCAAACGTCCTTCTCGGACGGCTTCCTCAAGACGTACACCCATACCGACCATCTCGGTGAAATCACTGGGCGCACTGGCGACCATTCGGCCGTAGTAAAATGAGCTTAAGGTTTTTAAGAAGATCTTTGTCATCTCTTTTTCCTCAAGAGGTGGACAAATTTGAGCGGCGATTTCACGCCACCTTTGAGCATACTCCTTAAAAGTTTCTTTATCCTTTTGCGACATCGATCTGAGTTGATCTCTGTCGGGTGCCATGTCCAAATTGTATTTGTATTGTTGGACGAAGGCAGTGCCAAGATCTCTGAATGTGCTGATCGTGGCGCGGTTTAAACCCATGTACCATTTTAAGGCAGCACCGGTTAAACTATCCTGAAAGTAATGAATCAGCAGGTCCTGATTTTCCGTCTGAGCTGACATCCGTCAAGCGTACATTGTCAAGTGACTCTGAGGGCAAGAGTTACCCTTGTATTTTTCAAAGTCAGGCACTTGGAATTTGTGCGGAACTTTCACATTGGGGACCAGACAAAGGTCTGAGGCGTCCTTTCCAAAAAGATCCTGACCGCGAATGGCTTACAGTTCCCTCTGCATTTCCAAGAACTGTTCCTGGAATTCATCCATTCGGTCAAACATAGTCTCTTTCTTCCCAGAAGGCATCTGTGGAATCTGTCCTTCCGGGACAGAATGCACCACAGGGGGTGGTACCGTAACTACGACGTTGAATCTTGGCGTCTCCCGAAGTTTGTAACCTTCAGGAGTCTTTAATATGCCTCTGGCATCTTCGCTTTCCCGAAGTTTGTAACCTTCAGGACCAGCGGCTCCTGCAGAAGTTCCCTGATCTTCAACGATCGGCGGAACATATCCTTCTGGGATATAGTTAACAGGCATGCCCCAGGGACGATCTTTCGGCATCTGATACCTAGGATCGAACTTCTCCACTATGGGCGTCGAGGTGATCTCCGAGATCACAGTCCTTTGTAGCTGAGCTTCTGCCATGGCTTGCATGTCGTTACGAAGCTTTCTCATATCCTCTCTCAGAGCGTCGAGCTCTTCTCTCAACTCTCTGTTCTCTTCCTCAAGATCATCCATCTTTTTCTGACGACTGGCCCGAGTATTATACGAATGAGACAGTTTGACTCTAGAACCGAGACACAAACGTAAGATTCGTAGGTAAGGAGAATACGCAATGTGAGAATGATAAAATGCAATGATTATATTAATTTTTGGTTGATTTAATCAAAATAAACTTCGACAATTAGATTGCAAATATCAAACAGCAAGGAAACCCCTTTTTATTGAATTCAAAGGATTACAGAAATGGAAATACAGTAGATTACAAGGTGTGGAAACAAAAACCTAAACTAATGGATCCTGGTACTTCCTCTTCTTTGACCGAGGTGCTTGGGCCGTTGTCGGGTTGTCATTCCTTTGCCAGGTGAAAGGAGCGAGCAAATTCCTTTGGTCGTCTTGATTCTCTATAGCATGTTGCTCTAAAATTTCAATCAGAGCATCTTTTTCTCTCAATAGTTGCTGTATTTGGATACACTCTATGTTGAGGGTGCGGTACTTGTTCTTCCAAGACCTTCTCTCCTTGTGAACTTTGTTGAGAGTAACCTGAAGCTTTTCAGTTTCCGTCATGAAGTACATGACAGATTCCCTCGGCGGAAGAATTCCGTAACGAGGATAAGGCATTTTTAGCTTGAGAGCTCTAGTTTGTACCCAATGGAGATAAGGCTCCACCGAAACACAATCTGGTTTTCCTAGAGACTCTCGTCCTTTCTTATGAACGTGCTTCCACGCATGCACTATTTCCATCTTCAGTGCCCTGTCGTTTTCTCCTTCCTTGAAGAAAAGACCTTCCAGATGAGCGTTCTGTGGAACGAGCCTCATCGGGTATCCAAATTGACGAAGAACCAATATCGGATGGTAGTTGATTCCCCCTCTAGTTCCTATGAGGGGTACGTTGGGGAAGTTTCCACAACGATCAATGATTCTGATCCCATCATAAATCCTAATGCACCAATCTATATCAGAGTTGGTAAGGGAAATGATCTTCTACGACCAGCGCAAGACACTCTTGCAGTCCCAAAAAGCAGCAGACTTAGGCAAATGAGAGATAAACCATTTGTAAAGCAAAGGTACACAGCATGTGATCTCCCCTCTGCTGTACAAATTTCCTAAGTGTACAGAATGATACGCATCTGCGAGCAAAGTCGGTACAGGGTTTCCAATGAGAAAAAACCTTAATAGCGTTGATATCGACGAAGTTATTAATGTTGGGAAACAAAAATAATCTGTAGGTGAGTAAGACAAAGATGCTTTCAAAAGCAGACACGTTCCCTATACTAGAGAAGTACAGAGCTTTCTTTGTTAAGAACTGGGCTGGCAAACCTTGGATGCCACCCTTGGTAGTCATGTGAATCTTGACTTCTGACTCATCCAAATGGATTGCTTTTGCAATGGTATGATCCTTTGGAATTTCTTCCAGTCCAGAAAATGGAGCTCGATCAGTGATATGTAAATCCATCAGATGAGAATACTCCTCCAGCGTTGGTGCTAGTTGATAATCCAGGAATGTGAAACAGTGATAAACCGGATCGTAGAATTGAACTAGTGCGTCCATGATTCCCTTAATCACATGGACTCTTAACAGTGGTAGCAAACCACCGTGCTTGGCTCTGAAAGCCTCTGGGTTAGTGATCATCCTCGCTAACCTTCTCAAATCCTCTAGCTTTGAAACCTTGAAGGTATACTGGTGAGTTCTCCTTCTACCGAAATCCATTAGTGCAATCCTTTTCTCTAATATTTGCAATCACAGTCTTAGTTTAATTTGAAAAACAGAGAGACTAGAAGAGAATTTTTTTTTGAATGTTTTAATGTTTTTTAGATGAATGCATGAATGCAGCACACAAAAACATAGAAAAAACATGGGGTCAGAGGGTCATTGTCATGAAGTCAAGGCTCTACCCATCCCCAAAGGTTTACTAGGGTGATTTTTGTACCTGTACTCATTATCATTAGCTCCTCCCAGGAAGGCAGATAACAAGCGGATCGCCAGCGAGTTGTGTGCAATCTTAGAGTAAGTGCTATTCACCGAGAATAGATCACCAGCCTCAAATAAGGGTAGTATCGCGTAACAACTATTTCTGATAGTTTCCGCACTACGAAAGGGTTGGCTTTTCTAAGTGTATACTCAATCTCACCACATGCAGCATCACACGCATTCCCAGTAGCAGAAAAATAAACACATATAGCAATTAGGAAAAGCAGTATATATATTTGTCCTAAACATCCTAGACCTAATGAAGCTAAGAAACTTAAGTTCCTGACAGAAATGGGTTCCCCGGCGGAAGCCCCAATCTGTGGTATTCACATAAGTGAAGAAAAGGAAGAAGAAAAGTCAAGATTCGGCCCCATGGTGGGTGCCACTTTTCTGTAGCGAGCGATTTTGCTACAGGTCGATTCATTTTTTATCCTATTGTAAGCTGACTAAGGAAGGGAAATAGATGTCTCCAATTAACCCTGCTTGCATACTGAGTTTAAACAGCGGTCTGTTAAGTTACGAATGCTACAATGTGGGGGGCCTTTGTACTGGTTATTTGTATTTTTGCCAATACGGTTTTCTTTCTTTTATCTAGGCAAAGGGTTTCTGAAGGGGAACAAAGATCTGGATGTTAGGACTGATGTTTTTGAATTACTGCTTTTGATGTGGGATTTAGGTTTTTTGTTGATTGTGCTCGCTAAGATCTTTTCTTTCGATCTTATGCCTACGTATTCCCGTTTACCGAAACAGGGAAATCAGAGCGTTCGTAGTTCCTCCTATTCTATGGGAGGAAATGGTGTTTTGGTGTCTTGTTCAAAGCCCAAGACGTGAAGCGAAAGGTTGTTTGTATCTTGTTTAAAGCCCAAGATGTGAAGCTGAAAGGTCTCAACCTTAGAGAGAATTTGTCATCTCTAAAGAGGGGTAAAGGAGAATTATTTTAACTAGGATACGCGGATCCGAGCAATGCCATAATTTCCGAAGAAGGGGTTTTAACCAGAAGGAGAAGACTTTAACTCAGTATAGAGCAACGCCATCTTTCCTTAGGAATTCCTCATGCTAAAAGAAGGACAGTGGCATGGATATAGATGATCCAGAGGCTTGCCGCTTACAACGATTAGATGAAAGGGAAGGAGTTGTTGATGTTTGTGTACTGTGAACGAGGCACAGGTTTAATGCTAAAAGGTTGATTGGATCAACCAGTGGTTTTCTTATACGAAGCCTAAGAGGAGGCTAATTTGTGTCTCGTACAAAGCCCGAGAGAGAGGCTTAAAAGGGTTTGACTCAACAAGAGAATCTTTTATACTCAACAAGAGAGTGTTTTTGTATCTCGTACGAAGCCCGAGATGGAGGCAAAAATTTGTTCGGCTCAGAAAGAACCTTTTTGTATCTCGTATAAAGCCCGAGATGGAGGCGAAAAAAAGGGGTGATTGACTCAATGAGGGAGTCTTTTATGTGTCTCATACAAAGCCTGAGAGAGAGGCTAAAAAGTTTGTTCCGCTGGGGAGAATCATTTGTACAAAGCCCCAGAGGAGGCTAGTGTAACTGTTTCAGTTAAGTGATAGATCCAGTATACTGATTTTGAAGAAAAAATCAGTTCTTATATGAGCAACACTGTACTCGAGGATTTGGTTCGAGGATCCGGGTTATTTCCTGTTTCTTTAAGGAAAGGGGAAATCCAAAGGGTATTGAGACTATCCGAGTCTGCGGGTTTCCTTCCTACTTAACGAAGGGTGCTTGAGAATGTCTTTGAGACTCAAGGAAGATAGACTGTCCAAGCCTAGAGTTTTATCTTTTGTACTATGTTTTGAGAAACAGTAGTAGACTCTGGAAAGGACTGATCTATGAAGATTGCTAAGTTCTGTTCCTATACCTCTAGGAGGTCGTCGGGACAATTTGTACGAAGCCCAAGAGGAGGCTGGAAACTTTTAAGAAGCCGATCGGTCCTTGTACGAAGCCCAAGAGGAGGCTATCATTCCCGGAGGAAGAGATCATTATACGAAGCCTAAGAGGAGGCTGTCAATACTTCTAAGAAGCCGACGGGTCCTTGTACTAAGCCCAAGAGGAGGCTAGGTTGCTTATAGGAAGCCTGAGGGTCCTTGTACAATGCCCAAGAGGAGGCCGATGCTTTTAAGAAGCCCGTGGGTCCCCAAACCCCGAGAAATTCAAGGCAATGCTATTCACCGAGAATAGATCAAAGTCAGGAAAGTCCAAGAATTTGGAAGAAACTCAAAGATGCCATTCACGGAGAATACATTCATCTTTGGGAGTAGAGTTTCTTGACGATTCCTAAGGAGGACAGCCGAAGAGAAGACTGTATCTGGTGCTCCTATTGGGGATCTAGGTGTCTATTTCTACGAATAAACAAGACGGCGTCACCTAGTTCTAGACGTAGTTGCTGGGAAAACTCGAAATATCTATACTATTATTACACAGTCGATATGAGTTTATGAAAGGAGACTTACAGTGAGCAGCCCCACAATACAGTTATATGTATATGAAAGCAGTAAATGAAAGCGTATAAACACTTACTCGGTTGTAGAGCTTCCATGCTATTTGGTTAGTTGTTCAACAAAGAAAAACAACAGTATATTCAAAATCAAAGGAGAACGTGCTTTGAAAAAGGAATATTTGGGGCTTACAGCTCAGGGAGAGGCCCAGGATTTTACCGTTGAATTTGTACAGAGGGTCTTATACAAGTGACTGTGGCCCAAAAAGTTTTCTGTACAAAGGGATGGGTCTTACACTCTCTCAAGAGGCCCAAGAAGTTTTAAAGAAAAAGAGTGAGGCTTATAACACGAGGGTAGGCCCAGTTGACTTTTCGTTTAAAAACGGCGATCGCGCCGAGGTTTTCTTTTAACGCAGAGGGACTTATACAATAAGTGAGGCCCAAAGTGATTTTGGTTAAAAGGGGATTGGGTCTTACACTCTGATAGAGGCCCAAAAAGTTTTTGAATGGGTCTTATAGCTCAAGGAGAGGCCCAAATGGTTTTTTTTAAAAAGGCGACGACCGCGCCGTTTGTTTTTTGACGGTATTGGGACTTATAAAATAAGTGAGGCCCAAAAAAGGTTTGGTCAAAAAAAGGATTGGGTCTTACACTCTATTAGAGGCCCAAAAGTGTTTTGAAAATGATTTAAGAGGGTTGAATTAATCCAAAACCCTAATTTATTTCCAAAATGTGTTTTAATTGAATAAAAATTCAATTAAATTGATCAAAAATTGTTTAACACATGGGAAACAAATTGTGATCTTGGATTAATGCTTCAAGAATTAAGTATTGACCTACAAAATAATTAGAAAACATTAAAAGTTTGCAAAATCAAGGTGGAAAAAATATTTTAAATGTTAAAAACAATTAAAACATGAATTCTTTGCAAAAATATCAATTATATGAAATAAATAATATTTTTTGGGATTTTTGGTAGAATCAAATAATTTAACATTTTTGTGAATTATTGCAAAAAGAACCAATCAAAAATGATAAAAATTGAAGGAGTTATTAATTTTTCAAATCATTAAAAATAATAGTATGAAAAATAATAAAAATAAAGGCAAAATATCCTTTTTGGTCCTTTAACTTTACATCGGGGTTCATTTTGGTCTCTTAACTTTAAAAAGTGTCATTTTGGTCCCTTAACTCTTCAAACGTTCCATGTTAGTCCTTTTGCCTTATTAGCGACGGATTTTAGCGACGGATTTTTGAAATTTTCCGTCGCTAATAAGACGAAAAAGACTAATATAGAACGTTTCGAAGAGTCAAGGGACCAATATGACACTTTTTAAAGTTAAGGGACCAAAATGAACCACAAGGTAAAGTTAAAGGACCAAAAAGATTATTTTGCCAAAAATAAACAAGTGATAAAAAGAAGTCTGGGGCGAGGGGGATTCGAACCCCAGACCTCTCGCTTGCTAATACACACAAAACCAGCTGATGAACCGCTGGGGCGCAATGCTAATTCATTAAATATATGGCAAGTGAAAATTATATAGAGAACTTGGTTGGTTTTCTGAAAATGGCACCATGGCCATCTCCTTCCCCGAGCTCGTGCATGAAGCACCTTATCTCACTCATCTCTCAACCATTGGACATGATTCAAACACCAAACTCGTGTGTTTTTTCACAAGGAACAAGATGGCAATACCCAATTTTATTCATTTTCAGTGTGGAGTGAAATAATCATGATGAACACAGATGAACCCTAATTTGCAAAAGCAATCGTGCAGGCATGGTTATGAGGTCTATGATCAAATTTATTGAGGCAAAACAATCAGCATATGATGGTAATCAAATGGCAAAATTATCATGCGAGGAAATATGCATGGATCATGGAGTTTGAGTTTGAAGCTCACCTTGATGCAAGCTGAAATGGAACTTTGCCCAGATGGTGTTCCAGTCGTGAATTGATGATCCCTACAGCTTCAATGGATGTTATGGAGTGTGTTGCAAGCTTTGGAACACTTTGAAATTCTCTGGATCAAGCTGGAGACCTCCACCTGCAAAATTGAAGCATAATGGCTTGGTTGAAGAGTGATTTTGAGCTGGGGGTGTTACAGATGTTGTTTAAGCACTTGGACACCTCAAATACATCATATGTGATGTGTTTGAGCAATTGGAATTGATTGCTTGTGGCTGCAACTCAAAACCCGATAGTGGTTACTCAAAAACAAGAAAACTTGAAGTTCAAGAAAGAATGAGAGAAAGCAATGTTGTAACTGGCTTTGGTGTGAGTTGAATGATCCATTGAGACCTCTATTTATAGGTGATCAACTCTTGTCTTGGAGGAATAGTGAATGGCTGCTGGATCCGACCACCTCCACTTGGATTGGCTTGGCATAAATGCCTCTTGAACTAGGCATAACAGCTGCTCCAAATAGATCAGCTATGCCTTGACTGAAATCACATTCTTCAGATGTTTTTAATGTTGTTTAATCAGAGAACTTGACTGAGGAGAGTGAGAATCTTGACAAAGCACTATTCCACATAAATGCACTTTGAATTCAAGGCAAAATGTGCCAAAGTGGATGAATTTCAAGTTGGAAGGTTCTTTGGCTTTTTGACTCAGATTTATCAGTTGGATTAGATGCAATGTGATTGGTTTGAACACAGGTGACATGCTGATCCTCAGTCTTTGGCTCAAAATCGTGTGTGGCAAGCAAACATGCAAACTGATTTTTCCAAAACAGCTTGCAGTAGCATGACTTTGGGCATGGATTTCTCATGGCTCAAGTTGATTCAATTCATGCTGTTAAGCTCTTTGAATTCTTAGCAACATATGCAACAATATTGATGTTTAACTTTGGACTTGATTCAGCTTGCAACTATGTGAAAAGATCTCACAAGTTTTGGTGTTTCAACACAAAATCTGCCTTGTCCAGAATTTTTCTAAGTGTTGGAAAATGGTACATTTTCATGTTTTCAGCCACTTTGGCTCACTCATAGCTCAAAATCCATAAGGAATTGTAATTAGGCCTAGTTGAAGTTTTTGTAGAGGGTAATGAGATCTACAAATCAAGCTTTGGATGGAAAAAATTGGCCTTGTGGTTTAGGAGTTATGGTCCTCCAAAGTTGGTACCCTAGCCACTTTAATTTTAACTTAGAAAAATTTCTAAGTTTTTATGGTTACCCCTTTTACAAGTTATCTCACTTTCTTTGGTTTTTTCTTGATGAATGATGATTCAAATCATACATTAACATCATTTTAGGGTTAAAAAACCATTTTGGTGAAAAATCTCAAAAAGTCAAAGTTGACTTTTTGTGCACAGTTGACTTTTTATCAGATGAATTCCAAACTGTGCAATTCTTCAGGAAATCATGTCCTTGACCTAAATCAAACTTGATGGACATGTTCCATGGGTGTCATAGGGTATATTCATTCATGTATTAGGGCTTGGGAGCATGTCCAGGTCAAAAGTCAAAGTTACAGTTGACTTTCCTCGCGAAACCCTAATTGTGGTGCAGATGAAATTGAAACTTGTTGCTCAAGCTTCATGGATCAATCCATTGTGGCAAATGGATCAATGTGGTATATTAGAGACCCTCAAATCATGTCTTGAGGTCTTGGCTCATGATTTGTCCCAAAAGTCAACTTAGGGGTGAATTAGGTCAAGAAACCCTAATTCCTGATTTTTGATGTATGCATCCCCTGAGGCAAAATTGACTTGATGATTGGGTCCATGAGGTTCCATGGAGTATATTAGGTCATGTTTTGGATCAATGGCTTGTGCCCAGATGAATTTTCCCATCTGGAGGCCCTGGACGATCAAAACCCTAATTTGGTGGCACTGGCGATCTTGAGACTTGATCCACCTAGAAGGGAGCAACATTGTGCTTAATCCTTAAAGTGGGAGTCCTTTTGATCCATTGTGGATGCTTGAGAGGTTAGACAAGTTGTAGATCAAGCCATTTCTTGACTGATCCTTTGTCTAAAGCTCTGAGAGGGCTTGAAACCCTAATTGCTGACTGCAGTCAATGCTCAACAATTCCTTGAGGAGATTGATGAGGCATGATGATTCATCCATATTGTGATGATGATTTGAACAATGATGGGAAACTTTAGTGGTCAAAATTTGGGGTATGACAGGAGTCTTTCTCAAAATAAACTTCTTCATTGAGATTGTCAGCTGTTACATTTTAGAGCGGAGGATTCTCCTGCTTGGGGTTCAAAAGGTAAGGACGCTCCTAAACTGAAATGAGAAATAACAACATTGATAGAAACCAATAGATGGAACTTCTAAAAGTTTGATCCACTAGAGGATGATTCTTCTTCTCTATTAATCTTCCTTGTGAGCTCTTTAATTCGCTTCCTAGTCCTTTCCCTTTCGAAGAACAAATCAGCCATTGATTCTGCCATCTTCTGCTTGGCTTTAGAGGGTGAATCATGTCGAGGAAATGGCTTCCTTATCACTTGAGCAATGTCACGGGACCACTGCAGATGGGTCTCAGAGACCTGGCATTCAGCCTTCCAGAGTTGTCTGTTGATATTACGCCATGCATACTCAAGTCTCTTTTTCATCTCAAATCCTTCATCTCTTTCGTAGTACATCTTGATCATATCCTCGTTTCTGGGAGGTTCTTTCTTCAAGTAGCCTAACTGGCGGCGGGCGAGAACAAGATTATAATTGATGCAGCCATCTCTACCCATCAAAGGCACATTGGGGCAATTCCCACAGCTAACGATCATAGTAATCCCTTCATCTGCCGGGTTATACCATTTGATGTCAGTGTGTTTTAACTTCATCAATTTCTTGGACCATAAACCACAGTCTGCAACTTCCCAGAAGGCATGAGTAGGAGGTGAACCATTTGTAGAAAAGGGCCGCACAGCAGACAATTTGTCCACCATCTCTCAAATATCTGTACTGAACTGAGTGATAAACATCTGCAAGTAAAGTAGGGACCGGATTATTGATGGCGAATATCTGAATGGCCTGGATATCCACAAAATTCTTGTCACTCGGGAACAGGAACAAGCCAAAGACCATTAAGGCAAAAGTTGATTCAAACAACGCCTCATTTCCCTGGTCTTTAAAATAAAGGGCCTTTGCCATCAGGAATAAGGCGGGGAGTCCAGGTCGTCCTCCTTTTATAGTAAAATTATCTTGAATGTCTGATACTCTGATCTTCGTGACTCTGGAAATTTCTTTGACGGAAAGCATCATCTTGATTCCAGAGAAAATTGGAGCCTTCTTGACAGGAATTCCAATTAGAGCAAAAAATTCTTCCAAGGTCGGTACCAACTGAAACTCAGGAAAAAGAAAACAGCGGTAATCAGGATGGTACAGTTGCACCAAGGTTTCCAGCAATCCTTCCCTCACTTGTAACTTCATTAGGGACAGAAGGTCTCCGTACTTTTCGATGAAACTTAGCGGGTCTTCAATTCTTCCTCCGATCTCTATCAGCTGCTCGACGTTAGGGATCAGGAAAGTAAAGGGCCAGTTTATCTTCTTGGTAGCGTCCATTGTCTACAAAGTCTGCAAAACAAAGTTAGTGTCTTGATAGTTTAGCAGAATGCAATGCAACATGATGGGTGTAATTCAAGGAAACTCAACATTGTATTTTGCAAATTTTAAGGAACCTTTTTCTTAGAAGAAAAATCTCATCTCATTTCATTAATAATAAAGTTTTTGGATTACAAACAAAAGATGATTACAGCTTCGAAAACCAAAATACAGAATGTGAAATAAAGAAAACTAAGTCCTAAGCCATCAATCAATCTTCTCCCATTAATCTCATGGCGAGCTTCTGGTTTTCCTTCTGCAATCTCTCATTCTCAATAGCGAGCTTGGCCAACTGTGACTTCCATGGTTCTGGTGGAGATGATGTGCTAGGAGAAAATAAATCTCCTTGCGCCTTCCTCTTTCTGACAGACTCTTCTTCCTTCCTCCTGAGACTCTTCTGAAGTTCATTCATCTCAAAGTCAAGAATTTGATACTTGTTCATCCATGCATTCCTTTCTCGTTCTGCTTGAGCCAGCCGGATCTTCAATTCGTCCTCATTGCTTGTGAAGAAAAGAACAGGATCTCTGGGAGCTAATGGGATAGGATCATGACGATCATACGACATCTTCAACTCAACAGCTCTCTTTTGCACCCACTGAGTGTAGGATTCTGAAGCCAAACACTCAGGTTTCCCCAAAGCAGAGATACCTCTTGTGTGAACATGACGCTAAGCGTGGGCCATCTTTTCCCTAAGCACAGGGTCCTTATCTTCTTCAAAGAACAAACCTTCCAAGTAGATGTTGTTAGGCTTAGCTTCCATAGAGTAAACATGTTAACGACAAGCCAAAACGGGATTGTAGCTTATGACTCCTTTTGTGCCAAGAAGCGGTACATTAGCAAATCCTCTACAGCTAACAATCATATCTTTGCCTTTGAGCAATGGGTGGTACCACTCTAGATCAGTGTTGGTGAGAGACATGATCTTTTCTGACCAAAGAAGTCCATCTTGGAGATCCCAAAAGGTCTTAGAGCGGGGTAAGTGTGAAATAAGCCACTTATACAATAGTGTGGCACATCATGTTACCATCCCTCCCTTATGAGCAGTCCTCAAATGCACTGAATGGTAGGCGTCTGCAAGTAAGGTTGGAACTGGATTTCCAATGATAAAGATCTTGATTGCATTCATATCAACAAAGTTCTCAATGTTGGGAAACAGAAATAACCCATAGATGAGAAGGGCCATAACAGCTTCGTAATCCACCATATTCTTTATGCTAGCATAATAATTGGCTTTCTCCATTAGAAACTTGGCAGGCAACCCAAAAAGTCTTCCCTTGACAACCAAGTTAGCCTTGACTTCTGACAGCTTGAAATGAGCCGCTTCTGCAATTTCCTTCTCCTTAGGCGTCCTTTCCAAACCAGAGTAAGGAAGGTTTGGGGTAATAGGAATACCAACTAGAATAACATATTTCTCGAGTGTGGGCATTAACTGATAATCCAGAAAAGTGAAACAATGGTACATGGGATCATAGAACTGCATGAGAGTGGGAAGCAACCCATCTACCATTCTGGACTTCATCAGAGAGAAAATCCTCCCATACTTGGTTTGGAACGTTGATGATTCATTGATTGGTTTACCCAGATTCTTTAAATCTTCCAATTTTGGACTAATGAAGGTGTACTTCTTTGTTTTCCTTTTTTCAAAATCCATCCTATAAAGTTTGCAAAACAATGTTGAATTCCTTGAATATACACAATGCATATGATGCAAGGATGAATGCAACAAACACACATAAACAGATAAGCACAAAGCACATAGAGAAACCTAAGTTAAGAGTCACGAGCATGGAGTCAAAGGTCTACCCATCCCAAAGGTATGTACTATGGTTTTCACCTGCCAGACAAGGTTCTAAAAAGTTCCCAGAGTCGACAACCCATCGTTCAGATTTAATCGACTTTCCAATTGCTTGGTGATCGATAAAATTCTCAAGAGAGTCTCATCTGAGTGTAGTATCGCATAGCAACCATTTGGGATTGCTCCCTTACAGTCATCGCACTACGTCTTAAATAGGCCAAGTTGGGTTAAAGGGATAACTAAAGGTCATCAGTATCTCTGGCTCCTAGGTCGAAAGTAGTAATGCATTCACGATTGCTCGTTCAACATTTACCACCTCCAAGAGGGCATCAACTGAGTGTGGACTTCAAGTTCCCTCTTTTGGGATTTCTCCCTCGAAGTTCCCTTGACTATGTCCACGGTTCCTAAACATATGTGTTCTCTCAAGTCCGGGTTAGGACGTATCTCACTCATAGATACCATGTCAACCCAAATTAAACAGAAAAATGTCAAGCAAGAACAAATATACAGATATATAAGCAAATATGACATACCTAAGCATATACAAGTAAATAAGAAAACATGAATAACATATAAACAAGATAGGCTTAACCCTCTTAGGAAAGGACCAGCAATAGGTCTAACTGTCCCCAGTGAAGTCGCCATTTCTGTTGCGGTGAAAATCAGATAACAAGCTATTAATTAACTTGCATCATATTTCTTTCACAACCGACTTTGATTTATCCAAAGGAAAGGTTCAAGATCGTTAGAAAAACCTAAAGGGGAACTAAGGTTCGGGGGTTGGTTACGTCTAGGGAAGGTATTAGCACCCTAAATGTCCGTAGTACTCTACGGGAGCCTCTTGTTAAGTTATCTTATGTTTGCTAAAGGTTCTATGCTAAAGGTTTGAAACCCTAGGGGTTAGTATCTAAGTATACTCGACAAGGCATCGCACCTTGCGCCTACGTATCCTCGGGTATAAAATCAGAGTATGCGTAGTTCTACTTCTACTGAATGATTGACTGTGGTCAATATTCAGAGGAGAAATGAGCGTGACCTTATTGTAGAGTATAAGAACTCTCTAAATCTAGTTATAATGGTCCTATGTTATGTTTTAGTCAATAGGGAAAGTGAGTATTCATTAGGATAAATATCACCAAGAGTGTATGAACTCTCTCCTAAGGCTAGTTATGATTCCATGGCCCTGATGAGGCCAAGAAATAAGGTTTAGCTCTTATGAGGCTACTAGGTTAAGGTGGGGTCTATGACTTCAAGAGTCAACATTAATCACCTTCCTTTGGAATGGGGAAAAGATACGGTTATAGGATATGATAACAAGAGATATTGATAAAGATGAATAACAACAATAGCATAAGTATGGCAAAAAGTAATTCATAAATAAGCATGGATAAAATGGATATGATCATCATAAAGACATATCAATATGTTTCAATCTTAAGGAAGACAAACATAAGGAACACTGACAAGATAAAGAGGTATGATACTAATCAAAGATGATAGTTAAAGAAGAATAAAATTCACATCAAAGTCAAATATGTGATAAACCAAACATGGGGAGTTAGTTCAAGACCTAAACAAATATTAATGAATAACACTCATGATGCTCATAAATAAATGCTAACAATAACCTAATTAAGAAACAATTAAGAAACAATTAAGCTTGAATAAACAAGAGAGAAATTAAGATAAATCTCATATTAAGAAACAATTAAGCTTAAATAATTAAGAAACAATTAGAACTAACTCACATATTAATTATTAAGTTTACATAAACAAAGAAGAAATAAATTACATATTAATAATAATACTCAATTAAGAAATAATTGCTAATTAAAATTAAATAAAGATTAAAAATATTTTGGAGTTTTTTTTGGAATAAATGGAAAAGAGAAATAATATGATAAATAAAATAAAAATGTTTTGAGAAGACTTAATATAAAAGAAAATCACTTAAATTAATTAACAATAAAAATACAAAATAAAAGAACAACACGTTGGGGGTGTAGTAAGTAATTCTGAAATAGTTGAAAGAACAAAAGCAGTAAGATGGGCCTGGAAAAGGAGGGGGGCGAATAACATGATGGCCCAAGTTGAAAATGGCTGCAAAAGGAAAAAAAAACAAAACAAAGAGGACTGGGGCGAGGGGGATTCGAACCCCAGTCCCTTTGTTTACAAAGGCAAGGTTTGAACCACTGGGGTGGCGATACATCCATTGTATACGCCCACCCTAATAACATATAAACCAAAGAAGTTCATAAATGCTTTTTAATAAAAAAAACCAACGCGCATGTATCAGAAGCTTGTGCATAACATAAAATCAATAGGTCAAAGTGCCATTTAAGTCATAACACGACAAAACCACTCAAACGGCCAATCACACGCAAGCATGGGAATGAAACATGCAGAACAACATAAAACCAATCGTGTTTCAATCTGAAATCTCAAAATAAACATCCACATTCAATCCAATATTACAGCCTCCATATGCAACCAAAAATCACGAAATAACATACCATATTGAAGTACTCAAAATATAGAACACGATGGAACCCTAATCTAAACAAAATAATAAACACATCATGAGCAAGAGGCAAAGGAAACAACAAGTTCAACATCCAAACCCAGTTTAGCGAAGGATGAGAAACTATACTCTGTTTCAAACCTCAACCAACAATAACCCTCAAATGCTTCAACAAAAACATTGTAGTAGGAACAAGTTACGACTCAGAATCTCATTCACATGTTAACATGAACAACCAACAAGATTTAAAACTCAAATGAGTTGGAAATAGCATCAAATAGCCAACATACATCCAAATACAAATTACAGCCATGCACACATGATGAACATCATCCAGAACAACAACTACATCTCTATACTCCAGCCATGTTATTCATGCAGGGATGCAAAACAAACTTAACAGCCTATGAGTGCTATGATTTACACACGATATACATCAGAGTTGGTATGTTCAGTATGCATATGCTCAAAGCAAAATCTACCTTCAAATAGTATTCATTTTACCACAGATTAACAAGTGTTCTTATCATGGAAACAACTTCATACATTTATTATGGCAGCCATGAAGAGGTATGAAACCTCTAAAACAATCTCAACAAAGGTTTATAACAATATACATACCATGCAAATACACCATGAAAACACAAACATTAAAACAGCATAGGATCTCTAACATTAAACTAGAATGTATTCAACATAGCATATGATTCAAGCATGATAAGTGGAAGGTTGAGGAACTTACCTAGTTCCTGAGTGAGCAACGAAAACTCCTTCCTCTGCAGCTAGCTCGTGGGCTCTCAAAGTGTTTTTTTTTTCAGAGTTGTTTGGTGTTGATTGTTGGTGAGAAATGGATGAGAGTGCATCTCCTTTTATAGAGGGTTCAGCTGGATAATGGCTTTCCTGGCACAAGGGATATTGGTTTTGTTTTAGGGAGAAAGATCACACAAGATCCTACACGCATGACCTATTCTTACATCTTGAGCCAAGTGAATGTTTGGTTGCTTGAGATGAGATTTGAGTCAGAAAAAGAGTGAACAAAGACCAAAGGTTTACAGTGCAAGGAGAGTTTCATAATGGTCCATGCTTTTGGCTTTTGTATGTCAACCTTGTGAAGTACAAAGTTGTTGTACCTGTAGCTTGTTCTCACGGGTTTGTGGGAAAAGAGAAATATTGGAAGTGATGGAAAAAGATCCGTTGGTGTACTTGGTGAGTATAAGACTTTGGTTCAGATTGGCAAGCATGGTATGACATGAAGCAAGAATCATGGGTCTTACTTGTCCACACGACAACTTTGCAACCAATGGCCCACATGATTTAGTTCTTGGTTCCTTTGAAAGAGAGCATCTAATAGAGTGAATTTCATGTTGGTGACAAGTTGAAATTGTGCTTAGAATCATGTAAGAAACTTGCTACAATATTGATGTAGTAACATACTAAAAATGGGGACTTCATGAGTGCATATTACAATTTCAACGTGACAACTTCAAAGCATCATAACTTGATAACTACTCCACCAATCCTTGAAATTTTTAATCCTGTGTGAAGTGGGCATTTGATAGATCATTTCTTATGTGGAAAGTTACTTGAGATAGTGCTTGTAACATTGAGAAAGAATTTCTTAAAGTCATGCACATGGGAAGGCAAAAAAGACTTAGAAAAAATTCTAAGTTATTGGATTTTTACCATTTGAGGTACCTAACTTTAAAACACCATAACTTGAGTTTGGCTCATTCAAATTAGATGTTCCACATATGGTTGGAAAGCTCTCATCATGCTCTAAAACTTTCATTTGGGACCCAAGTCTTGAATCCAAGTGGAAATGGGTGAAAAATGAGGTCAAAGTTAGAGAAAAATTATGAAGAAAAGTGTTGGAAATTTCTCTAAGTGTTGGGTCAGATTATCTTGCAAGCTTCATAACTCAAAAACCAAGCATTTTTGGAGGAAAAGTTATACGGAACAAATTGAATGTCTTGAAAAGAGCTTTCCAATGAGCTTTAAGTCACTCAAATTGGATGTGTGGTTTAGGAGTTATGGTCAAATCAAAATGTGCTATTAGAGGGAAAATCTCACATATGAAATCTTTCATGATCAAAACCCTACTTCTCTTGCAAGAAACCTCATGAAACTTGATATGGATACTTTGAACACTTCATGAGACATTCTATGATGATTGGAACCATTGATTCTCCATCTGAACCAAAATCCCCAAAATTAGGGTTTCAGACAAACCCTAATCTGACTGTGAATGTACTGAGGTCAGATCTTGTAAACTTGCTTCTTCTTTCTCATCTAAAGGTCTTAGGAGACTCTTGAGGATATTGATAAACCAATAGAATCAAGAGTTAGGGTTTGGGAGCTCATCTTGATGGAAATCAAAGTCATTGACTAATAAGGGTCACAGAAACCCTAATTTGGATGTATAGTGAGGCTGAGGCTCAAACTTCTCTTGTTGAGGACCAATAGATCTTGGATTCCTGTTGAATGATGTCTCTTGGATGTAGATGACCTTAAGTGGTAAGTGAAACACACAAATCTTGACTTGATAGATCCAATTTCTCAGTGATTTCTTCAGAGCAAAACCCTAATTCCAAAGTTCTTGCACTGGAGATCTTTGGTTGACCTGACTTGCTTCAGAACAACTTGTGGAGCTTCATGGTGAGGTGCAAACCTAATTTGAACACAAAGAAACAAACTGCAAGATATGGGTTAGCTCAAACAATGCAGAGATGCTTGACCTAAGATGCACAAATGAAGATGACATCTAAGGGTAAAAATTTAGGGTACAACAATATTTTTCGTAAGGGATGCGTTAAGGGTGAGGAAGGATAAGAAGAAGAAGAAGAAGAAGAAGCTGTAGAAGAAAAAGATAAAGAAGAAAAGGAGAACAGTTTATATGATCAAACTATTCTCTTGCACTTAAAAATAGAAAAACAAGGATGAATTTTGAGTTTTGAGTTGTTGGGAATCGAAGCTTGTTACATGAATTACAACAGTGTTATAATACAAGCGTGTTTAAAATGTAAAAATATGGAAAAAAAATTGTAGTTGTTGGGAATCGAAGCTTGTTACACACCATGTATTACAACGATTTTTTAAAACGACAGTTGTTAAATATGGCGTTATAAATCTGCTACAAATTTTTTAACCTATTACAACGTTTGGATACGAATCTGTGGTAAACCTGACGTCGTTAAATGAGTTTTTCGTAGTAGTGACGGGTGCGAGAGAAAAGATAAGAGGGACACACAGAAGGTCCAAGGGGGAAACTCGGTCCTACAAGTCAGCATGTAATGATGGTCCTAAGGTCAGGATCTGAAGGGGATTCTAACTAATGTTGTCATGCATGGATTGCTATCCTAATGTCTCTCCTACCTCCAACTTAATCAGAAATTAAGTAGAGCTAGGAATCCTACGGGATTAGGTGAACATCACAAGTAAACACAGGACAAATCAATCACAAAATAAACGATGTCGTGATCTCAGCCAAGCAACAAAATTGAGTGACTCCTCGTCCTTAACTGAAAGGAAATGCAACAGAAAATAAACAACAAATGATGATGTCGTGATCTCAACTATGAGGAAGTTGAGTGACTCTTCGTCAACCAGGAAAGAACGGTGTCGTGATCTCAACTATGAGGAAGTTGAGTGACTCTCCATCCTCCAATAGAAAATAATCAACAAATGACGATGTCGTGATCTCAACTATGATGAAGTTGAGTGACTCTTCGTCAACCATAAGATGAAAACGATTTCGTGATCTCAACTATAAGGAAGTTGAGTGACTCTTCGTCCATCGCAAAGAGAAACAGAAAATAAGACAATAAATCAAAAACAACAGCAACAACAGGGCTCTTGCACCTGTACAGCTATAAAATCCAATCACAAGCTAAAACAGCTTTCAACAGCACCTGTTTTCAGAATGGAATAGGTGTAAGAAACTCTAGATAGAATTGCAACATTTAACAGCTCACCTTGTGCACAACAACATGTATGTAGCCGCACTTCCTACCTTTAAGCAACTTAGCAAATCAAGTGTGAATTACTACAAAGACAACTCAAAAATTAGTCTAGGTAATCCAAGGTTAGCCACCAAAATTCAAATGGAAATTATCAACATAGATAAATAAGAAACAAAAGATTCACATGAGATTCCATCAAGGAATTCCTCGAAACACCCAATTAGTCTTAAGGAAAATTATTCAACTCAAATCTACTAACATTCAACCAAAGGGTTTGTCATGAATTAAGCAAAATATTTATAATAAGAACCACAATCTAAGATTAGGAAGCTAACCACATGTTAAGGATCAAAACGAGATACAAGAATCAATCAAGTAATGGCACAAAAATTCAACTAGGTCTAGCCAAAACTCAATGGAACATGTCTCTGAGCTCATTTTGATTCTCTCTCCTCAAATCTCACTACATCTAAATTCTACTCTAATGTTTAAACCGAGCAAATTTGTTCAAGAACCCTAGGAATAGATTGTTAAATTAAACGTCGTTTCTGCAGCTTCTAAGCACGACTCTTGAGGGATTTCACTCTACTACCTCCCCTCTACACATTGGTATTAAGAAATGATATAAATGAAGTGGATCAAGCTTACTTCCGGTGACGACGATAGTGAACTTTTCGGCGAAGACCTTTGAAATACGTTCTCTTCCCCTGGATCCTCTTCTTCACTTCTTCTACTCCTTCTTCGTCAAGAATCAATAAGAGCGTTTCTTATTGTTGTTGTTGTTCTGAGTATGCGTCTTGTCGATTTGTCCGAATTATGTGCAGTGAACTTGTTCTGGAATTCTTGCAGGTGCGTCACGTTAAATGCGTGAGTTCTTGCGTGTGTCGAACCTGCGCTATCGAACGGTTCTGGTTCGATGAAGATTGAAGTATCTTGCTGTGGTTTGAGTAGGTTTTGGAGTTGAAGATATTGCAGAGTTGCAGAATGATGCTGATGAAGGTTGATGGTGAATTGGTGATGAAGAGAGAAGGTCGATTCGAGCATGGAGATTGAAGCTCAATAATGAATAACGTGGAGAAGAAGGATTTTAGAGAGAAGAGTTTCTGAACCAGTTCCAGAATGATGAATGTGGAGAAAAATGACTAGCCAGAAAAAAAACTGAACTGTGGAGATGATTGTTTAATTTATGGAGATCCTATCAGGTTAGTTTCAAACTTGAAAATATGTTATGATAGTTTGTTATTCTGTAATGGTTAGTTATTGAGCTGGCAGTTAGTTAGGAGGTTAATGAAATCGGTTAGATTAGTTAGAAAAAAATGGAGTTGGTTACAGGACTGTTAAGGTAGTTATAAGGTTAGAAGGTTCAGTTAATAGTTGGTTAGATTGCTAGGGCGATACTGTTATAGTTAGTTTGTGACAGTTAGGATTAGTTAGTAGTGAAAACATTGTAGTTACAAGTTGCTGAAGTGGTTCATAACAGCTAGCATAAGAGCATACCAATTGGTTTTTCGAGTTGAAGGCTAGGGAAAATGTCAATATGTTGCATCTAGAATTTGTTGCTCTTGAACCATGTTAATGTAGTCACCACCTTTAGTTGCCACTCCTTGAATCAAATGCTACGCCATGGTTACTGTAAGTTGGAAATGAAGTGTTAGTGGATTTGTAGGCTGCAAATGATATAATGAACACATCAAGTTCTCGAAAGCCGACGTCGTGTCCAAATTGTTACCAGGTTTTTTTTCTGAAACAGCCTGTATAATCTTCTGAATTATTGGTCCTGATTCCTCTTCTTATTTATTCATGGTTACATTATGATCGATTTCCATATGTTGGTTGCTTGTGGGGACTAAACACGATATCTCATTACTTGAAATCCTCAGTCATTTAATGTGCTATTAATCAAAGCAATGATGATGTTAAAAAAGAGTAGCACAAACACATGACCTATAGCTCCGGATCATGAATTTTGAATGTTTCAGAAATATGAAGGACATAATCAATAGACTTAATAATCTGCTTATTGCAGGAAACAGAAGTGATTGGGTTGAAATTGAAAGCATGCTGAGCAAGAAGCGGAAGCGAGATTGATCGAAGAGGAAAAATAAGGCGAGAAGAAGGCGCTTGATGAAGAAACTTCCACAACAAAGGATGATCCTTCCCGTTTTCAGGACAAATTTCTGAGACCAAAAGCTCAACCAACTCGGAACTCGGTAACTCGACTCTGACCGGGTTAAAGTACTCAATCAATTCCGTTACCCATGTCGTTGGCGACTTGTTGCCACGTTGCTGCCATAGATGAAACCTCTGTAATGTTTGATTTTTCTCTATGAATAAAGTAGATGAAATAATGAAAAGGAAAATGGTAGTTAGTCGTGTATGTTTTGAAACTGATGGGAGTTTGAATTTGAGTTTTGCTGAAATTTTGAGTTGGCAATGTGAATGAATTTATTTCTGAATTATCATGAACTTCATCGTCCCGAACCCGGAAAACTCCGACTCTGTGGTCATTATTCTTTTCACTAACAGTGGGACTGATGCCTTTCTTTGCAGGAAACAATTATTGACTTGTTTTTTAAGCTGGAGCTCGCAGTGACGTCAAGAGGATCGTGGCGTACGCCGTTACGACGATGTTCTGAGGAGGAATGAGCCTGGAAAGCTAATCCAAGCTTGGTTCAGAAGATTCACCTTGGTTTCCAACTAGTTTATGCATGATTAGAGGAGTTTTCGTAGATGTCGATCATACTTCTCTCACCATGTCGGCATCCTTGGCATCTTCAGTAAGTTTAGAAATGCTATGCTTGTATTGAGGTTAGCCATTGAAACACCTGCTGGAAGTTAGAGTAGCTGCCATCGATGTTTTACATGTTATGAATATGAATGGGCGGTGTATAGAGTTTGATGGAAAGAGATTACTAACACATGTCTTGGAGTCCCTGTGTTAATAAATCCCATACATTAGTGTAAAGGTTTCTTTTGGATGAATTGTGGTGTTTATTGGTTAAATAACATTTAGTGTTGCTAACTATGCAAAAAAAATGGTTTGAAATGCCAAAGTATGGGTGCTAACTTGCTACTGAAAGTTAATGAACCCAATGTAATTAGGATGCTTATGGTTAAATTAGTATGTTAAATTGTCGGTTTTCTGTTATGCCAATGATTTAGTGTGATGAGATTGAATGATGTATTGGCTGTGTTGTCTTGGTTGTTTGGTGAAGCTGAATGCCAACCTCCAGGAGCTGCTCCATGTAGAAGGTGATCAAATAACATTAGATCAAGCTGCAGGATTTGGGTATCCCTTTGGGAAGACTAAGTGAAGTTCAAGTTAAAGTTGGCGTTGAAGTTGTAAAGGCTCATCCCTCCTAGTGTTGAAAGCTGCCTTAGAGCTACCATCTTCTCTTCATATTTTGTAATACTGAGAATGAACTTTTGTTGTAATTCTGTGCGCAATAAGGACACCGCCAAAGCCATTCCTTTTCCTTTTAAGACAACCTTGGTTTTTTTATTTATTTATGTATGACTGTAAAACAACTCTTCCTCTTTTCCAAACCAGCCCTTCACGGCATGTTACTTAACTGTGGTGGAATTGTTGTTACGTCCTCATTCTAGAGACAAGATGTGTACTAACACGAGTACCTCCTATTGTTGATACGTCATCATTTTGTTAGCTATGCAAGAATTCTAGCCACCATGAGTACAATTGAAAATTTCTAATTTTAACTCTTGGAACTTGATCAATGGAGGGTGAGATAACTGACTACGATGTTATCTTAAAAACATTTTATTTTCACTACAAAAAGTGTCAGGTTTTACCATAAAATACATCTCCACTGGCCCCGTCTCTTATTTGATTTGAGAAATCATTTGTGGCTGCCTTAAGATCATCAGATGTAAAGTACTGAACACCAAAATATTGATTTCTATCAAATCGTTGACTTTCTTGTCTTGAAGGATGAAAAGTCAGTCCCACAGAATGTACATATGATGCAGCATAGTTATTATTGTGTCGGCGTCAATAAATATATATTATTGCAATCACAACGAGTGTTGCCAACACCTAGTAAACAACACCTTTAAAAAAAACGAAGTGTAAATCATTATATTGTGTTTATAACATATCTACATCGTACAAATGAAAAAAAGTATTGAGGAAAATTGATTTTTTTTTTACCAACAAGGAGTTTCTTTTTCAAGTTCCATGCTCCTGCAGTAGCCACATATGAAAAAAAGATAAGTTAGCATTGTGATCATTCAAAGATAATATTATACTTTAATATTCACATAGAATGGTGTACTTGACAAACCATTGGCTGTCGGAGATCTCTTTAAGAGACATGTAATTGCATTTTCTGTGTTTTTAAAGCCACATGTCCCACCTGATCTTATGCAAACACGACATTTGTCTTCTCCCACCCCATTCCACCTAATCTCAAATCCTTTATTTAAAAATCCCGTCTCAGCATCCGAGGAATTAACAAAAGTTTTTTTTATTCTGGGAATTGTGATATTATTATTACACTTCATAATAACGAAATCAGACAATTTAGAATTTGAGACTAGATATACACTCTTTGTTGTGTTCTCTTTTATGCAAACAAAGACATCAGAAACTTCGACAATTAAATGTTGAGGAAGATGATCACACTCATAAAATGCAGTATAGTTTTTGTTGTTTGAAGTGTAGTTGAAAAAATGTGAATCTACATCCACATTAATATAGTGTTTAGGACAATAAGTTTTATGATTAACATCTAAATCATAAAAATCTTCTCTAGAAATCCTCAAAAGTTGAGAGGTTTGATTTACATGAAGATTGCGAAATTTTTGGGACTTAATTTCAATACTCAAATGGCCATTTTGGCAATCAAGCTTGAATTCAGGATGTCCGCAATAACTTGGTTGGGTGTTAAAATTCCAAAATGGATACGTTAAATTAATGAAATTACCACAGCTAAAAAGTTCACATGATGTGTACATTTCATCTGCGGTAACATGAAATTGACTCAAAAAAAGTGAGAGGAAGATAAAGGTGTTGATGACAGAAAAAACTAGTTGTATATGGAAAGAAAATTTTGCCATGACTTTGATGAATATAACCTTCTGTAAACAACCTGCAATTAAATTACATTTGTTATATGTAATATAAGATATAAGATTATTGAAGCACTATAAGAAATATATATTAATATTAAACGACAAAATTGTTGATGACAGTAGATTTTATATGGAAATTCTATATTTCTATTTTCTTCTAATCTATATAGTGTAATTTGCAAGCACAAACACTTTAAACAAACAATTCAAAATAATGAGAGTGACTGCACAAAATTGAAAAGGCCTAGTTTTTGGTTTTTTGTTGAACACTCACAACTTCCCTAAATAAAATTAAATTACTTGTACTATCTCCTAAATGGATTATGAACATATTATAAGTGGTTATTAACTCAATATCATAATCCACTTTTCTTAAAAGTTAAAACATCTATCCTGTTAGTCTACACAAAGTGTAATGAGGTTTTGCTTATACCTAAAAAGTTTAATCTAACACATTATTCGACATTTAAGTATATAATATTTATTAATATATCTTTACAAAAATGATAGAAAATATTCAATCATAAATAAAAGTTATATGTTACGCGGTTGTATTTTTGTTTGTAAAGGAATCAAAGTTTATTGATATAATTTATGGCACTTGAATTATAACTAAAAAATAATTTAATACTTCCTTAAACTGCTATTTATTTTTATATTTATTTACAACATCGTAACATTTGAAAATTTGTTACATATAACTTAAATAAATCTTATCAAAAAGAGTTAAATATTTTTTAATTTATTAAATTGTATTTTATTTTTGTAATCATGAGTATAGATTGTGTGCCACTGAATTTGAAATTTGTATTACCAAAAGTAGACCATGAATATTAATAGAGGCAGATATTTTAAAGTAATTAAATTTATAAAACAAATCAACTTAAAAAATTAGTTACTAATATAACAACTTCTTTAAACAATGACTTGCTAATACATCTTTTTAAAATATATTGATTTCAATTTGTTTTCAACAAATAGCAATTTCTTTCTCCAATCATGCGAGACAATTTTACTATAATTTTTAAATATTTTTCTATAAATTTTATAAATATCTTTTGAGCACTTTTTATGCTTCTTTTCAATTGCTTATTGAAGAAAAAAATGTTCAATCTAAATTGATCATCTAAAACCAAATTTAAGAATACAAATGAATAATAGAAAAACACTTTTGTGTAGGGATGATACATACATTTAGGCTTTAATAATGTAGTCATCTTTTTGTGTGACTGTTACATGATATTAAATTCGTTGTTTCTAATGCTATGATTGAATTTCATTGTTTGAGTTATATAATTCTCTAAACCAAAAAGGTATAATTGAAAAAATTGAAAATCTTCAAGCATCATGTGTTTCGTTAAACCATTAATTTATTATTGGTTCATTAAAACAGTAATTTATGCTATGTAATATGGACAACTTGTTACAATTTTTATTTTAAAAAATGTATTTTCAAAAAAGAGTAAGACCAAGGTAATTAAAAAAGTATAGACAGAACTTTGAAGCTGAAAGATTTGATCGAGATCGAGATCGAATTGAGATTAGGCTCGTATTAACAAAATGTCCTTTTTAATTATTTTAAGTCAATATATCATATAATATTTGCATATATCTTAAAACTTTTTCTTTCATTTAAGATTTTATTAAAAAGCATTCACTTTTCTTTCATCGGTTCACAATTGTTAAATCATTAAATCATTAAATATGCAAGAAGACGAAAATATAATATTTTGTACTCATGGTTATCTCATACAAAAAACAATATTTTAAATAACATTTGTTTCACTTTCTCAATTGTACAAAGTTTTAACTCTTAAATTGTTGGGTTGGCGTCTATAAATTGTAACTTGACAAGTCCAAATTGAATTTTACATGTGGTTGATTTCATCTGCATAAACAAAGGTAGTATGTATATTGTCTTCGATCAGATTGCACAGATCAAATAAATTGTTATAGAACAGATCATTCGGATCAAAGTATTTACCTTTTTCTTAAACTAAATTCAGTTACTTTTTTCCTTCAAGAAAACAAATATATTAGATCCCATACACATGAAGAAAAAAAAATAGAAGCTCCACATTTGCTCAATTGGAAGTTTACTATAGACCGATGAAATGATCAAATTTTAACATGAGACATTTATTAGTAATGCATGAAATGTCACTAACATACTTCACTAACAAAAGTAAACATTGCATGAAAGTTAAATACTATATATTATTTGGGCCACACATTTGTATAAACTATTTTAATCAAGAAACACTATAAATTATATAAACAATTTGGGCCACACATTTTTTCTTTACAAAATAATATATTTTAAAACAAAAAACTATAATTTTAGTAATTCAAAAATAAATGAAATTGAACTAGACAAAATTTTTTAATTAAAATTAAAGTCAATAAGTTATTTGATAAAAATATACATAAACCATTTTACAAATACACATTTTACAAAACATCAAACAATATATAATTGACAATAAATGGGACACGAAATTAATAGAATGAAACACAAACATTTTACCACCAGAACAATATCTGGTGTATGCTCTCTTTGTGACTTAAATTGAATTTTTTTTTCTCCACAAAAAATGGAGAACTAATATTGAATGGATCTATGGATCATCTATTTGTGAACACTTTCTTAGTTAGTTCTACAATCTTAAAAATTGATGGTCTCCAGAGGCTATTACACATATCAAAATACTAGCACAAATAAGAAAATATATCCCTAATGTGGAAATTTATGATATGGTCGCACTCTAGACGGAATCTTCGCAATAACCCTCCGGAAGTTCATCCATCATGGCTATCACTAAATTCCTAACTTAACTTAAGTTTCACTCAGGCCCGGGTACAGGGTCTCACTCATAAGTGTGTGTAAAAGTGAAGTGAAGTGTGTGAAGAGAGCAAAATAAAATAAAGGGTATTGTGGAAGCTTGGCGCAAGAAGAGTTGTGGCCTAGCAACCAAGGGAGGGAGTTTTGTTTACTCCCTCCGTCTCATAAAAAGTGTCTTATTTGAGCAATGCACGGTTCTTAAGAAAATGATTAGATATATTGGTTTTAATGAAAAAACAAATATTATTTACTAGAATACCCTTATTAAATGTAGTTAATAGAGTTGTTGGATAAAGTGAAAGTTAGTCAATAGGGATATAGTAGTGGAAAAATTATAATAAATGATGTATTGGTAATGTAAATGGACAATTATTTTGAGACAAAGAAAAAGTGTAAATGAGACACTTTTTATGAGACGGAGGGAGCATATTTCTATTCTTTAGCTTATTTTAGATCTAGAAAAATACAACCTAAATTTAAACTTTATACAGAATTACATCAAATTAGATGATCTAGAGGAAATGTTTATAATTTGAATTATTTAATCTACAAATTTTAGGTTAAATTTAAATTTTTTAATTTATTTGTAATTAGTGAAGTAAAAAGTCAATTTGTACTTTTGTTTGCCTGCATTGCTGCTATATATAACTTTCGATTTTAGCCTTTAATTTTATTAATTATACATATTTTAAAGTGTGATTACTTATTATATTATTGCATAGATCTTGATTCTTTTTAAACAAATTAATTATTAATTTTGATATTTTGTTGTCATGAAGCAATATATATTTTCACATTATTTTTTTTTAACTAGAATGCTATGATGTTGTTGCTCTTCATTTATTTCATTTAGCAAAAAGATAAACACTGAAAACTCATTTACCTAAGAGAATATGATATTAACTTTTTCATAGCACGTTTTCTGCTATCAACTTTTAAATTTTCCCAAAGTGAATTAATTTTCATAGTCGAAGATAAAGATAAGTTTTACCGTGTTACTACATTTTTTGATTTGATTGCCAAACAAATAGTTTTGAACCAACTTAACTAGCTTGGATCTAGCAAGAAGAACCCTAATAAAACTGACTCCTTCGCCACCGTCCTACTACATCCACCACCGTTGTCATGATTTGTGGCTTTTCTTTTCATTTAAAAGTAAATCTTAATACCCCGCAATAAAAGACACTAACTTTACTCCTCTTTCTTCTAAAATTAGAAACCCATATTCTTCTCTAAGAAGAAGAACAACATTTTGAGTAAAGGGTTTACTCAAAAGAAAGAATTTTTTGTGTGCAGAAGAATCTAAAACTAGAAACAAGAATCAAATTAGAATAATTCTGATTTTGTTTTGATGTTCTTTCAGATCTCAAAAAAAAGAAAATGAAATGAAAAAACTCATTTTTATCTCTCTGTCTGTGTTCCAACAACAACACAGACAGACACTCTCTTCGGAATCTATGAAGAAAACAAAGTACTAAACCAAGTTGTCATGGTTTTAATTTTATGAAAATTGAAATGAATAAAGTAATGAATTAGAATAAGAATAAAAAGAGTGAAAATTTTGATTTTAATTTTAATTCTTCCTCTACTTTAAATTGAACCAACTTTTGCATCCGGTTTCTTCCTCTTCTCTCCTTTCTTTTTCTCATTTTTTTCATTTTTCTTTCTGTTTTTGACTGATTCTTAATTCTAAACTGAATTCTTAAAAATATAAATTATAACCGCATAACATTGAACTTACCGGATGAGAAGAAGAAGAGATTCTGAAACTGTTTGGCAAATCTAAACTCTTCCAATAATTGAAGATGAGAAATGAACGAGAGAGAAATGAGCGAGCGAGTTAATGGAGAAACAGGATACTTTGAGAAAATATATTGTCTTTCTAATGTTGCCATATAAATGAATAGAATTGTTATTTTTTACACTTTAACCACAACAACAATGTGTACACTATTATAAAATGAATTATATTAACTTACAATTTTTATTTAACTAATAAACATTTATATCGAATAAGTAATTCATCTAAGCTAATTAACTAACAAAAATTATATTAACTAATTTAAATTAATTTTGATAAAAATGCATTTTAACTGTGAAAAATGCATTTAAATTAATTTTGATAAAAATGCATTTTAACTGTGTAAGATTCAATACATAATTTTTATTCTAAAGTATTTTTTATAAATTTATTCTAATGTGTTATGTGAAAAATAATATGATTAAATATTATTTTTTTGTTTAAAAAGAAATAAATAATTTATTATATTATTTGTGTGGATAAAATAAAAAAATAGTTTTTTTAATGTATAATATTTGAGTAATTTATAAAATGTTTGACAATTAGAAATTCATCGTCAATTTTATTATTATTAATTTGATAAAAAAAATTATTCTATTAGAAAGTCTGATTAAAAGTTATATTTAATTCTATTTTAAATAATTTTTCTATAATTTTTCATTATTTTTAATTATATTATTTTTAATGTATAACAAACTTTTTTGTTAAACAGTCTTTCATCTGAAAAGTAGATGGGGTAGACTTTTATTTAAATGGAAGCAAAAAAACTTCTATTAAACCTGTCAAATCTGCTGGAATACGTCCGAGAGAAGAAGGGATCTACCCCACAGAAACCATACCAAGACCTAACGAGAGATTTCGCTATCCCTAAATTTTAAGTGCAAAAAACCATTTAGCTAGGCCCAGGGTGCACAACAGAAATCTCACCAAGCTTTTTCATCAGGGTCGGCACAATCAATGCAGAGACCCGGTTTTAAACTAAAAAAAATAGTCCTAAATTAAAAAAAAATGGGCCTAAAAAACATGTTTATCCAAGTATAACTGCAACAAAAACCAAAGCCTTTTTCTTCTGTCTGGAGTCAACTACATAATGCCATGATATACAATTATAAATTGTTTCCAAAGACAAACCTTTTACATTAAATCGAAATGAAATATATTTTTAATGGTTTGATCTATAGTTTTCTGCAGTCTTCCTTTTTCTATTTGTTGGACTATATATCAAACTCCTAACATTGAAAGAAAATTTCTAAAAATCATGATGCGCGGTGGCCTTAATTCTTACTAATTTCACCACCAATTCAAACATACACTAAATTGACATATCAACATATATTTAAAAAAAAAAATATATGAAAACATAACGTACCTTGATGAAAGCTAAAACGGCGAAAGCTAGTTTGTATTTCCTGAAAATGAAATTCAACTACATAAGAGATTCCAAAATTAATTTTTAAGTCATTAGAGATTCGGAATGTGCAACAAGTGGTTATAAGTTTGAATTGAAAATGTAAAAGAAGGCAACATTAAAATGTTGACAGAATCCGAGGAAATCTTACCGCAAGAAATTTTGGAAGGATCGCATAGGAAAACAATATGTAGAGTGAAATCTGTTGCTGTTGGATCTGTTAAGCGTGAGGTGAAGAAGAAGGAGGAAGAGATTGTTCAACCGAGGAAGTTGTTTGAAGGGGAAAAATTTGTGAAAAAGATGGTGAAACAAGGTAGGGTTGTTGCTAGTAGGTACAGTTCTGGAGATTCCGATTGAGGAAGTGGATGTGAGTGGTTTTGCTATGTTACCGAAGATTTCGACGATGACGTGTATTGATGAGAGTCCTAGAGATCTGGTGCTGCTAAAAGAGGCTGCCATGAATGGGAAAAGACTTATTTCAGTGATGATGGAGGAGATAATGTAATGGTGGAGGAGGGAGAAGGTAATGTTTGTCGGGTTTTGAATTTTGCTGAAGGAGATGATGATGATGATGAAGGTAATGTTTGTAAGGTAATGTCTATATATATAAAGTTATGATATGATGACACCCTTTTGGTACACAGTATGTCATCTACACCCTATACATGTATTTGCTTTAGTCTGGCACATATTTCAAAATGAGAAAAAATAATATTAAAAAATGATAAGTACTTTGTATACACTAGTACAACTATTATATATATGAAGCATATGGTCTTTTACATGAATCTGTACCTCTCTCATTGCTTTATTAATAATGTTATTAAGCTGTTTTATCCTTTTACCTACTATGTTATTTCCCTTATAAATTTATTCATCTAACTACCATAATTTGTTAAACACAATTAAAATACTGGTTTAAAGTTAATAAATAGACGGCTGGTATTTTGACACAAAATAAACACCGTGTTCTTAAATCCTCTAAATTACAGTTTAGGTATATGTTATTTGGGTAAAAAAATTAAAATTAAAATAATTATTAAATATGATAAAAAAAACAAAATTGCATAAACTATGGTGTGTGTGTTACAAAATAGTGGAATGTGCGTGCCAGTTACATTACCACTTTGTTATGTGCATGCCAAGTCGTGTGGCTAATGAATCTATTGAAGGAACTAGATGGCAATGAGGGTAATATTGTTACACTCCTAGTTGATAACGTATCTGCGATTAAACTTGCTAAGAACCCAATTGCACATAAGAGGAGCAAGCACATTAAGACGAGGTTTCTGTTAGAAGTAATTCATGTTAGTTTGTCGAAGTCGAAGGGTTTTATAGGTTTTGGTCGAAGTTGTATATAGTCAGTCGAATAGTTGTAGTGTTGTGTAGGTCAGCTGTATTCGACAGAGTCGAATATAGCTGATAAGGAGTTCAGTCGATTTGCTAGGTTGTGTCGAATTGATTGTTTTGGGCTTGGGCTTTGATAGCTTATATAAAGGGCATTGTAATTTGTAATACACAACAGCTTCATAATAAAATTTTACAAGGTTTTCAAAACCCTAATCTCTTTTCTCTCTCTTCTTCTTCTTTCTCTCAAACATTCATCTTTCTTGGAACCTAGTTCCAACAATTGGTATCAACGAGCCCGGTTGCGATTCAGAGAGAATCTAAATGGCAAACGGAACAACAACGTCCACATAATTCCCAGCAAATCTACCGGTTTTCAAAAGGGAAAACTACCAACGGTGGGTGGCGCAGATGAGGGTTATCTTCAGATTTCAAGATGTGGTTGAAATCGTGAATGATGGTGTAACAGAATTGGGGGCAAATGCTACTGAGGAACAGAAAGCTGCGTATAAGGATCAAAGGAAGAAAGATGGTAAAGCGTTGTTCTTGATTCACCAGTGTGTGGATCCGAATGTGTTTGAGAAAATTATTGAAGAAGAATCTGCAAAAGGAGCGTGGGACAAGTTAAAGAACTTGTATGGCGGTGATGAGAAACTGAAGAGGGTGAAGCTGCAAACCTTGAGAAAGCAATACGAGATGATTCAAATGAAGGAAGATGAATCAGTTTCAGAGTTCTTTTCAAGATTGGTGATGCTGACGAACCAGATGAAGTCTTGTGGAGAAACAATCACAGATTTGCAGAAGATTGAGAAGGTACTAAGATCTCTGACTGCAAATTTTGATTACATTGTAGTGTCAATTGAAAAGTCCAAGAATCTTGCTGAGATGAAGTTTGAAGAGCTATAGGCTTCTTTGGAAGCTCATGAGATGAGATTGAAGCAAAGAAGTTCAGAAAGAGAAAAGGTATCGGACCAAGCACTACAAGCGAAATTCACCAAGAAATCTGGGAAGGCGAAGCAGGGAAGGAATCTTGCTAGTGATGAGAAGTCAAGCAAGAGTTCAAAGAATCATGATGATTCAAAGAAAGTCATAGGCAACAAGTATTCTGGGAAGAAAGTTGATATGAAAGACGTGCAGTGTTACAATTGCCAAAGTTTTGGTCATTATGCTCGAGACTGTCGAAAGAAGAAGGAAGCACGAGCAAAAGAAAGTGACAAAGTGCTGTATGCACAGGCAGGAGAGGGTGATTCTGAAGGTGTGCTACTAATGGCAGACACTCAGTCGAATGATGATGAAACGAATTTGTGGTATCTTGATTCAGGTTGCAGCAACCACATGACTGGTAACAAGAACTGGTTCAACAAGCTTGATGAATCAGTTAAGAAGGTGATAAAGTTTGCAGATGGTAGACAGATCACGTCAGGTGGAAGAGGAAACATATCTGTAATGAGAAGAGATGGTAGAAAAGCCAGCATTACTGATGTGTTGTATGTGCCTTCTATGACAAGTAACTTGATAAGTATAGGTCAATTACTTGCCAAAGGACATAATATGAAGCTGGAAAATAATCAAATGAAGGTGTATCATGCTGATGGTAGGTTGGTACTGAAAGCACCATTGGCTGATAACAAGACTTTTAAAGTTCAGATTAACATGATTAATCATGAATGTCTTGCGTCAACTACAGAAGAAGAAAAGAATTGGCTATGGCATCATAGATATGGGCATCTAAACTTCAGGAGTTTGAGTATGCTGAATCAGAAGAATAGATAGTTTCCTAATCGAAGCAGGGTTCACAAAGTGTGTGTCTGAGCATGGAGTTTATGTAAATGATGTCGACAATGATAGTCGAATCATTTTATGCCTGTATGTTGATGATTTGCTAATTACAGGTGCAAATGAAGATGAGATAAGAAAAGTCAAGTCGAAGCTAATGCAAGAGTTCGAAATGTCCGACCTACGGAATTTGTCATATTTCTTAGGGATGGAATTCAAAGACACAGCTGAAGGTGTGTTCCTGCACCAGAAGAAGTATGCTCAAGATATTTTGAAGAGGTTCAAGATGACTGACTGTAAAGCTGCAACAACTCCATTAGAAACAGGAGCAAAGTTGAAGAAGGTAACTGATGATGAGTTTGTAAGTTCGACACTGTACAAACAAATTATTAGATCCTTGAGGTATCTTTGCAATACAAGGTCGGACATTTGTCAGAGTGTCGGATTGTTAAGTCGATTTATGGAGAAACCCCAAGAATGTCATCTCATTGCAGTAAAGAGAGTACTGAGATACATTAAAGGTATGATTGGTCATGGTGTGCTGATGCCATGTCGAAATAAGTCCAAGTCAAAAGATGCTGAGGTATATGGTTATACTGATTCAGATTTCAGTGGAGACCAAGATGAGAAGAAAAGTACTGCAGGCTATATTTTCATGATCGAAGGAGCTCCAATCTCTTGGAGTTCGAGAAAACAAAGCATTGTGGCTTTGTCATCATGTGAAGCTGGGTATGTAGCTGCATCGTATGCAGCATGTCAGGCAGCATGGATAGATATGTTGCTCGAAGAACTCAAGATCAAGGAACCTGGGAAGATGAAATTGTTTGTAGACAATAAGTCAGCTATTGATCTTGCCAATCATCCTATGTGTCATGGTCGAAGTAAGCACATAGAAAGAAGGTATCATTTTCTCAGGGATCAAGTGAACAGAGGGAAGCTGGATCTTGAATATTGCAAGACTGAAGTTCAACTAGCTGACATACTTACCAAATCTTTGAAGAAAGTCAGATTCGACGAGTTAAAGAAGAGCATTGGGATGAGAAGTCTCGAAAACATGAATTAGGTGGTGTGTTAGAAGTAATTCATGTTAGTTTGTCGAAGTCGAAGGGTTTTATAGGTTTTGGTCGAAGTTGTATATAGTCAGTCGAATAGTTGTAGTGTTGTGTAGGTCAGTTGTATTCGATAGAGTCGAATATAGCTGATAAGGAGTTCAGTCGATTTGCTAGGTTGTGTCGAATTGATTGTTTTGGGCCTGGGCTTTGATAGCTTATATAAAGGGCATTGTAATTTGTAATACACAACAGCTTCATAATAAAATTTTACAAGGTTTTCAAAACCCTAATCTCTTTTCTCTCTCTTCTTCTTCTTTCTCTCATTCATCTTTCTTGGAACCCAGTTCCAACAGTTTCACTACTTGAAGGAACATGTTAAGGAAAGAAGGTTGAGATTGAGATATTATTGTAGCGAATAACAAGTTGTTGATTTGTTAACCAAGGGAGTCACAACTGAATTGTTCAAGAGGTTGATGATGAACATGAGCATGGAAGACTTGGAGCACTTGAATTAATTCAAGAGGAATGTGTAACCAGTTATAAAGAAAATTGAAAATTCAAGTGCTGTAAATGGTAACCAAAGGGGTGTGAAAAAGTAATTGAAAAGCTGAAAAAGGAAATTCTTGAAGCTATAACTCATTATGCATTCGCAGTAACCGGTTATAACTGTTATAAAATTATTTTTGTTTCAGCTATAATCGATTATATGTTTTGTGTAGTCGGTTACATGTAATTATTTTATGTTCTTAACTTAAATTATTTGTGTCTCAATCCAACTATTTTATGTATAAAAATGCCAAAGGACATCCTGACCTATTAGTAATAAAAATTCATATTCTCGCCTCACTTATTTTCTCTCTAGTTACAATTTTTTCTCACACTCTCTCTCCCTCTTCACATTCCATTATTATTTACCAATATTGTGGTTTCAATTTTTAACTGTCGATAAATTGATAAATGTGCAACAACATAGCATCCGTTAAAGGTACGGATGCCACTTGATAATATTTCATTCTCATAAAATTCTTTATGACCGATGCAGTCTGACCACATGATTCTCCCCTTAAGATTCATCCAAGGCCAAAAACATAAAGAGCCAGGACATGGTCCACACACATAGTTGCATGTCTCTCTCTTTAAGATTCATCCAAGGCCAAAAAGATAAAGAGACAAGACATGGTCCACACACATAGTAGCATGTCACAGTAAACTAAATTAAGAGAATAATTTCATTAACATAGAAAGTAGTAGAACTCGTACTAATTTAGTTTGAAAGCATAAACAAACGGACAAGAGGAATTTTCATCAAATAAATTTGCCATCAGCTGGAAAAGTTTGAAAACAATTAAAAAGTTTTTATCCGTATATGCTTTATTTCATATATTGACTTAAGAGACAAATGGTGAGTAATTAAAGCAACATATATATTGACTTAGAGACAAATGGTAAGTAATTAAAGCAACATATATTGTTGACTTGATATGAAGTTTTCCTATCAAAGATTTGAGACTAGGGTTCCAATGATAAAAGAGAGAATTAAAAAACTATCTAAAGAAAAGTAAAAATTAAAGATAACATTTTTTTCTTGATTGATACCTAAAATGTGTCCAAGACACTTACATATATAGTGTTCATAATGGGTAATGAATTAAAAGCCCAATTACACAATAGCCCAATAACACTAATAACTAATAACACTAAACATAAAAGACTAATTAAATTGATATTCTAATTAAACAAAATTATTAAATTATAACTAATGATACTCTCTATCATTCCCGCGGGGTTCACTTGAACCTTGTCCTCAAGGTTCTAAAATATAATAGAGATATATTCCGGGATCCCACTTCTTGAACGGAGACAAATTAGAATTTGGAGTAACAAGAAAAAAACCCAAATCTAGCTCATCTAAGTAAACATCGAGTTGAGACTGTCCAGTTCGATTAACAAGTTGTTGACGGTGCACTTTCAATTCATCAAAGAGGGTGTGAGATGAAGTCTCGAGTTTCTTTTGCAATGGCATACAAGATTGGTCCTGAGTATTTTTTTGCAAGCCAGAAGAAGCAGTTTTGCCAGGATACTTGTCAAGTTGCATATACAACTTACTTTTAACAAGTTGCAACTTCCTTTCACAGGTTGAAGCATCAAGTTTTGAGTAACAATAAGCCAATGTTGAAAACTTCATTTGTGGTTCAAGAATAACTCCCAGTCCAAGAATAACACTATACTGGTCCCAATATTTCTCAAACTCGCTCATCATCCTTTTATCCATTCTCTTTATGTCTTCATCTTCGTCTCGCAAACAATCAACTAGAACACATTGGACTTTCCAAACTTACAAAAAATACAAGTTGGAAGTAGGATGTGTTGTGCCATTAATCAAGTTGGCAGTTTCACCAAAAGTCAACAAGAATGCACACCTTTTTTCTACTCTCTTCCACTCTTTTTTAAAAGGAAATCACTCATATTTATCATATTCATCATACAAGTGAAGATTTTCAAACACGCACCGATACTTAAGAGCACTTTCAAGTTTTGTCTCTGCTCTAGGTCGACCTCCATTGTATTTTAACATTAGGTTTAGAAGTTTTTCCTCAGTAACTTTTAGCTTCACCTTTTGTTTGGGAGTTCTATCACCATGACGAATAACAGCAATTACACAACGTAGTTCCTCAGATTATCCAAAAGTTCCAATAATACAACTACCCTGACGTGTAAGTCCCTCAGTAGGTTGGGCTGGTTCATTTACTTTCCACGGTAAAATTGGCGGAATTGCTGAAGAAAGATGAGGTGCTTTTGCATCTAAGAACATCTTCTGCAGCACACAGGAAGCATCGTCATAATACTTGTGAGAATTTTTCACAAAGCTCCATCCATTCAAATCACAAACATAGGAGCGTCCCTCGCATCTCAGGAGATCAAACCCACAATCCGATTGCCTGAATGCGATGCAAACCTCTCTTGCCATTTGTTTTTCTGCAGGAGTAAGTAACACTGGATACCTAACTTCCTTCCCATCAGGATTTCTCATGACAACACCATCAACCACAGGTGACTTCCTTGCCTCAGCATGAGCATATTCTGGGCCTATTGTATACACCTTAACATCTGTCCCTCCAGTTGGCATGAACTCCTCATAAATATAGGAGCCTTCACGCCTCACCCTTCTCACCTCTGGATGGAACTCACTAGACCTGTTGCCGACCTTCCTAAATAGTTCTTTCAAACCTCCACCAGCTGAACTAGGATAGTATATCATTATACTATGGTTATCACCATCAATAGGCTTCTCCACAAACGGCTTCCAGAAACGCATACCATGAACCTCAACAAAATCTTCTTCCTCAATAAAGTAATCTAGCTGTTGGTATGGTACTTCTCTGTTTACAAGGGCATATCTCGGAACATAGATTCCAAACATTTTAAGACGCTCATAAACTTTCCTTCGATCATGAAGAAGGTGTTGCGGATCCAGTTCGTTTGCTAGAAAAGGTTTTCGCAAAGCAGCATATGCTTCGGCCTTTTCAAGGGGATATCCAGAGGAATAGAAAGTAATCAAACAATCACATATTGGCAAGCTCTCTATTGGTTCTTCAAGTATAACCTTGTCTCCAAAATATGTAACCTCAAATTCACCAATTGCCTGTAACCTCTGAAGAATCTGCTCCATAGGAGCGGAAGAAACCTCAGACAATCGGCCACTATTTTGACAGGATTCAAGATGCAAAAAAATCAGCACAATTAGGCTATCTAATTTCTCCACGACCTTATTCCCATCACGCTGAACAACAATATCCCAAGAGTAAACAGACCTGGGAGCACACATGAGAGTCGACAGAATAGTATCAGTTGCAAAAACTGTTGCTTTATCCTCATTAGCGAGCCTCTTGAGAACAGGGTCATCAGTGGTTGTAACCTTGAAGAAGTTCCGATTCTTGAACCTCTCGAGATGACGCTCATTTTTGGGGTTGATTCGGTTGAAGCTACGATCATAATTCTCAAGGGAACCACACAGGAGAAGATCTTCAGGCTCAGGTACATTGTAGGATAGCTTGGTGAAAGTCGAAAATGGGATATGATCGTGCATATTCCACTCCGGCTGAATATCAACTGATGATTTACAAACCGCAGCTTCACGGCGAGGATTGTTAGGGTTTGAACGATTCTGATGATAAAGACGATCGCGGCGAGCTCTCTCCTTCTCCGCCTCACGTTTCTTTGCTTCGACTTCTTCATCGCGACGCTGATGGAGTTGTCGTTGTTGCTGGTATCTCCGTTTGGGATCGAATTTGGGACGCGGTGGTGGTTTACCACCGACCATAACATCCTCTTCAGTGTTTGAAACAACAGGCTCTTCATTGCTCGTGCTGTCCTTGCCGCCTGGCTGAGATGAATCAGAGGGGTTCAAGAGCGAAGCTGAACCCATGAGATGGAAAATTTTCCTTGTATGCAAAACGTGGAATGTTGATCTGGAGAAATGGGATTGAGAAGCGTTTTGGTATAGATGGAAATAAATTTGGTTTTTGTGGTGTTTTGGAGTGGGTTTGGGGAAGAAATTGGATTTAGCAGATTTACATTTTTTTAAAAAGAGAGATGAGACACTTGTAATTGCTTTTCAAAATCTCTTTTAGTAGTAGCATGAATTTGATATTTATGAGTAATCATGGAAGAGGTATTTGGTTGATGATAATTATTATAATAATATAAAGAATAGGATGGTGAATAAGATGAATATGGGTTAGCATTAGGTGTATGCGATGAATACCCATGATTTGGATACAAACTTGGTGATGAAGAACCAACATGAGTGTAACAAGGTGTAAAAAGTTCCCATGGAAAAGATGGAAATGAATATGTGGTAAGAGATGTAAGAGAGGGGTTTGTGGGATAGGTAGGAGGAATACTCCATGGATGATATGAAGGTGTATGATAAGGATAATCTATAGGAGGATTTGAGTACATGATGAAAGCACCAATTGATAGGAAGTTTTCCTATCAAAGATTTGAGACTAGGGTTCCAATGATAAAAGAGAGAATTAAAAAACTATCTAAAGAAAAGTAAAAATTAAAGATAACATTTTTTCTTGATTGATACCTAAAATGTGTCCAAGACACTTACATATATAGTGTTCATAATGGGTAATGAATTAAAAGCCCAATTACACAATAGCCCAATAACACTAATAACTAATAACACTAAACATAAAAGACTAATTAAATTGATATTCTAATTAAACAAAATTATTAAATTATAACTAATGATACTCTCTATCATTGACTTAGAGACAAATGGTAAGTAATTAAAGCAACATATATTATTGACTTAGAGACAAATGGTAAGTAATTAAAGCAACATATAAGCAACCTAAAATTAATAATGAGAAAATGATGTGCATTTTAAAGATTTATGAAGGGGAGGTTAATTAGACACAAATCATAATAACAACTTGTTAGCTCTAATTACATCTTAAGTAAAAAAATGAAAAATCTAATTCTAACTTGAATTTTTTTTATTTTCTATGCGTAATTTCGTTCAACCTGTAATCATCTTCCATTATTTTACTATTTGCAATAACTTGATGAGAGAGTGGTGCATGTTTGTATTAACAATGCCAAAAAGAGAGAGTGAAAAAGACTTTAAATATTTATTTGGAAAATTTGGGGGTAAATCTTGGGGTTTAGATCCCCGCAGCTGCATTGTGTGCAGCCTTGAATAACTCTTTGCTTATTTATTTTACTTTACCAATCATTTATTATCTTATGGACTCTCTACATTACATGTATGACTAATTGATTAATTAATTAATTAAAGGAAAAGACAACAATATATAATTAATTAATTATAAAACTGTATTGATATAATTAAGAGTGACACCAAAGCCGGAGCGAGTGGAAATCGCTTGGTTTTTTCGACTCATCCTTATATTAGTTTGAGTATTCTTCGTTTAGTTTGATTGTCTCTTATTTAGATATATTGCATGTATTTTACATTACTTTGTCCATAACGCGTGATCGGGTATAGCGTATATCGGGTCAACAGTTGTTACATAAGGAATTGTGAGGTTTAACCACACTTCCTAAATATGGAGGTTGTAATATCCTTGGGAGAGTCAGTTCACTTGGATCAAACTCCTAGGGCTATAAATACGATAGTGTGACAATACAAAAATATATCTATTAGCCCAGAGAAATACATACAGTAGATTCCCACCCTATGTGAGAATGCTCTCATATTTTTAAGGAGTACAATTGGCATCCACCGGTGCTCCGGTAAAATTAACATGGGCCACACACATACCACCTATTCATAGTTGCTTTCACTATCTTCGAACGAGGATGTTCGAGAAAAGTGACAAGGAAACCATCAACACCAATAGCGGTGGTTTCTTCAGAGGAGAAGAGTTTACTCCTCCTAGAGAATATACACCCGATAAGTGTTATCGGCAAACATCACATCCGCCAAAGCTCTCAGTGGTTCTAACAAGGACGAGGAGCCCAAAATCACCATTTTGAGAGACGATGTGGTCAATGTACTCTCGTATAACAACTATATCATGGTCATCACGATCCAGTATGCCAAATGGGATATGAAATGACTATTAATCGATCCTGGAAGTTCTGTAGACATCATGTTCTAGAGAACCTTCCAAGGGCTCTAGGTGGACCCAGACATCATTCGACCTTTCTAAGGGTCCCTGATTGGTATGTCGGGCGAACAGTTGCAGGTCAAGGGCTATATCTCCCTTGAAACAACATTCAGTGAAGGGGCGAGTGTCTTAACCATAGAAGTAAAGCATCTCGTAGTAAACGTCACATCTCCCTAAAACATCATCTTAGGGATGCTCGCTCTCAACCTAATGAGGGAAGACGATATCCACAATACATTTATGCTTAAAATATCCATTATCTAATGTGCGTGTGGGAACGTTTAGAGTATATTAGGTCATATCCCAAGATGTTACGCGAGTATCCTATAAGTAATGGGGGAACCCCTCCTAGTCGTTGTCATCCCCGCCCTAAAATGGATGACGCTGATACAACAAGTTGGGACCCAAGATAAGGGGAAAAAAGTGAAAGGCTTACCCCAAGAGAAGATTTGAATAATTCCGTATTGGACCCTTTCCTCACCAAGTTACTAAACTAGGAATCTCGTTGTATGACTTCAAACAAGAAGAGTTGATCGCCCTGCTCAGGAAGAACATTGACTTATTCACATGGGTGCCTCAAATATGCTTTGCATAGATAATAGAGTGGTGTGTCATCACCTCGCCATAGACCCATAAATTAAACAAGCATCTCATAGAAAATTCAAAGTTTGCGAAGAAAAGAGAAAAATCATAGACGAAGAAGTTCAGAAGTTGACAGGCATCAGCTGTAACACCCTAAACCCCCGCGATAATTAATAATAAAATATCAGAGTAAAATAAAACATACAACGTTTAGGATGCTACTTTCAACAATACACCTGCTAATGCATACGACATGTAACAAATAAATATCATCAATAAAACCATACTTAATTGATCTCCTCATATAGCAGCGGAAATTCAACTAAAACATAACATATTTAATACCATCATCAATTAAATAAAAGCCACAACGGACAATAAAAGAAATAACAATAGGCATTCCAAATCCCCAGTGTTACACATCAGAGCAGACACCGACTCAACGAAATAAAATAGAAGACTTCATCTTCACTAACTTCAACTCCGCACTAATCTTGATTATCTGTACGTTACCTACATAGAGGTAACATTCAAACAGAAGGGGTGAGATTCTCAAATCAACAAAAGAAATGCATAATATAAATATAAAAGCATTTAATCAATTACACCATTCACCCTATCATTGCTACATCAACGAAATCAAACTTTTTCACATAAGCAGAAAATCATACAATTCTCAAATACAACACAACATAATTCAATGCAATGAGACTCACAACTCGACTCAATGCATGTGGTACCAATTTGATCCCTTTTCATGATCATAATTCCCGTCGGAATTTCTATATAAGTCGCTCACACCCCACATGGGCACACGACATTCGTGATCGCTGACACCCCACATGGGCACAAGATCACCTCAACAACAACAACAACAAAACAATTCTATTTCAAAGAAATCTGGATAAGACGCTCACACCCCACACGGGCACACGACTTATCACATAACTTATGCAACATGGCATGCATACAACGATAACTAAATGCATATGACTAACAATAAGCCAATACATCACACCACAACTATCCAACACGCAACATATACCTTCCAAAACAAGCAAAAATCGCAATCCACAACTACAACACACATTCACACAATCGAATTCACCATTTCAATGTGTAACACATAACAACATACACGAAAATCAAATTAATGCATCAATAGTTGGAATTCTGGTACTGAAATTAATTTTAACAAAAAGTACATGAAACCAGCTTTCCAACGATTCGAACGGTGGCTGAAATGGACATACGGATTAAAAGTTATGAATTTTTAAAGTTTAAGAAAATTAAGTACGTACAGCAGCAAAACAACACTGTCATGCTCGCTGGGAGTTCACCCAGCGAAGTCTCTGGCGAACAATGTAAGTGTAAATGAGCCTAAGAGGGGGGGGGGGGGGGTGAATTAGGTTCTTAAAAATTTCTTCGATCCTTTTACCGGTTCTTGGTTATTTTTCCATTTTATGATAAGTGCTTGAAAGTAAAGTGCGGAAAGGAAAAATGACACAAGAGAATTATAGTGGTTCCCCTCACAGCCCGAGAGTACTCCACTTCTCCTTCAACACGAAAGAGAATTCACTATATTTTAGAATTATTGTACAGCCTAATCACACCAATAGTGATGCTTACTATCTAACCTATAGGTAACTAAGTGTATGAAGAACAATCCTCTTCAAAACACTCACTTGTTTCCAACAGTCCTGGACAACAAGGTAATACAAAAAGTAATCTTGATAAGAAGTAGATGTCTTGAGAATATGATATTATCAATCTTGATGATCGATCTTCTCCTTGAAATAAATATCACTCAAATGAAATATACAAGTGTTCTTGAATAAAATGAGATGAAACAATGATAATGTGTGAAATTTATGCAAAGGTTTCTCTCAAAAATATATTTGAATGAACACTTGAAGAATAACTGAAAGATGAAAAGAATGAGTGGATTTTTTATTATGAAATTTCTAGGAGGTAAGTTTTAATCTGAAAATGACATGTATTTATATTGATGAAAGCAACCATTCAAAAGTCATGGCAATGGTTAGAAAAATTCTGAATTTAATAAGATAAATGATGTAAGAGATGTCATGAAAAGATATAATGAAAAGGTGCATTCAAACAAAACATTTTTCAATTTTAAATAAAAAACACTGTTTCAGTACGTTGTAAATTGTGGCGGTTGTTTGGTCTGTTACGTCGTTTCAAAACACCACAATTTACCAAATATTTTTGAAATTTAAAATTTAAAATACTGGTTCAGAACGGTGTGAATTATGGCGGTTTCTTGTGCTGTTACGACAGTTAAAAACGCCATAATTTACCAAAAACTGAATGTTTAAATAAATTAAATAATTAAAAAATTTGTCTAAGCACATGATCACGTAGAAAATGATGTCGAATGTCTATGTGTTTGGTTCTTGAGTACATGACAGGATTCTTTGTAATATTAATTGCACTTGTGTTGTCGCATCGAAGTGGTACGCATCCAAGATCGATTCCATAGTCGCTTAATTGTTGCTTTAGCCAAAGATTTTGTGCACAACAACTTCCCGTTGCTATGTACTCTGCTTCGGCCGTACTAAGAGCGACACATGCTTGTTTCTTACAGAACCATGAAACTAAGGCATTTCCTAAAATGTGACATGTTCCACTCGTGCTTTTTCTATCAGTTTTGCAACCTGCATAATCCGCGTCAGAATAACCAACTAAATTACACATACTACCTTTTGGATACCATAGACCAACGTTCGTCGTTCCCTTGAGATACTTCATGATTCTTTTCACAGCGGTGAGATGTGACTCCTTCGGATTTGCTTGAAAATGAGCACATAAACACACACTAAACATAATGTCAGGACGACTTGCCGTCAAATATAATAAAGAACCAATCATACCTCGATACTTCGTTATATCAACTGATGTTCCCGATTCATCTTGATCAATGTAGGTTTCGGATCCCATTGGTGTTGACATAGCTTTACAACCATCCATATCAAATCTCTTTAATAATTCTTTGCAATACTTTGATTGGTTGATGAAGATTCTGTCCTTTTGTTGCTTGATTTGTAATCCAAGGAAATAATTCATTTTTCCCATCATAGACATTTCAAACTCGCCTTGCATCATTGAAGCAAATTCTTCACATAGTTGATTGTTTGTTGAACCAAAGATAATGTCGTCCACGTACACTTGAACAAGTAAGGTATTATTCTTAATCCTCTTAATGAACAAAGTCTTGTCTACCTTGCCTTTTTCAAAACCTTTTTCGCATAAGAAATTACTTAGACGATCATACCATGCCCTTGGTGCTTGTTTTAAACCATAGAGAGCTTTCTTCAACTTGTATACATGTGAAGGATGCTTGAAGTCTTCAAAACCCGGAGGTTGTTTGACATAGACTTCTTCGTTGATATATCCATTTAGGAAGGCACTTTTGACGTCCATTTGAAATAACTGAAAATTCATTGAGCAAGCATAAGCAAGTAATAGACGAATAGCTTCTAACCTTGCAACCGGAGCGAATGTTTCTTCAAAGTCAATTCCTTCTTCTTGATTGTACCCTTGAGCCACCAATCTTGCTTTGTTACAAATAATAATTCCATTTTCGTCAAGTTTGTTCTTAAATACCCATCTTGTTCCAATGATGTGTTTGTCATTTGGTTTTGGAACAAGTTCCCAAACTTGATTTCTCTCGAATTGATTCAATTCTTCTTGCATCGCACATATCCATTGGTCGTCATTCAAGGCTTCATTAACTTTAGATGGTTCGATTTGAGAAAAAAATGCCATATTTAAGCATGCATCCTTTAGATTCAATCTTGTTGCTACACCTTGACTAATGTCTCCGATGGCTTTGTCTATTGGATGATCCCTATGTGTTCTCCATTCTTTTGGTAGATCATTGTTGATCGACTTTTGTTGAATCGGTTCATCATGATGTTCTTCTTGTTTCTCTTCTAGATTTTCAATGAAGTCTTTAGAAGTATCTTCTTTGCGAATTTCTACAAGATCATCATCATTATCACAAACAATAATATCCTCTTTCGAGGGGTTAGATTCATCAAATTTGACATGCATAGATTCTTCTATTGTTAAAGTTCTTTTATTAAAAACTCTAAAAGCTTTACTTGAAAGAGAATAACCAAGAAAAATACCTTCATCGGATTTCTCGTCAAACTTACCAAGGTTGTCTTTGTCGTTGTTTAGGACAAAGCACTTGCACCCGAAAACATGAAAGAAAGAAATATTTGGTTTTCTCCCTTTGAAAAGTTCATAAGGGGTTTTCTTGAGAATAGGCCTAATATTGACACGGTTACTTACAAAACATGTCGTGCTCACCGCATCCGCCCAAAAATACTTAGGAAGATTTGAATCACTTAGCATTGTCCTTGCAAGTTCTACCAATGATTTATTCTTCCTTTCTACGACACCATTTTGTTGTGGAGTTCTTGGTGCGGAGAAATTGTGTGAAATTCCATGTTCTTCACAAAATTCTTCAAATGAGGCATTTTGGAATTCTCCACCATGGTCGCTTCTAATGGAGGCAATTGTAAGAGACTTCTCATTTTGTATTTGTTTTGCATATTTCTTGAAGGCTTTGAAAGCATCACTTTTCTGCACTAAAAACAATGTCCAAGTATATCTAGAGAAATCATCAACAATAACTAATGCATAGACATTACCTCCGAAGCTTTTTGTTCTCGATGGACCAAAGAGATCCATGTGCAACAATTGTAGTGGCCTAGTTGTGGACACCACATTCTTGGATGTGAAAGTTGATTTGGTTTGCTTTCCTTTTTGGCAAGCGCCATACAACCCATCTTTGATGAATTTGATCTTCGGCAATCCAATGACTAAGTCATGTTTGATCAACTTATTCAAGTGCTCCATATGAATATGAGCAAACCTCTTATGCCATAACCATGATTCATTGTTGTTTTCCAAGAGACACCTAACATTCAAAGACAAGTTATCTAAGGAAATTAAAAATATGTTATTAACTCTTTTACCTTTTAGCATAACTTCATGAGTAACTTTGTTTTCAATCAAACATTCATCTTTAGTGAAGTTGACTTTGAAACCTCGGTCACACAATTGGCTAATGCTAAGGAGACTATGCTTTAGACCTTCCACATATAGGACATCTTCTATAGTTGTTGAAGGCGGTGAACCAATGATGCCGACGCCAAGGATTCTTCCTTTGTTGTTGTCACCATAAGTAACATATCCTTTGGCCTTAAGCGTTAGATGTGAAAATTTGCTTAGGTCACCCGTCATGTGCCTCGAACATCCACTATCAAGATACCATTGATTTGAAGAGGTCTTCAAGCATATCTAAAAAAAAGAGTTACGTTTTATTAGGTACCAAAATTGCCTTGGGTCCTTCAAAATTAGTTCCTTTCTTGACCCATACATAATGGCCTTGAGCAACACTAAAGTTTCTAATATAACATGCATTAGGAGTATGGCCTTTAATACCACAATAGAAACAAGTAGGCTCAAAGTTGCTTTTATATCTAGGGGGATAAGATTTCTTCTTATTATAAGACTTCTTCTTATTATTTCTTTTCCTTTTGTTATATTATTGAACCATTTTAAGCTTGTCATTTTTCTCTAAAGGAATTTGTTCTTTAGCTTTTACAAAAATGGTCTTGTTAGAAGTTTGTTTAGAAAATCTTGAGTAACCTAGACCACTTTTATCATTTGAGTATATTTGACTACTAAGAACATGTTCCAATCCAATTTGTCATTTCTCATATCTTTCTAGGACTCTTTTCATTTGAACTATTTGAAAAGCAAGTGACTCACATTTAGTGCATGCAAAATTCTTGATTAATTTATCTTTTTCATCTTTGAACTTATTTTCCATTTTCTCAATATTTTCTTCCAAGATTGATATTTGTTTCTTTTGAGATGAGATGGTTTTATATAGAATTTTGCATTCACTTAAAAGTTCATCAATTGCTCCTTGAGCATCATTATCATAAATTGAAAAGTTACTACTAACCTCATCGTCTTCATCATCGGTATGATGTGATGCCATCAATGCTAGATTTGCGCTTTGATCACTATCGGAGTCCGATGAAGAACTTATTTCATTGTCATCCCAAGCAATGTAGGCTTTCTTTTTGTAATCCTTCTTTCCTTTGTTGTCACGATTCTTTGCGAGTTTGGGACATTCCGGTTTGATGTGGCCTTGCTTTCCACATTCATAGCATATAATGTCTCCATTGGATGTTGATGCTTCTTTTTCTTTGTTCTTTGAGGACTTATTTCTTCTTGTGAAACTAGAGTTTCCAATATTATTTTTTGCACTGAAGTATTTTCCTAGTCTTTTTACAAGGAGCATAAAATTTTCGTCCTCTTCGGGTTTGTCTTCTTTCTTCACAACTTTAGATTCACCTTTTAAGGCAATGCTCTTGGATTTCTTTTCTTGGTTCTCACGTTTCTCCAATAGTCCAAGTTCTGTCTCATATTCTTGAAGCTTTCCGAATAGAGTAGTGGATGTCATCGTTGATAAACTTTTCTTCTCGGAAATCGCCGTCACTTTGGGTTGCCACTCTCTTGTTAAAGACCTAAGCACTTTAAGATTAAGTTCATCATTTGTTAGTGTCTTACCAAGTGCATTCAAGTGATTTGTCAAATGCACGAATCTTTTCTGCAAGTCGAGGATTGATTCTCCTGGTTGCATTCTGAATAACTCGTACTCTTGACTTAAAGTATTCAATCTGGATCTTTTGACTTCGGCGGTTCCTTCGTGAGTTTTTACAAGAGTGTCCCATATTTGTTTGGCCGTTGTACATGTTGAGACGCGGAAGAATTCATCCATTCCAAGTGCACTTTGTAAAATATTTATTGCCTTTTTGTCATAGAGAACCTTTTTCTTATCATCCTCGTCCCATGATGCTTGTGGTTTTGGCGTACAAACTCCGTTGAAAACCGTTGTAGGAATAAAAGGACCATTTTGAACAGCCTCCCATATATCACTTCCTTGTGCTTCTAAATGTGCCTTCATACGAATTTTCCAGAAGTCAAAGTATTGGCCAGAAAACAAAGGAGGCTTGTTGCTACTACCACCGTCTTTGAAAAAAAGATCATTGTTTGCGGAAGCCATCTGAATTGAATAGGAACAGGTTACCTATCACCTGCTCTGATACCAATTGTAAGTGTAAATGCGCCTAAGAGGGGGGGTGAATTAGGTTCTTAAAAATTTCTTCGATCTTTTTACCGGTTCTTGGTTATTTTTCCGTTTTATGATAAGTGCTTGAAAGTAAAGTGCGGAAAGGAAAAATGACAGAAGAGAATTATAGTGGTTCCCCTCACAGCCCGAGAGTACTCCACTTCTCCTTCAACACGAAAGAGAATTCACTATAGTTTAGAATTATTGTACAGCCTAATCACACCAATAGTGATGCTTACTATCTGACCTATAGGTAACTAAGTGTATGAAGAACAATCCTCTTCAAAACACTCACTTGTTTCCAACAGTCCTGGACAACAAGGTAATACAAAAAGTAATCTTGATAAGAAGTAGATGTCTTGAGAATATGATATTATCAATCTTGATGATCGATCTTCTCCTTGAAATAAATATCACTCAAATGAAATATACAAGTGTTCTTGAATAAAATGAGATGAAACACTGATAATGTGTGAAATTTATGCAAAGGTTTCTCTCAAAAATATGTTTGAATGAACACTTGAAGAATAACTGAAAGATGAAAAGAATGAGTGGATTTTTTATTATGAAATTTCTAGGAGGTAAGTTTTAATCTGAAAATGACATATATTTATATTGATGAAAGCAACCATTCAAAAGTCATGGCAATGGTTAGAAAAATTCTGAATTTAATAAGATAAATGATGTAAGAGATGTCATGAAAAGATATAATGAAAAGGTGCATTCAAACAAAACATTTTTCAATTTTAAATAAAAAACACTGTTTCAGTACGTTGTAAATTGTGGCGGTTGTTTGGTCTGTTACGTTGTTTCAAAACTCCACAATATACCAAATAATTTTGAAATTTAAAATTTAAAATACTGGTTCAGAACGGTGTGAATTATGGCGGTTTCTGGTGCTTTTACGACAGTTAAAAACGCCATAATTTACCAAAATCTGAATGTTTAAATAAATTAAATAATTAAAAAATTTGTCTAAGTATTTGAACCAATTTTATGCAACATCTATTAATTTACCCAAGTAAATAGATTATATTTGAAAGTGATTTAACATGGTTCAAAATAAAAAAAACAAATAAATAAATAAAGTAAATAAAGTTTCAAATGTATGATAAAAATGTTTTGTTTTTTAAAGCTAGAAATAATGATATATTTTCAACCACATGAACCATGTATGCAAGTGAATTTTGAAGATTATTTTGAGAACTATTTTATCAATATATATTGCATGCTTGAGACACTTTTGAACACTTGTATGCAACCATATTGATAAGTGAGAGTTATACCTTGATTATACTTTGAGAATTCTCCAAGACTTGTAAAAATTAAAAACTTTGTGCTAGCTTCAATGTCTTGATCCATTCTTTTTGAGCAAGCAAAACATCTTGAATGAATAATGTTGTCTTCATCAAAACCATTGAGAAGCTTGCCTTCACATTCTCCCCCTTTTTGATGATGACAACCCAATTTTGAAAATTTGCTTTAATCTTGTTTCTCTAACACAAAAGGCTCCCCCTTGATCAATGGTCCCCCTAAATTCATGATTTAGAGTGTCTTTGCTAGCTGCATTTTGTTAGAGAATAACAAACACAAACACATACATCTTCTCCCCCTTTGTCATTAGCAAAAAGGATGGGAAAAGACTTGAAATATATAAAGAAATCTTGAAAAATGAAAAATAATTTTTACCTATGAGTTTTACCTCATGAAAGACTTCATCAAACATTTATCCTTGCCGGAACATGATTTTGAAGTCTTGACTTCATTATATCATATAATGAATAAATATTTGAAGATTTAAATGTCACCTTCATCTAAAATGCCAAGTTCTTGACGAATCTTGAAGAATTGTTCTTTTGCGAGTGGTTTTGTGAAAATGTCCGCTAGTTGATTATGTGTATCTACAAATGTGACTTCAACATCTCCTTTAAGCACATGATCACGTAGAAAATGATGTCGAATGTCTATGTGTTTGGTTCTTGAGTGCATGACGGGATTCTTTGTAATATTAATTGCACTTGTGTTGTCGCATCGAAGTGGTACGCATCCAAGATCGATTCCATAGTCGCTTAATTGTTGCTTTAGCCAAAGATTTTGTGCACAACAACTTCCCGCTGCTATGTACTCTGCTTTGGCCGTACTAAGAACAACACATGCTTGTTTCTTACAGGACCATAAAACTAAGGCATTTCCTAAAATGTGACATGTTCCACTCGTGCTTTTTCTATCAGTTTTGCAACCTGCATAATCTGCGTCAAAATAACCAACTAAATTACACATACTACCTTTTGGATACCATAGACCAACGTTCGTCGTTCCCTTGAGATACTTCATGATTCTTTTCACATCGGTGAGATGTGACTCCTTCGGATTTGCTTGAAAACGAGCATATAAACACACACTAAACATAATGTGAGGACGACTTGCCGTCAAATATAATAAAGAACCAATCATACCTCGATACTTCGTTATATCAACCGATGTTCCCGATTCGTCTTGATCAATGTAGGTTCCGGATCCCATTGGTGTTGACATAGCTTTACAACCATCCATATCAAATCTCTTTAATAATTCTTTGCAATACTTTGATTTGTTGATGAAGATTCCGTACTTTTGTTGCTTGATTTGTAATCCAAGGAAATAATTCATTTTTCCCATCATAGACATTTCAAACTCGCCTTGCATCATTGAAGCAAATTCTTCACATAGTTGATTGTTTGTTGAACCAAAGATAATGTCGTCCACGTACACTTGAACAAGTAAGGTATTATTCTTAATCCTCTTAATGAACAAAGTCTTGTCTACCTTGCCTTTTTCAAAACCTTTTTCGCATAAGAAATTACTTAGACGATCATACCATGCCCTTGGTGATTGTTTTAAACTATAGAGAGCTTTATTCAACTTGTATACATGTGAAGGATGCTTGAAGTCTTCAAAACCCGGAGGTTGTTTGACATAGATTTCTTCGTTGATATATCCATTTAGGAAGGCGCTTTTGACGTCCATTTGAAATAACTGAAAATTCATTGAGCAAGCATAAGCAAGTAATAGACGAATATCTTCTAACCTTGCAACCGGAGCGAATGTTTCTTCAAAGTCAATTCCTTCTTCTTGATTGTACCCTTGAGCCACCAATCTTGCTTTGTTACGAATAATAATTCCATTTTCGTCAAGTTTGTTCTTAAATACCCATCTTGTTCCAATGATGTGTTTGTCATTTGGTTTTGGAACAAGTTCCCAAACTTGATTTCTCTCGAATTGATTCAATTCTTCTTGCATCGCACATATCCATTGGTCGTCATTCAAGGCTTCATTAACTTTAGATGGTTCGATTTGAGAAAAAAATGCCATATTTAAGCATGCATCCTTTAGATTCAATCTTGTTGCTACACCTTGACTAATGTCTCCGATGGCTTTGTCTATTGGATGATCCCTATGTGTTCTCCATTCTTTTGGTAGATCATTGTTGATCGACTTTTGTTGAATCGGTTCATCATGATGTTCTTCTTGTTTCTCTTCTAGATTTTCAATGAAGTCTTTAGAAGTATCTTCTTTGCGAATTTCTACAAGATCATCATCATTATCACAAACAATAATATCCTCTTTCGAGGGGTTAGATTCATCAAATTTGACATGCATAGATTCTTCTATTGTTAAAGTTCTTTTATTAAAAACTCTAAAAGCTTTACTTGAAAGAGAATAACCAAGAAAAATACCTTCATCGGATTTCTCGTCAAACTTACCAAGGTTGTCTTTGTCGTTGTTTAGGACAAAGCACTTGCACCCGAAAACATGAAAGAAAGAAATATTTGGTTTTCTCCCTTTGAAAAGTTCATAAGGGGTTTTCTTGAGAATAGGCCTAATATTGACACGGTTACTTACAAAACATGTCGTGCTCACCGCATCCGCCCAAAAATACTTAGGAAGATTTGAATCACTTAGCATTGTCCTTGCAAGTTCTACCAATGATCTATTCTTGCTTTCTACGACACCATTTTGTTGTGGAGTTCTTGGTGCGGAGAAATTGTGTGAAATTCCATGTTCTTCACAAAATTCTTCAAATGAGGCATTTTGGAATTCTCCACCATGGTCGCTTCTAATGGAGGCAATTGTAAGAGACTTCTCATTTTGTATTTGTTTTGCATATTTCTTGAAGGCTTTGAAAGCATCACTTTTCTGTACTAAAAACAATGTCCAAGTATATCTAGAGAAATCATCAACAATAACTAATGCATAGACATTACCTCCGAAGCTTTTTGTTCTCGATGGACCAAAGAGATCCATGTGCAACAATTGTAGTGGCCTAGTTGTGGACACCACATTCTTGGATGTGAAAGTTGATTTGGTTTGCTTTCCTTTTTGGCAAGCGCCATACAACCCATCTTTGATGAATTTGATCTTCGGCAATCCAATGACTAAGTCATGTTTGATCAACTTATTCAAGTGCTCCATATGAATATGAGCAAACCTCTTATGCCATAACCATGATTCATTGTTGTTTGCCAAGAGACACCTAACATTCAAAGACAAGTTATCTAAGGAAATTAAAAATATGTTATTAACTCTTTTACCTTTTAGCATAACTTCATGAGTAACTTTGTTTTCAATCAAACATTCATCTTTAGTGAAGTTGACTTTGAAACCTCGGTCACACAATTGGCTAATGCTAAGGAGACTATGCTTTAGACCTTCCACATATAGGACATCTTCTATAGTTGTTGAAGGCGGTGAACCAATGATGCCGACGCCAAGGATTCTTCCTTTGTTGTTGTCACCATAAGTAACATATCCTTTGGCCTTAAGCGTTAGATGTGAAAATTTGCTTAGGTCACCCATCATGTGCCTCGAACATCCACTATCAAGATACCATTGATTTGAAGAGGTCTTCAAGCATACCTAAAAAAAAGAGTTACGTTTTATTAGGTACCAAAATTGCCTTGGGTCCTTCAAAGTTAGTTCCTTTCTTGACCCATACATAATGGCCTTGAGCAACACTAAAGTTTCTAATATAATATGCATTAGGAGTATGACCTTTAATACCACAATAGAAACAAGTAGGCTCAAAGTTGCTTTTATATCTAGGGGGATAAGATTTCTTCTTATTATAAGACTTCTTCTTATTATTTCTTTTCCTTTTGTTATATTGTTGAACCATTTTAAGCTTGTCATTTTTCTCTAAAGGAATTTGTTCTTTAGCTTTTACAAAAATGGTCTTGTTAGAAATTTGTTTAGAGAATCTTGAGTAACCTAGACCACTTTTATCATTTGAGTATCTTTGACTACTAAGAACATGTTCCAATCCAATTTGTCCTTTCTCATATCTTTCTAGGACTCTTTTCATTTGAACTATTTGAAAAGCAAGTGACTCACATTTAGTGCATGCAAAACTCTTGATTAATTCTTCTTTTTCATCTTTGAACTTATTTTCCATTTTCTCAATATTTTCTTCCAAGATTGATATTTGTTTCTTTTGAGATGAGATGGTTTTATATAGAATTTTGCATTCACTTAAAAGTTCATCAATTGCTCCTTGAGCATCATTATCATAAATTGAAAAGTTACTACTAACCTCATCGTCTTCATCGTCGGAATGATGTGATGTCATCAATGCTAGATTTGCGCTTTGATCACTATCGGAGTCTGATGAAGAACTTATTTCATTGTCATCCCAAGCAATGTAGGCTTTCTTTTTGTAATCCTTCTTTCCTTTGTTGTCCCGATTCTTTGCAAGTTTGGGACATTCCGGTTTGATGTGGCCTTGCTTTCCACATTCATAGCATATAATGTCTCCATTGGATGTTGATGCTTCTTTTTCTTTGTTCTTTGAGGACTTCTTTCTTCTTGTGAAACTAGAGTTTCCAATATTATTTTTTGCACTGAAGTATTTTCCTAGTCTTTTTACAAGGAGCATAAAGTTTTCGTCCTCTTCGGGATTGTCTTCTTTCATCACAACTTTAGATTCAACTTTTAAGGCAATGCTCTTGGATTTCTTTTCTTGGTTCTCACATTTCTCCAATAGTCCAAGTTCCGTCTTATATTCTTGAAGCTTTCCGAATAGAGTAGCGGATGTCATCGTTGATAAACTTTTCTTCTCGGAAATCGCCGTCACTTTGGGTTGCCACTCTCTTGTTAAAGACCTAAGCACTTTAAGATTAAGTTCATCATTTGTTAGTGTCTTACCAAGTGCATTCAAGTGATTTGTCAAATGCACGAATCTTTTCTGCAAGTCGGGGATTGATTCTCCTGGTTGCATTCTGAATAACTTGTACTCTTGACTTAAAGTATTCAATCTGGATCTTTTGACTTCGGCGGTTCCTTCGTGAGTTTCTACAAGAGTGTCCCATATTTGTTTGGCCGTTGTACATGTTGAGACGCGGAAGAATTCATCCATTCCAAGTGCACTTTGTAAAATATTTATTGCCTTTTTGTCATAGAGAACCTTTTTCTTATCATCCTCATCCCATGATGCTTGTGGTTTTGGCGTACAAACTCCGTTGAAAACCGTTGTAGGAATAAAAGGACCATTTTGAACAGCCTCCCATATATCACTTCCTTGTGTTTCTAAATGTGCCTTCATACGAATTTTCCAGAAGTCGAAGTATTGGCCAGAAAACAAAGGAGGCTTGTTGCTACTACCACCGTCTTTGAAAACAAGATCATTGTTTGCGGAAGCCATCTGAATCGAATAGGAACATGTTACCTATCACCTGCTCTGAAGTCAACTGTAAGTGTAAATGCGCCTAAGACCGGGGGGGGGGGGGTGAATTAGGTTCTTAAAAATTTCTTCGATCTTTTTACCGGTTCTTGGTTATTTTTCCGATTTATGATAAGTGCTTGAAAGTAAAGTGCGGAAAGGAAAAATGACACAAGAGAATTATAGTGGTTCCCCTCACAGCCCGAGAGTACTCCACTTCTCCTTCAACACGAAAGAGAATTCACTATAGTTTAGAATTATTGTACAGCCTAATCACACCAATAGTGATGCTTACTATCTAACCTATAGGTAACTAAGTGTATGAAGAACAATCCTCTTCAAAACACTCACTTGTTTCCAACAGTCCTGGACAACAAGGTAATACAAAAAGTAATCTTGATAAGAAGTAGATGTCTTGAGAATATGATATTATCAATCTTGATGATCGATCTTCTCCTTGAAATAAATATCACTCAAATGAAATATACAAGTGTTCTTGAATAAAATGAGATGAAACAATGATAATGTGTGAAATTTATGCAAAGGTTTCTCTCAAAAATATGTTTGAATGAACACTTGAAGAATAACTGAAAGATGAAAAGAATGAGTGAATTTTTTATTATGAAATTTCTAGGAGGTAAGTTTTAATCTGAAAATGACATGTATTTATATTGATGAAAGCAACCATTCAAAAGTCATGGCAATGGTTAGAAAAATTCTGAATTTAATAAGATAAATGATGTAAGAGATGTCATGAAAAGATATAATGAAAAGGTGCATTCAAACAAAACATTTTTCAATTTTAAATAAAAAACATTGTTTCAGTACGTTGTAAATTGTGGCGGTTGTTTGGTCTGTTACGTTGTTTCAAAACGCCACAATTTACCAAATAATTTTGAAATTTAAAATTTAAATTACTGGTTCAGAACGGTGTGAATTATGGCGGTTTCTGGTGCTGTTACGACAGTTAAAAAGGCCATAATTTACCAAAATCTCAATGTTTAAATAAATTAAATAATTAAAAAATTTGTCTAAGTATTTGAACCAATTTTATGCAACATCTATTGATTTACCCAAGTCAATAGATTATATTTGAAAGTGATTTAACATGGTTCAAAATAAAAAAAAAAACAAATAAATAAATAAAGTAAATAAAGTTTCAAATGTATGATAAAAATATTTTGTTTTTTAAAGCTAGAAATAATGATATATTTTCAACCACATGAACCATGTATGCAAGTGAATTTTGAAGATTATTTTGAGAACTATTTTATCAATATATATTGCATGCTTGAGACACTTTTGAACACTTGTATGCAACCATATTGATAAGTGAGAGTTATACCTTGATTATACTTTGAGAATTCTCCAAGACTTGTAAAAATTAAAAACTTTGTGCTAGCTTCAATGTCTTGATCCATTCTTTTTGAGCAAGCATAACATCTTGAATGAATAATGTTGTCTTCATCAAAACCATTGAGAAGCTTGCCTTCACAAACAACCCCTCCCATACAAAAACCCGAGACTCACGTTTTCTCCTCCTCATTCGCTTCTCATTCGCCCAGCGAACTGGAGTTTGCCAAGAGTTCGCCCAGCGAACTGGGACGAACTTTTCCACCTCCCATTCTAGAATTTCTCTTCTTTCCCTTCGCTCGCTACCTCATTCGCTTAGTGAATATGGGGCGAATATTCGCCCAGCGCACTATTATTCGCACGGCGAAGTACGCGATTCTACAATTCTGCAGTTGCGATTTCAGCACGATTCAATCCCAACCCTTCTCTGATTCCACCCACAAACATCCTCATAAATGCAAATATAATCACAGATTATCATACAATCAATTAGGAACACATAAACCACAATTCAACCGGTTAATTTATGCATTTTTCCTCTTGTCAAAACCCTTGATACGCAAAAATCCCAAAATCCCAAATCAACACAAACAACACATAGGGATGATCCTAATGGTTTATCTACCCTCACACAAACATTATACAACCCTTAAGAGATTAAAGAACCCCACCCTTACCTTAGTGTTCTTGAAAAAAACTTAGCCTTAACAATGGAGTCTCTTTTCCCTTGCCTTAGCTCTGGCCTCTCCTTTTTTATGCTTTTCACGTACTGAATAGTTTTTCTTCTCCTAACCCCCTTTTCTATTTTCTAATATTCCTTTTAATTTCATATTATTATTATTATTATTATTATTATTATTATTATTATTATTATTATTATCTCAATATTATTATTATTATTATTATCATTATTATTATTATTTTACTAATTAAATAATAATAACAATATTTCTTAATAATTCACATTAATAATATTAATCAAATATTCCTAATATTAATTAATTAATTACTAACCACACCACCCTTCTCTACACAATTTGGTCACACACCCCCAACACCTTAATCTCTACAATTCTAAGGTCACTACCCCATACTAAGGGCAACCCAAACACGACCAAAACACGCATAATCACACACATATACACAACATCATATAATTCTAATTACGAAAAAAATAAAAATAAATCTGGGTGTTACATCAGCTTCATAACAGAGACAAAAAAAACCCTTTTGTGGTTTGCCAATATGGTTTTTGTGAGAAAGGGGTCGAGCAAGTGGTTGACGTGCATTGATTTCACCGACCTTAATGTCGCATGTCCCAAATATTTATACCCTATCCCTAACATAGATTGTATGATTGATGAATTTTTTAGTTATATGATGTTCAGATTCATGGATCCCTATTCGGGGTACATCCTGATTAAAATAGATCCCAAAGGTTAACCTAAGACAGAGTTCATGTCCAACCTTAACGACTATTACTACAACGTCATGCCTTTTTGGCTCAAGAACCTTGACACTGCTTATTGTTAGTTCTTGGATTGGCTGGAATTTTGGTAAAACAAAGTATGTTCAATGCTGATGTCAAGGTAGTGATGCTGCAACATTGAGACTTAACACTGGGCTGTGTTAAGTGTTTAAATTGCTGAAGTTTGGATGTCTGATGTCATATGTCAGATGTTGTGACATTAGATCTGCAGAATTAATAGCATTAGGTTGTGATGGTGTTAGGGTTTACGTGTTAGCTGGAATTGTGGAGAGCTGTTAGTCTCATTGGATGAGAATATCTTGGGATAGATATTTTCCGCTGCATAGGAGATTTGGTGCAGATTTGTAGGAGATTTAAATGGTTGAAGATTTGAAAAGATTTTAGGAGAAAAACTGTTTTGAATATTCAGTTTTAAATAACAAATCAAGTCAGATATTGTAGCAGTCCAAGCCCAATTCAGGTTGCTATTTAAAGCGCGCAAGACCAAAGGAAAAGGTATAGAAATAAAGAGAGACGATCAAGAGCATAGGCTGAGTGTCTTGAGTATTTTGTACGAGTTTGTATACACCATTCTAGGTTGAATTGGTGAGTCGCTTTCTGTCCTATCTTAGAAGCTGTGAAGCAATAGAGAGTTATTACTAGATCAAAGCTGTGAAGCAGAATCAAGGTGTTATTGAATTGTAGGGATTGAGTAGTGTTCTCATATCTAAGTGGTTTCTTAGGTAGGAAGTCACTAGTAGAAATTAAGTTTAGGAGATTGTCAACTGGGTTGTTGAGTCTGTAAATTAATTCTACAAGTAGTGAATTTCATCCCTGGCTTGGTAGCCCCCAGACGTAGGTAGTTAGACCGAACTGGGTGAACAATTTGGTGTGTTATTCTGCTGTTTATTTTGTCCATTATGCAGAGTGTGTTGTTGTGACATCGTACCTTAACATCACATGTCTGATACCAGAATTTCAATTGGTATCAGAGCAGGCATCCTGTCTGTCTCTGGGTGAGATCTAGGGAAGTTACTTTCTGGTGTAAAGATGGACAAAGAAGTTGGAGGATTTGTCAACAGACCCCCTATTTTGGATGGATCCAATTATGACTATTGGAAGCCAAGGATGACTACATTCTTAAAATCCTTGGACAGCAGGGCATGGAAGGCAATTATTAAAGAATGGAAAGCACCGGTTGTGTGTGAGAAAGATGATGCTGGCAAAGATAAAGAAGGCACCTCAAAGCCAAAGCCTGAAGAATAATGGACCAAGGAAGAAGATGAGCTTGCCCTTGGTAATTCCAAAGCTCTGAATGCAATCTTCAATGGAGTAGATAAAAACATATTTAGGCTGATCAACACATGTGAAGTTGCTAAGGAAGCATGGGATATTTTGAAAGCTACACATGAAGGAACATCTAGAGTTAAGATGTCAAGACTTTAGCTTCTAACATCGAAGTTTGAGAGTCTGAAGATGAAGGAAGATGAGACTATCCATGACTTCCATATGAGTGTGCTTGAGCTGGCGAATGCATCCAGTGCCCTTGGTGAAAAAATGTCAGAAGAAAAGCTTATAAGGAAGATCCTTAGGTCCCTTCCTAAGAAGTATAAGATGAAGGTAACTGCCATTGAAGAATCACAAGACATCAGCAAGATGAGAGTTGATGAGCTCATTGGATCTCTTCAAACTTTTGAGCTTGGGTTGAATGAGGAAGAACCAGAAAAGAAGCCAAAGAGTATAGCCTTGGTGTCAAATGATCAAGAAGAAAAAGGAAATAGTTCTGAATCCCAGGAGGACTTATCTCAGGCCATAGTTATGTTGGGAAGGCAGTTCAACAAAGTGTTCAAGAGGATGAACAATAACTCCAGGCCTAATGTCAAGAACATATCTTCTGACACCAGCAAGTCAAAAGAGAAGGATGAAGAGAAAACTTCCCAAGATAAAGGAGTTCAATGCTTTGAGTGTGAAGGGTATGGACATGTCAAGAAAGAGTGTCCCACCTTCTTGAAAAAGCAGAAGAAGGGCATGGCAGTTTCCTGGTCTGACTCTGAAAGTAAAGGTGAGTCAGCAAAACATGTTAGAGCTTTGACAGGAACTGTTGTTTCTGATGATGATTCTAGTGATGGGGAAATTACCTTTGAGGAGCTAGCTTCTACTTATCAAGAGCTTTGCTTAAAAAGTGCTGAGATTTGTCAAGAAAACAAGTGTCACAAGCAACAGATTGCTCAGCTTGAGAATGAAAAAGCTGATCTGGAAAATGAAGTTGTACTAGTTAAATCTCAACTTGATCAGATGACGAAATCTGTTAGGATGATAAATAGTGGTACAGCTACTCTTGAAAAGATTCTTCAGTCAGAGAAAGCTGCTGGAGATAAATCAGGTATAGGATATGTGGCTAGCACTTCAGGAACAAAGAAGGAGGTGTCTCAACCATTATCTCAACATCAAACCAAGAGACATGATCCTACCCCTAAGAAGATTGTTCAGCCTCAGAATGTTGAGAAAAAGAATGGTCCCCATCAGAGGAAGATGCAGCTTCGAGGAGCTAGTCAGTATATGCCTCCCTAATATCACATGAGCATGCAAGCTGCAAGGTTCAAACAGAACATGTCTCATCAGAAGTCTCAACATCAGGGTAACAGGAATGGAAATGAATACAACAATGTTGTGCCTCATTACTATGGAAGAAGGAAGCCTCATCACCATAGGAGACAGCCTAGGAGACAACATCCTCAGTACAGAAGTAGACAATCCAACCATGGAAGAAGGAGACAACATTATGGGTGGCAGCCACAGCAATATCATCATAATGGTAGAAGATATAACAAATTCAGAGATGACAGAGTTAGATGCTTCTATTGTGGAAGGTTTGGACATATGCAGTACTCTTGTTTTAAATTGCATGGTTATCCATAATCTGTCCCTCTAACCAGACAGAAGGAGGTCAGACCCAAAGTTGCTAAACAATGGGTTCCTAAAGCTCAGGTCACGTGTCTATTGGCTCATACCTCAGATGGATATGTTGCCTTGGATGCATGGTACTTTGATAGTGGATGTTCAATGCACATGACTGGATCAAAGGAGCAGTTGGTGGAGTTCAATCCTTGCCATGCAAATAAGGTTGTGTTTGGGAATGGAGAAAAAGGAGTAGTAGAAGGAAGTGGAAGAGTGAAGAATCTTGATGGTTTTACTCTTGATAGTGTGATCCTTGTTCAAGGTTTGAAGGCTAATTTGATCAGCATAAGCCAGTTGTGTGATGAAGGTTATAAAGTTAGCTACACCAAAGATGAGTGTGTGGTATCTGGTGAGCATAATCAAGTTGTTATGAAGGGTGCCAGAACCAAAGATAACTGCTGTCAGTGGATTTCCCTTGAAGGAAATTCAACTAATGATGTTCAAGTTGATGTTATAACTTCAGACTATGACATCAGGATGCTGAAAGACCACTCAGAGTTAATAAGTTCTGATGAGAATCCTTTTAAATTTTTAAAAGGAAAGTCTTTATGGAGGGAGAAAATTAGTGATTGGTCTTTAAGAGGTACTCAAAATCAGGCGCCTTACCACATTGATTCTATATCAAGACTCATCAAAGCATTCTCATCGCAACGGTTCATCTTCCTGAATCTCAACAGAATAGAAAGATCTTCTCTAAACCTGGTTTGTTACAAAGGAACGATGTCTTCCCCATCCAAGAACTCTGAGTCTCAAAGACCTGTGCATGTACGAACTAGGGTTTCTTCGGAAAAAGAACTTGTTGACAAAGAACACATTCCTATGGCACTTCCCGAGTCAGGTAACCCTAAACCTTCAACCAAGTTGAATAAAACTGAAACTAGGTCATCATCCTCTCAAGCTGTTGCGGAGAAGTATGATGTGGACATGCATTTGGAGCAGATTGCTACCAAAATTCTTGAGAAGGGAATACGTGTGAAAGGGATTTTTGTCCCTTTAAGGCAAATGCCTGCTGAACAGGTGGACTCTCAAGGTGAGGACACAAATCTTCAAAGACTCGCCTTGTCTGTGATTCAAGACGTTGAAGGAGGTAGTAAAGAAGAATACCTTGAAGATACTGATGTCATCCTTGATGTCAGAACATCGTCCCCTAGGAATGAAAGTCACAGGCGTAAAGGGAAGGATCAGGTTGAGGTTATAGATATTGAGGACTCATCTGATGGTGATATCATTGGTAATGCAAGAAGAAGGAAGGATAAGAAAAGGACTTCAGTTGCAGACTCTCCCAAGTCGTGGAGCAAAGTTGCGAGGTCTGGCAAGAAGAGGAGAATCAGGGAAGAATCAGATTCAGAGTGTGATGTTCAAGACATCAACCCTGTAATGAACAGAGTTTCTGATCAAGTGCCTGATAACATCTCATTTCACTGTGCCAGAAGTGCATCCATGTGGAATTGTGTGAGCCAAAGAAGGATAGCTCTGGAAAGAGAGGTAGTAGCAGATGACTTAGAGTCTATTTGAATTATAGATCTAATTAAATTTGCTGGTCTCATAAGGACTGTGTCAGGATTGACTAATTGCTATGATAGACTGGTCAGAGAATTTATAGTGAATATCCCTGAGTCTATTGATGACAGCAAAAGCCTAACCTTCAGAAGAGTTACCGTCAGGGGTAAGTGTGTCTGGTTCTCTCCTAAGGTGATCAATGCCTACTTAGGAAGAAGTGAGGAAGAATATGGAGAATTAGAAGTTTCTAATAATGTTATCTGCAAAGAAATCACAGCTGGTCAGGTAGAAGTTTGGCCTTCAAAAGGAAAGTTATCAGCAAGTTTATTAAGTGTGAAATATGCTCTTCTTCATAGAATAGGTGTTGTTAACTGGTTTCCTACTAACCACAAGACCTCTATTTCTGCTGGGTTGGGCAAATTAGTTTATGCCATTGGAACAAGGAGACTAATTGATTATGGCTCTTACATCTATAATCAGACTATCAAGCACGCTGCAACAAGAGCTGTGAAATTACCTATTGCATTTCCATCCCTCATTTGTGGGATAATACTGTCTCAACAACCTGGGATTCTTCACCAGAATGATAGTGTGTGTAGAAGGAAGCCTGAATTGTCCTTTCATCAGAAGCTGTTTAAAGGAAAACATGTTGCTGATAATGTCAAGGCATCTGCCTCAACATCTACTAATGTCAAGACTGATATGATTTCTCAACTGGAGGAAGCCTGTAAAGAACTAGAGGAAGTCATCAGAGTAAACATTGAAAGGAAGGACAAGTTTAAAAAATTACTTATGACTCTGAAGATGCAGGAAAAAGAAAGTGAGAAAGTAGTTGCTGATAAGACAGATGAGTCTGACAATGACAGTTCAAAAGAAGATGAAGAAGATGATGATCTCAGCTTTTAATGTGTCTCTTATTTAGTAGTTTTAGTTTTATTTTCTCTTTTTGTTTTAGCACTTAATGTGCCGGTTATGTAACTTGAATTTTGTGCTGTTATATGCACCTTTTTATGTTGTTCTCTTTTATGATTTGTTTTGCCTGGTTGCTAACTGTGAGGCTAACAATGAGAGCTAGGAATGTACTAACTGTAGTTAATAGGGCTTCTAATTGAAGCTTGTCTAATTGTGGCTAAAAAGGGGGAGAAGTAGCCAAAGAAAGAGAGCCAAAAGTACAAATGTCAAACGCTGTCAAAAGAGTTATTGTCAAAGGAATTTGCTTGCTATAGTACAATAGTGCAGATATTAAGGGGGAGAAACTGCTAAAATACTGAACAGCTGCTATGCTGGCTTTTGCATTGAGGGGGAGTGCTTGCTCATTGCTGCTAATAATGAAATATGTGCAGCTGTTGAACTTGGTGATGCAGCAGAGTTTTGTGAAGTGAATTGAAGATGTTACTGCTGCTTGGAGGTTTAAATGATATTATTGAAGTTTTTCCGCTGCTAAAGTCTCTGAAGGTGCAGAGTGCAGAGTTTGTTTTAGCCAAAATTAGCCAAAGGGGGAGATTGTTAGTTCTTGGATTGGCTGGAATTTTGGTAAAACAAAGTATGTTCAATGTTGATGTCAAGGTAGTGATGCTGCAACATTGAGACTTAACACTGGGTTGTGTTAAGTGTTTAAATTGCTGAAGTTTGGATGTCTGATGTCACATGTCTGATGTTGTGACATTAGATCTGCAGAATTAATAACATCAGGTTGTGATGTTGTTAGGGTTTGTGTGTTAGCTGGAATTATGGAGAGCTGTTAGTCTCATTGGATGAGAATATCTTGGGATAGATATTTTCCGCTGCATAGGAGATCTGGTGCAGATTTATAAGAGATTTAAAAGGTTGAAGATTTGAAAAGATTTTAGGAGAAATTCTGTTTTGAATATTCAGTTTTAAATAACAAATCAAGTCAGATATTGTAGCAGTCCAAGCCCAATTCAGGTTGCTATTTAAAGCGCACAAGACGAAAGGAAAAGGTACAGAAATACAGAGAGAAGATCAAGAGCATAGGCTGAGTGTCTTGAGTATTTTGTACGAGTTTGTATACACCATTCTAGGTTGAATTGGTGAGTTGTTTTCTGTCCTCTCTTAGAAGTTGTGAAGCAATAGAGAGTTATTACTTGATCAAAGCTGTGAAGCAGAATCAAGGTGTGATTGAATTGTAGGGATTGCGTAGTGTTCTCATATCTAAGTGGTTTCTTAGGTAGGAAGTCACTAGTAGAAATTAAGTTTAGGAGATTGTCAACTGGGTTGTTGATTCTGTAAATTAATTCTACAAGTAGTGAATTTCATCCCTGGCTTGGTAGCCCCCAGACGTAGGTAGTTAGACCGAACTGGGTGAACAATTTGGTGTGTTATTCTGCTATTTATTTTGTCCATTGTGCAGAGTGTGTTGTTGTGACATCGCACCTTAACATCACACGTCTGATACCAGAATTTCACTTATCATAGGATCATGTATGCGGTGTTCTCCAAGAAAATATAACACTACCTAAAGGTTTACATCGATGACATGATTATAAATACATAAGAAGAGGGAATCCATGCATAAGACTTAAAGGATATCCTAGGGTCAGTTACGAGCTATAACATACACTTGAATCCAGCCAAGTGTTCACTTAACATACAACCAGGAAAGTTCTTAGGCTTCATGGCCACAAAAATGGGCATAGAGGCAAACCCGGACAAATGCCAAGTCATCATAAACATGAGGAGCCCCTCAAATATTCAGGAGGTTCAACAACTAAACCAATGCTTAGCTTCCCTCTACACATCCTTTTCTATGTATGTGACAAGGCCTTCCAATTTTTTTGTTATGTTGAATAAAAATGAGAGGCTTGACTGGACGGGAGAATTCAAACAGGAATTATAAGAGTTGAAGGAGTTCTTGGCATCACCGCCCATTCTGACACGCTCAATAGTAGGTTCGTCGTTATATCTTGATGACTTCTCGGCAAGTGTATCGATAATGTTGCAGTAGTAAAAAGATCAAATCCATAAGGATTGTGTTCGAACAAGACAATGATTTGTGCAATTTAATGTAAAACAGTAAAGAAGGGGGATTTTGGAAGTTTCAGTGCAAAAGGTAAATAAACGAGAAAACAATGTCACAAAAGCGACCAGGTTTGTCGTAGAATCCTTTATTCCTCTATTGTTGATGTGTGATGCCATGTATGAATGATCTAATCACTATAACCCCATGGGGAATTAACAACACCTTTAAAGTCGATCCCTCATAAATTAAATCATTAACCACTACTTGGAGCTTTCTATCCCTAGTCCGCCAACGTAAGCATGGTTAGGTGATGTATAGAATGTTAACTCTCTATGCCACTACTCGGGTGTTGCGGTGAAAATCGGATAACAAGCTATTTATTAACTTGCATCATTTTCTTTTTCAACCGACTTTGATTTATCCAAAGGAAAGGTTCAAGATCGTTAAAAAAACCTAAAGGGGGAGATCTAAGGTTCGGGGGTTGGTTACGCCTACGGAAGGTATTAACACCCTAAACGTCCGTAGTACTCTACGGGAACCTCTTGTTCTACTTGTTATCTTATGTTTGCTAAAGGTTCTATGCTAAAGGTTTGAAACCCAGGGGTTATTATCTAAGTATACTCGACAAAGCATCGCACTTTGCGCCTACGTATCCTCGGGAATAGAATCAGAGTATGCGTAGTTCTACTTCTACTGAATGATTGACTGTGGTCAATATTCAGAGGGGAAATGAGTGTAACCTCATTGTAGAGTATAAGAACTCTCTAAATCTAGTTATAATGGTCCTAAGTTATGTTTTAGTCAATAGGGAAAGTGAGTATTCATTAGGATGAATATCACCAAGAGTGTAAGAGCTCTCTCCTAAGGCTAGTTATAACTTATTGGCTCTTAGGAGGCCAAGAAGTGAAAGTCATCTCCTAAGAGGCTACTAAGGTAAGATGGGGGTTATGACTTTAAGAGTCAACGTTAATCACCTTCCTTTGGAATGGGGAAAAGATAATAGTTGTAGGATATGATAACAAGAGATATTGATAAAGATGAATAAGATAACAACAATAGCATGAGTATAGCAAGAAGTATTTCATAATAAAGTATGGATAAGATGGACATGATCATCATAGAAACATGTAAACAAAGACAAATCAATATGTTTCAATCTTAAGGAAGACAAACATAAGGAACACTCACAAGATAAAGAGGCATGATATTAAACTAATATGATATTTAAAGAAGAACAAAATTCACACATCCAAGTCAAACACATGATGAATCAAACATGGGATAAATTTATTCAAGTCCTTAACAAGATATTAGTGAATAAATACTCAAATTATTAATAAAGAGGACTCATAAATAAAACTAACAATTAACCCAAAGATGGGTGATTTAAAATTCACATATTAATAATTAAACTTAAATAAACAATTTAAGAAATAAATTGATAATTAAAATTAAATAAAGATAAAATATTTTTGGAATCTTTTTGAAATAAAGAAAAATTTTTTAAATAAAATAAATAAAATAAAAAAAAGTCTTTTAAAAAAAAGATTTGGAAAGAAAATAGTTGAAAATAGAAACATAAAATAAATAAAAACGCAGGGGGGTGCTGTAAGTAAACTTAACTAGTTGAAAAATGTAAAGGGATGTGAAATGGGCCAAAAACTGGGGTGGTGATAGCAAAACAGGCCCAGGCGAGTGTAATAAGAAAGCAAAAGAAAAAAACACAAAAGGATGGTCTGGAGGTGGGGTTCGAACCCCAGACCTCCTTCAAGCAGCGCGCATCACAAACCACTGGGGTGGCTATACATCCAATGTATATGCCCACCCCATTAATACATATACCATGCGAAAATGAAAAAAATACCATTTTAATAAAACAAAGAAATGTCACACGGACCAGCTAGGAACATAACATTAACCAGTCACATATTCTCTTAAGTTGCAAAACGACAAAACCAACCATGGCCAATCACAATGCCTTTTTTCTTTTCTTCATGCAAAAACTTAAGAGCTTATCGTGAAAATAAATAAACAGCAGCAATAAGATGGCTTATCATCATCTTGTTCAGCCATTATTCCCATCAAATCTCCATCAAAATTGGTAAAACAAAACACTACCTTATACTACCCAAGGCAAGGAGTATTAATGTACTTCATATAACTTAAGACAAGAACATGATCATTGTGAAAAATGACCTGGAAAGGTTGTATTCAGAACTGATATCACACATCTACCATGCCAATCAAAACCACGTTGTACTCTCTCATTTCTAATCTAAACTAAAACATGACAGACAGTCTGAGAGTAAACTCAAACTTCAAACTTCAATATGAAAACAAAACCTTATATGCTCCAAACCAACAACAAAACATGGCATGTGTCACAACAAGCAAACTCACGCATTATTATTTATAGTATCATTTGAACAAAACTGACTTAAGAAATAGATATCACATGATAATAACATGAATAGATGATCATGGCATATCGAATATGGAGGAAAAAGGGTGAGAGTTACCTCTGCTTGCAGTGAGCTTCTAAAGGTTCCAAGGACTGAGTTTCTTCCTCCTCAAACTGAAGGCTGCTGCGAAGTTTTTTCTCCTCCTTCTTACTTGCCAAACAATGACTCACAGGTTGCTTAGAGTTTGGGATCTTGTGTTCAGATATTGTGTGTGTTGGTGGTTTGTTGATATTGTGTGTTGATGGTTGTTGTCTTTGAATCTGAAAGGTCTTTTCTTGGTGTGTAGCATAATGAAGAAGAAGGCGAGTATATGGTTTGTGTGAGCTGTGCATGGGAGATGACGAAGTGGGAGTTTGAATTATTGAGTCGTGAGGTCAATAGTGAGAGTCCCCCCCAGATATAACAGTGAGTGTTTCCTTTGATGGGAAAAATTAAAAAAAAATAGTCGTTGGTCCCTTTCCTTTGGCTTTTGTGTTCACTTTTCAAGTACAAAGTGGTTGTACCTTGGAAACTTCTCTTGCACGGTTTTTATGGTAAAAGAGTGTTGGGAACTGATAAGAGGACCAGCTAGGGTGGTACTTGAGAGATATGGTTCAGATTTGGTTTCATTTGAAGGGAAGTTTGTGTAAAGTGATTGTACTAAAGCGACCACTTCTCCACACGATAACTTGCATCCTTGTGAACCAAATGGAGTGATCTTTTTTTCTTTTGGAAGATGGCATGGGGTAGGACAGTTTTTATATTGATGAAAAATTGGGATAGTGATTATAAATGAATGGAAAATCATGGGAAAGTAGTGGTGCGCATGAGAAAAGAAATTCTGATTTTTCAAAGTGTACATACATTTGCAACATAGCCACTTTAATGCATAATTTCTTAATCACCAATGCTCCAATTTGTGAGGTTTTTTATTCTTTGAAAATTAGGCATTTGATAGAACAATTCTTATGTGGAAAGTAGCTTGAAATAATGCTTGTAACAATGAGAAAAATCTCCACAAAATCATGCGCAAGAGTTGGCAAAAAGACTTAGAACATTTTTTCTAAGTTATTGAATTTTCTAATTTGAAACACCCAACTTTAAAGAACCATAACTTGAGAATGGCTTATTCAAATGAGATGTTCCACATATGGTTGGAAAGCTCTCGTCATGCTCTAAAACTTTCATTTGGGACCTAAGTTTTGAATCCAAGTGGAAATGGGTGAAAAATGAGGTCAAAGTTAGAGAAAAATTATGAAGAAAAGTGTTGGAATTTTCTCTAAGTGTTGGGTCAGATTATTTAGCAAGCTTCATAACTCAAAAACCAAGCATTTTTGGATGAAAAGTCATATGGAACAAATTGAATATCTTGAAAAGAGCTTTCCAATGAGCTTTGAGTCACTCAATTTGAGTGTATGGTTTAGGAGTTATGGTCATTTCAAATTGTGCTATTAGAGGGAAAATCTCACATATGAAATCTTTCATGAGCAAAACCCCGTTTCTCTTGCAAGAAACCTCATGAAACTTGTTCTTGATGCTTTGAATTCCTCATGAGACATTCTATGATGATTAGAACCATTGACACTTCATTTGAACCAAAATTTCCAAGGATTAGGGTTTCAGTCAAACCCTAATTTTGACCGTGAATGCACTGAGGTAAATTCTTGTAAACTTGCTTCTTCCTTCTCATCTAAAGGTCTTAGGAGACTCTTGAGGATGTTGATAAACCAATAGAATCAAGAATTAGGGTTTGGGAGTATAGTGAGGCTGAGGCTCAAACTTCTCTTGTTGAGGACCAATAGATCTTGGATTCCTGTTGAATGATATCTCTTGGATGTAGATGACCTTAAGTGGTAAGTGAACCACACAAATCTTGACTTGATAGAGCCAATTTCTCAGTGATTTCTTCAGAGCAAAACCCTAATTCCAAAGTTCTTGCACTGGAGATCTTTTGTTGACCTGACTTGCTTCAGAACAACTTGTGGAGCTTCATGGTGAGGTGCAAACCTAATTTGAACACAAAGAAACAAACTGCAAGATATGGGTTAGCTCAAACAATGCAGAGATGCTTGACCTAAGATGCATAAATGAAGATGACATCTAAGGGTAAAAATTTATGGTACAACAGTTGCCCCTATTTAAATAGCTTTACCGGATGATACGAGGAAAGGAAATTCTCGGGACATCAAGGTGAAAGGTATTTAAATATAGCAAACCAAATTTTTTTCCCTTAGATGGAATGCAAATGCTAAGGACAAGCGACAAACATGCAAATGCTGACATGCCATGAACTTCTAAAAAGATGATATGATGCCAAGAAGGTGCAAAGATGTAGACAAACAGACACCAGGGACAACAGAAAGCAAACACACAAGACAAGCTTCACCGGGGAAAGATGAGAGCTAGTATCCATGAGAAAAGCTCACTGGGGATACAGGCTAACCAACGAAAGAGACTCACTGGGGAGACTCCGAAGAAACACTGGGGAAAAACCAAAAAACAATCTCCACTGGGGAAAGAAAATCTGGGGAGATAGACTACTGGGGACAAAACAAACCCACACTCTTCCTGGGCATGAAACTAGAAAGAAAAACCTGATCCAGGGATCAGCCTAAAAAAGAGACAGACAACCAAGCGAAGACTTCCTAGGGATCTTATACTGAAGAGTTCAAAATGGGATCTTCAAGAAAAGACAGGAAGACAGAGACAAACCCTGCGCACCATTCGAACAATGTCCGACACAATTCGAACGAGAACGATTTTAAAACAAGAAGACAGTGCTTGACACGATTCAAACAAAGTCCAAGTTCAAGTTTGACACGATTCAAACAAGAATAAGTTTTAAAACACAAGACAATGCTTGACAGGATTCAAACAAAGTCCAAGTTCAAGTTTGACACGATTCAAATGAGAACAGTTTTAAAACAAGAGGCAGTGTCCGACACGATTCGAACAAAGACTCTGTTCAGGTTTGACACGATTCAAACAAGAATAGTTTTAAAACAAGAAGACAGTGCTTGACACGATTCAAACAAAGTCCAAGTTCAAGTTTGACACGATTCAAACGAGAACAGTTTTAAAACACAAGACAATGCTTGACACGATTCAAACAAAGTCCAAGTTCAAGTTTGACACGATTCAAACAAGAACAGTTTTAAAACGAGAGGCAGTGTCCGACACAATTCGAACAAAGACTCTGTTCAGGTTTGACACGATTCAAACAATAACAGTTTTAAAACGAGCAGACAATGCTTGACACGATTCAAACAAAGTCCAAGTTCAATTTTGACACGATTCAAACGAGAACAGTTTTAACACAAGACAATGCTTGACACGATTCAAACAAAGTCCAAGTTCAAGTTTGACACGATTCAAACGAGAACAGTTTTAAAACACAAGACAATGCTTGACACGATTCAAACAAAGTCCAAGTTCAAGTTTGACACGATTCAAACTGGAACAATTTTAAAATGAGTAGACAATGTTTGACACGATTCAAACAAAGTCCAAGTTCAAGTCTGACACGATTCAAACAAGAACAAGTTTTAAAAATCTTTAATGTTAAACTTCTTGGGAAACAACAAAAGGTTTAAAGATTCAAATCTGGCGCGCAAAGGTTAAGACCGGACAAGCACGACACAAAGCAAACCGGGAATGTCTTTACTTCACTGGGGAAATAAAGACAAACACAAACAACCGACCACAAGCAAAACAAAGCACAAATATGCAAAGATGCTAAGGGTATAATGCATATGCTTAGCTATATGCTAGAAACGGCGTGAACAACGCAAAACAGGAAAGAAGAAAGGATAACACAAGCCAACACCCTGAAACCCAAACATCAAGGATAACCGGGGCAATCTTCTTTTCACTGGGGATGGCAAATCCAAGCCAAAGATACAATACTACTAACTCTTTCTGTACAAACTTGATTCCAAAACGTCTTAATTCCAGAGTAAAACTTAGTTTATCTTTGTGTTTTCTTAGAAATTGCAACATTTCCGTTTTCAAAAATCAAGTGAAAATGACGAAGTTATTGTATTCAAAGACCAATAACAACTCTAGTGACTAATAATTCTGTCGTCTAACAGCTGACTTCTCTGGGGACTCCTGCATAAAGAGCTGGGGTCTGGTACTCAAAGGTGAAAACCAAAGCATAAGCCTAGCTTAGGCAAATGTTTTAGATATATTGGGAAAGTTCTTCTTCTTTATTGGGGAAATAAATCCATTGGGAATTTGTCAAAATTAGCTGATGTAGCAACTTGATGGGGAGCTAACAAAGTAATTATGCATTCCACTGGCATAACTACCATCTTCAAATCTTATCTGCCCCAGGCTAGATAGTCTATACGATAACAAGAGGATTTTATAGAAGAATTAGCATACAGGGTGTTTCAATATCTTCAAACTCTTGGAGAGATCTCGACATAACTGCCCCAGATTAGGGGATGAATAATCAAAAGAATTTTACGGAAGGATTGAAATACCAGATGCTTCAATATCTTCCAACTTGAATAATCAAAAGAATTTTACGGAAGGATTGAAATACCAGATGCTTCAATATCTTCCAACTTGAATAATCAAAAGAATTTTACGGAAGGATTGAAATACCAGATACCTCAATATCTTCCTTATTTCTCCAGTGTTTGGGAATTGAAACAATGCCTTACATCCTTGGCAAGGTTTAATCGGTAGTATACCACAACAATTATGAACACGAGGTTTTCATCATCCTCCCTAATCTTTGCTTTAACAAAAGTTTGAAAAGGGGGTGAAAAATATATATATTTTGCTTTTATGAAAATAAAAGTAAACGAGTGAAAGGAATGGATTATTTCAAAAGATGCATAAATATTTCATTAATGTTGCCAATTTAAAGGTACAACAAAGCTCATAAGCAAATATTAATACAATTAAAGGAAATACAACTGAAATACAAAACACAGCCAACTTTGGCGAATCATTTCAAAGATCTTAGTTTCCGGGTCCAAACGGGGAAACGTCTTCACCATCAATCACTTGCTCTTTGTGGTGTAGAACTTTGAGAGGCCTTGGAGGTCCTTTACCTTTTGCTTCAAAAGTTGAAGTACCAGCGTCTGAAGTATCTTCCTGAGGTTTCAGTTTTTTAGCAGGCTCATCAGCTTCTCTTCGAACTCTTTGCATTCTTCAATGGGATACCCCATTGTCCCAGTGCGAAATTTGCATTCAGTCTTTGGGCGATCTTCTTCGAAGATTAAGTCCTTGTCATGGATCAGCTCTTGCACAAAATATTCAAAAGCTCGGCAATTGTCCAAATCATGCCCTTCAGCTCCCTTATGGAATTCACAGGTTAGGTTGGGATCATACCAAGGTCCCTGGAAAGGTGTGAGAAGCCGTGGAGTTACCAGCTTGTTTTGCATCAACAGTGGGAAAAGTTTGCTTAACAGCACCGGGATAGGCTGGTGGTTAAATTTTCCTCTTTTGGCAGCACACTTCTTCTTATCTTGGGGAGAAACACACGTTGGAGACTGAAAACCCCTTTTCGTAGACACCTGATGTTTGGATGCAGGAACAGGACCAACGTTCTGCTGGCATGAGGCTTCTCCAAAAACAAATTCTGGACACGAGAGATCCTTAGGAGATGGTAAAGGATAGTTGATTTGAATGGCTTGTGGAGTAAATGATAACTTCTCAGAATCAAGCAGCGTCTGAACCTGGCTTCTGAGTACCTTGCAATCCTCAGTTGAATGCCCCGGTGCCCTAGCGTGGTAGTCGCATCGGACGTTGGCATCAAAACCTAGTGGGTATGGAGGGATCACTGGCTCTAAGTCCTTCGGTATTATCAATCCACTTTTGATCAAAACTGGCAAAAGCTGACTGTATGCCATCGTCAACGGAGTGAAATTCCTCTTTAGTTTCCTTGATCTTTGTCGTCCAAGCTGACGTGGCAAACGAGCGCTCTTGAAAGCTGGTCTGACGGGATGAATGCGATTCTCCTTTTTCAACAGAGTTTCCAGAACCCAATTCATCTGGCACTTGAGGATTCTGATCTCCTATCCCATTTTCTCCTAGTACTCCCAAATTTCCTTCATCGTTGCTAGCGTGACCTTCATAGTTTCCAAAAACTGCCCATTCCTCTTTGGAGCTCTCTCAATTCGTTGTTGACTCTGTCCATTTCACAGTATTATTCAGACATCCTTCGTCGAGTTTGGACTTGGGTATTGGCGTTTGGAAAATCAAGGTGACGGACTCTGAAGAGAACGAGACGACATGATATGGGGAAGAATGCACGTGCACATGCAAGGATGCAAAATGATATGCAAAAAAATGCAGATGCAAACTAAACTATCAAGAAACACAAATATTTACAAACATTGTAGACAAATGGAGTCTTTCTCAAAATAAACTTCTTCATTGAGATTGTCAGCTGTTACATTTTAGAGCGGAGGATTCTCCTGCTTGGGGTTCAAAAGGTAAGGACGCTCCTAAACTGAAATGACAAATAACAACATTGATAGAAACCAATAGATGGAACTTCTAAAAGTTTGATCCACTAGAGGATGATTCTTCTTCTCCATCAATCTTCCTTGTGAGCTCTTCAATGCGCTTCATAGTCCTTTCCCTTTCGAAGAACAAATCAGCCATTGTTTCTGCCATCTTCTGCTTGGCTTTAGAGGGTGAATCATGTCGAGGAAATGGCTTCCTTATCACTTGAGCAATGTCACGGGACCACTGCAGATGGGTCTCAGAGACCTGGCATTCAGCCATCCAGAGTTGTCTGTTGATATTACGCCATGCATACTCGAGTCTCTTTTTCATCTCAAATCCTTCATCTCTTTCGTAGTACATCTTGATCGTATCCTCGTTTCTGGGAGGTTCTTTCTTCAAGTAGCCTAACTGGCAGCGGGCGAGAACATGATTATAATTGATGCAGCCATCTCTACCCATCAAAGGCACATTGGGGCAGTCTCCATAGCTAACGATCATAGTAATCCCTTCATCTGTCGGGTTATACCATTCGATGTCAGTGTGTTTTAACTTCATCAAATTCTTGGACCATAAACCACAGTCTGCAACTTCCCAGAAGGCAGGAGTTTTTGGTAGGTAGGAGGTGAACCATTTGTAGAAAAGGACCGCACAGCAGACAATTTGTCCACCACCTCTCAAATATCTGTACTGAACTGAGTGATAAACATCTGCAAGTAAAGTAGGGACCGGATTATTGATGGTGAATATCTGAATGTCCTGGATATCCACAAAATTCTTGTCACTCGGGAACAGGAACAAGCCATAGACCATTAAAGCAAAAGTTGATTCAAACAATGCCTCATTTCCCTGGTCTTTAAAATAAAGGGCCTTTGCCATCAGGAATAAGGCGGGGAGTCCAGGTCATCCTCCTTTGATAGTAAAATTATCTTGAATGTCTGATACTCTGATCTTCGTGACTCTGGCAATTTCTTTGACGGAAAGCATCATCTTGATTCCAGAGAAAATTGGAGCCTTCTTGACAGGAATTCCAATTAGAGCAGAAAATTCTTTCAAGGTCGGTACCAACTGAAACTCAGGAAAAAGAAAACATCGGTAATCAGGATGGTACAGTTGTACCAAGGTTTCCAGCAATCCTTCCCTCACTTGTAACTTCATTAGGGACAGAAGGTCTCCGTACTTTTCGATGAAACTTAGCGGGTCTTCAATTCTTCCTCCGATCTCTATCAGCTGCTCGACGTTAGGGATCAGAAAAGTAAAGGGCCAGTTTATCTTCTTGGTAGCGTCCATTGTCTACAAAGTCTGCAAAACAAAGTTAGTGTCTTGATAGTTTAGCAGAATGCAATGCAACATGATGGGTGTAATTCAAGGAAACTCCACATTGTATTTTGCAAATTTTAAGGAACCTTTTTCTTAGAAGAAAAATCTCATCTCATTTCATTAATAATAAAGTTTTTGGATTACAAACAAAAGATGATTACACCTTCGAAAACCAAAATGCAGAATGTGAAATAAAGAAAACTAAGTCCTAAGCCATCAATCAATCTTCTCTTATTAATATCATGGCGAGCTTCTGGTTTTTGTTCTGCAACCTCTCATTCTCAACAGCGAGCTTGGCCAACTGTGACTTCTATGGTTCTGGTGGAGATGATGTGCTAGGAGAAAATAAATCTCCTTGCGCCTTCCTCTTTCTGACAAACTCTTCTTCCTTCCTCCTGAGACTCTTTTGAAGTTCATTCATCTCAAAGTCAAGAATCTGATACTTGTTCATCCATGCATTCCTTTCTCGTTCTGCTTGAGCCAGCCGGATCTTCAATTCATCCTTATTGCTTGTGAAGAAAAGAACATGATCTCTGGGAGCTAATGGGATAGGATCATGACGATCATACGGCATCTTCAACTCAACAGCTCTTTTTTGCACCCACTGAGTGTAGGATTCTGAAGCCAAACACTCAGGTTTCCCCAAAGCAGAGATACCTCTTGTGTGAACATGACGCCAAGCGTGGGCCATCTTTTCCCTAAGCACAGGGTCCTTATCTTCTTCAAAGAACAAACCTTCCAAGTAAATGTTGTTAGGCTTAGCTTCCATAGAGTAACCATGTTAACGACAAACCAAAGCGGGATTGTAGCTTATGCCTCCTTTTGTGCCAAGAAGCGGTACATTAGCAAATCCTCTACAGCTAACAATCATATCTTTTCCTTTGAGCAATGGGTGGTACCACTCTAGATCAGTGTTGGTGAGAGACATGATCATTTCTGACCAAAGAAGTCCACCTTGGAGATCCCAAAAGGTCTTAGAGCGGGGTAAGTGTGAAATAAGCCACTTATACAATAGTGTGGCACATCATGTTACCATCCCTCCCTTATGAGCAGTCCTCAAATGCACTGAATGGTAGGCGTCTGCAAGTAAGGTTGGAACTGGATTTCCAATGATAAAGATCTTGATTGCGTTCATATCAACAAAGTTCTTAATGTTGGGAAACAGAAATAACCCATAGATGAGAAGGGCCATAACAGCTTCGTAATCCACCATATTCTTCATGCTAGCATAATAATTGGCTTTCTCCATTAGAAACTTGACAGGCAACCCAAAAAGTCCTCCCTTGACAACCAAGTTAGCCTTGACTTCTGACAGCTTGAGATGAGCCGCTTCTGCAATATCCTTCTCCTTAGGCGTCCTTTCCAAACCAGAGTAAGGAAGGTTTGGGGTAAAAGGAATACCAACTAGAATAGCATATTCCTCGAGCGTGGGCATTAACTGATAATCTAGAAAAGTGAAACAATGGTACATGGGATCATAGAACTACATGAGAGTGGGAAGTAACCCATCTACCATTCTGGACTTCATCAGAGAGAAAATCCTCCCATACTTGGTTTGGAACGTTGATGATTCATTGATTGGTTTACCCAGATTCTTTAAATCTTCCAATTTTGTACTAATGAAGGTGTACTTCTTTGTTTTCCTTTTTTCAAAATCCATCCTATAAAGTTTGCAAAACAATGTTGAATTCCTTGAATATACACAATGCATATGATGCAAGGATGAATGCAACAAACACACATAAACAGATAAGCACAAAGCACACAGAGAAACCTAAGTTAAGAGTCACGAGCATGGAGTCAAAGGTCTACCCATCCCAAAGGTATGTACTATGGTTTTCACCTGCCAGACAAGGTTCTAAAAAGTTCCCAGAGTCGACAACCCATCTTTCGGATTTTATCGACTTTCCAATTGCTTGGTGATCGATAAAATTCTCAAGAGAGTCTCATCTGAGTGTAGTATCGCGTAGCAACCATTTGGGATTACTCCCTCACAGTCATCGCACTACGTCCTAAATAGGCCAAGTTGGGTTAAAGGGATAACTAAAGGTCATCAGTATCTTTGGCTCCTAGGTCGAAAGTAGTAATGCATTCACGATTGCTCGTTCAACATTTACCACCTCCAAGAGGGCCTCAACTGAGTGTGGACTTCAAGTTCCCTCCTTTGGGATTTCTCCCTCGAAGTTCCCTTGACTATGTCCACGGTTCCTAAACATATGTGTTCTCTCAAGTCCGGGTTAGGACTTATCTCACTCATAGATACCATGTCAACCCAAATTAAACAGAAAAATGTCAAGCAAGAACAGATATACAGATATATAAGCAAATATGACATACCTAAGCATATACAAGTAAATAAGCAAACATGAATAACATATAAACAAGATAGGCTTAACCCTCTTAGGAAATGACCAGCAATAGGTCTAACTGTCCCCAGTGAAGTCGCCATTTCTGTTGCGGTGAAAATCAGATAACAAGCTATTAATTAACTTGCATCATATTTCTTTCACAACCGACTTTGATTTATCCAAAGGAAAGGTTCAAGATCGTTAGAAAAACCTAAAGGGGAACTAAGGTTCGGGGGATGGTTACGTCTAGGGAAGGTATTAGCACCCTAAATGTCCGTAGTACTCTACATGAGCCTCTTGTTAAGTTATCTTATGTTTGCTAAAGGTTCTATGCTAAAGGTTTGAAACCCTAGGGGTTAGTATCTAAGTATACTCGACAAGGCATCGCACCTTGCGCTTACGTATCCTCGGGTATATAATCAGAGTATGCGTAGTTCTACTTCTACTGAATGATTGACTGTGGTCAATATTCAGAGGGGAAATGAGCGTGACCTTATTGTAGAGTATAAGAACTCTCTAAATCTAGTTATAATGGTCCTATGTTATGTTTTAGTCAATAGGGAAAGTGAGTATTCATTAGGATAAATATCACAAAGAGTGTAAGAACTCTCTCCTAAGGCTAGTTATGATTCCATGGCCCTGATGAGGCCAAGAAATAGGGTTTAGCTCTTATGAGGCTACTAGGTTAAGGTGGGGTCTATGAATTCAAGAGTCAACATTAATCACCTTCCTTTGGAATGGGGAAAAGATACGGTTATAGGATATGATAACAAGAGATATTGATAAAGATGAATAACAACAATAGCATAAGTATGGCAAAAAGTAATTCATAAATAAGCATGGATAAAATGGATATGATCATCATAAAGACATATCAATATGTTTCAATCTTAAGGAAGACAAACATAAGGAACACTGACAAGATAAAGAGGTATGATACTAATCAAAGATGATAGTTAAAGAAGAATAAAATTCACATCAAAGTCAAATATGTGATAAACCAAACATGGGGAATTAGTTCAAGACCTAAACAAATATTAATGAATAACACTCATGATGCTCATAAATAAATGCTAACAATAACCCAATTAAGAAACAATTAAGAAACAATTAAGCTTGAATAAACAAGAGAGAAATTAAGATAAATCTCATATTAAGAAACAATTAAGCTTAAATAATTAAGAAACAATTAGAACTAACTCACATATTAATTATTAAGTTTACATAAATAAAGAAGAAATAAATTACATATTAATAATAATACTCAATTAAGAAATAATTGCTAATTAAAATTAAATAAAGATTAAAAATATTTTGGAGTTTTTTTTGGAATAAATGGAAAAGAGAAATAATATGATAAATAAAATAAAAATGTTTTGAGAAGACTTAATATAAAAGAAAATCACTTAAATTAATTAACAATAAAAATACAAAATAAAAGAACAACACGCTGGGGGTGTAATAAGTAATTCTGAAATAGTTGAAAGAACAAAAGCAGTAAGATGGGCCTGGAAAAGGAGGGGGGCGAATAACAGGATGGCCCAAGTTGAAAATGACTGCAAAAGGAAAAAAAACAAAACAAAGGGGACTGGGGCGAGGGGGATTCGAACCCCAGTCCCTTTGTTTACAAAGGCAAGGTTTGAACCACTGGGGTGGCGATACATCCATTGTATACGCCCACCCCAATAACATATAAACCAAAGAAGTTCATAAATGCTTTTTAATAAAAAAACCAATGCGCATGTATCAGAAGCTTGTGCATAACATAAAATCAATAGGTCAAAGTACCATTTAAGTCATAACACGACAAAACCACTCAAACGGCCAATCACACGCAAGCATGGGAATGAAACATGCAGAACAACATAAAACCAATCGTGTTTCAATCTGAAATCTCAAAATAAACATCCAACTTCAATCCAATATTACAGCCTCCATATGCAACCAAAAATCACGAAATAACATACCATATTGAAGTACTCAAAATATAGAACACGATGGAACCCTAATCTAAACAAAATAATAAACACATCATGAGCAAGAGGCAAAGGAAACCACAAGTTCAACATCCAAATCCAGTTCTGTGAAGGATGAGAAACTATACTCTGTTTCAAACCTCAACCAACAATAACCCTCAAATGCTTCAACAAAAACATTGTAGTGGGAACAAGTTACGACTCAGAATCTCATTCACATGTTAACATGAACAACCAACAAGATTTAAAACTCAAATGAGTTGGAAATAGCATCAAACAGCCAACATACATCCAAATACAAATTACAGCCATGCACACATGATTAACATCATTCAGAACAACAACTACATCTCTATACTCCAGCCATGTTATTCATGCAGGGATGCAAAACAAACTTAACAGCCTATGAGTGCTATGATTTACACACGATATACATCAGAGTTGGTATGTTCAGTATGCATATGCTCAAAGCAAAATCTACCTTCAAATAGTATTTATTTTACCACAGATTAACAAGTGTTCTTATCATGGAAACAACTTCATACATTTATTATGGCAGCCGTGAAGAGGTATGAAACCTCTAAAACAATCTCAATAAAGGTTTATAACAATATACATACCATGCAAATACACCATGAAAACACAAACATTAAAACAGCATAGGATCTCTAACATTAAACTAGAATGTATTCAGCATAGCATATGATTCAAGCATGATAAGCATGATAAGTGAAAGGTTGAGGAACTTACCTGGTTCCTGAGTGAGCAACGAAAACTCCTTCCTCTGCAGCTAGCTCGTGGGCTCTCAAAGTGTTTTTTTTAGAGTTGTTTGGTGTTGATTGTTGGTGAGAAATGGATGAGAGTGCATCTCCTTTTATAGAGGGTTCAGCTGGATAATGGCTTTCCTGGCACAAGGGATATTGGTTTTGTTTTAGGTAGAAAGATCACACAAGATCCTACGCGCCTGACTTATTCTTACATCTTGAGCCAAGTGAATGTTTGGTTGCTTGAGATGAGATTTAAGTCAGAAAAAGAGTGAGCAAAGACTAAAGGTTTACAGTGCAAGGAGAGTTTCATAATGGTCCATACTTTTGGCTTTTGTATGTCAACCTTGTGAAGTACAAAGTTGTTGTACTTGTAGCTTGTTCTCACGGGTTTGTGGGAAAAGAGAAGTATTGGAAGTGATGGAAAAAGATCCGTTGGTGTACTTGGTGAGTAGAAGACTTTGGTTCAGATTGGCAAGCATGGTATGGCATGAAGCAAGAATCATGGGTCTTACTTGTCCACACGACAACTTTGCAACCAATGGCCCACATGATTTGGTTCTTGGTTCCTTTGAAAGAGAGCATCTAATAGAGTGAATTTCATGTTGGTGACAAGCTGAAATTGTGCTTAGAATCATGTAAGAAACGTGCCACAATATTGATGTAGTAACATACTAAAAATGGGGACTTCATGAGTGCATATTATAATTTCAACGTGACAACTTCAAAGCATCATAACTTGACAACTACTCCACCAATCCTTGAAATTTTTAATCCTGTGTGAAGTGGGCATTTGATAGATCATTTCTTATGTGGAAAGTTACTTGAGATAGTGCTTGTAACATTGAGAAAGAATTTCTTAAAGTCATGCACATGGGAAGGCAAAAAAGATTAGAAAAAATTCTAAGTTATTGGATTTTTACCATTTGAGGTACCTAACTTTAAAACACCATAACTTGAGCTTGGCTCATTCAAATGAGATGTTCCACATATGGTTGGAAAACTCTAATCATGCTCTAAAACTTTTATTTGGGACCCAAGTCTTGAATCCAAGTGGAAATGGGTGAAAAATGAGGTCAAAGTTAGAGAAAAATTATGAAGAAAAGTGTTGGAAATTTCTCTAAGTGTTGGGTCAGATTATCTTGCAAGCTTCATAACTCAAAAACCAAGCATTTTTGGAGGAAAAGTCATATGGAACAAATTGAATGTCTTGAAAAGAGCTTTCCAATGAGCTTTGAGTCACTCAAATTGGATGTGTGGTTTAGGAGTTATGGTCAAATCAAAATGTGCTATTAGAGGGAAAATCTCACATATGAAATCTTTCATGATCAAAACCCTACTTCTCTTGCAAGAAACCTCATGAAACTTGATATGGATACTTTGAACACTTCATGAGACATTCTATGATGATTGGAACCATTGATTCTCCATCTGAACCAAAATCCCCAAAAATTAGGGTTTCAGACAAACCCTAATCTGACTGTGAATGTACTGAGGTCAGATCTTGTAAACTTGCTTCTTCCTTCTCATCTAAAGGTCTTAGGAGACTCTTGAGGATGTTGATAAACCAATAGAATCAAGAGTTAGGGTTTGGGAGCTCATCTTGATGGAAATCAAAGTCATTGACTGATAAGGGTCACAGAAACCCTAATTTGGATGTATAGTAAGGCTGAGGCTCAAACTTCTCTTGTTAAGGACCAATAGATCTTGGATTCCTGTTGAATGATGTCTCTTGGATGTAGATGACCTTAAGTGGTAAGTGAACCACACAAATCTTGACTTGATAGAGCCAATTTCTCAGTGATTTCTTCAGAGCAAAACCCTAATTCCAAAGTTCTTGCACTAGAGATCTTTTGTTGACCTGACTTGCTTCAGAACAACTTGTGGAGCTTCATGGTGAGGTGCAAACCTAATTTGAACACAAAGAAACAAACTGCAAGATATGGGTTAGCTCAAACAATGCAGAGATGCTTGACCTAAGATGCACAAATGAAGATGACATCTAAGGGTAAAAATTTAGGGTACAACAATATTCTTCGTAAGGGATGCGTTAAAGGTGAGGAAGGATAAGAAGAAGAAGAAGAAGAAGTTGTAGAAGAAAAAGATAAAGAAGAAAAGGAGAACTGTTTATATGATCAAACTATTCTCTTGCATTTAAAAATAGAAAAACAAGGATGAATTTTGAGTTTTGAGGTTAAATCCCCGTAACACTAACAAAAGAAATAAAATATATGTTTAAAATCTAAAAATGTGGAAAAAAAAGTAGTTGTTGGGAATCGAAGCTTGTTACATGAATTACAACGGTGTTATAATACAAGCGTGTTTAAAATGTAAAAATATGGAAAAAAAATTTGTAGTTATTGGGAATCGAAGCTTGTTACACACCATGTATTACAACGGTTTTTTAAAACGACAGTCGTTAAATATGGCGTTATAAATATGCTACAAATTTTTTAACCTATTACAACGTTTGGATACGAATCCGTGGTAAACCTGACGTCGTTAAATGGGTTTTTCGTAGTAGTGACGGGTGCGAGAGAAAAGATAAGAGGGACACACAGAAGGTCCAAGGGGGAAACTCGGTCCTACAAGTCAGCATGTAATGATGGTCCTAAGGTCAGGATCAGAAGGGGAGTCTAACTAATGTTGTCATGCATGGATTGTTATCCTAATATCTCTCCTACCTCCAACTTAATCAGAAATTAAGTAGAGCTAGGAATCCTACGGGATCAGGTGAACATCACAAGTAAACACATGACAAATCAATCACAAAATAAACGATGTCGTGATCTCAGCCAAGCAACAAAATTGAGTGACTCCTCGTCCTCAACTGAAAGGAAATGCAACAGAAAATAAACAACAAATGATGATGTCGTGATCTCAACTATGAGGAAGTTGAGTGACTCTTCGTCAACCAGGAAAGAACGGTGTCGTGATCTCAACTATGAGGAAGTTGAGTGACTCTCCATCCTCCAATAGAAAATAATCAACAAATGACGATGTCGTGATCTCAACTATGATGAAGTTGAGTGACTCTTCGTCAACCATAAGATGAAAACGATTTCGTGATCTCAACTATAAGGAAGTTGAGTGACTCTTCGTCCATCGCAAAGAGAAACAAAAAATAAGACAATAAATCAAAAACAGCAGCAACAACAGGGCTCCTGCACCTGTACAGCTATAAAATCCAATCACAAGCTAAAACAGCTTTCAACAGCACCTGTTTTCAGAATGGAATAGGTGTAAGAAACTCTAGATAGAATTGCAACATTTAACAGCTCACCTTGTGCACAACAACTATGTATGTAGCCGCACTTCCTACCTTTAAGCAACTTAGCAAATCAAGTGTGAATTACTACAAAGACAACTCAAAAATTAGTCTAGGTAATCCAAGGTTAGCCACCAAAATTCAAATGGAAATTATCAACATAGATAAATAAGAAACAAAAGATTCACATGAGATTCCATCAAGGAATTCCTCTAAATACCCAATTAGTCTTAAGGAAAATTATTCAACTAAAATCTACTAACATTCAACCAAAGGGTTTGTCATGAATTAAGCAAAATATTTATAATAAGAACCACAATTTAAGATTAGGAAGCTAACCACATGTTAAGGATCAAAACGAGATACAAGAATCAATCAAGCAATGGCACAAAAATTCAACTAGGTCTAGCCAAAACTCAATGGAACATGTCTCTGGGCTCATTTTGATCCTCTCTCCTCAAATCTCACTACATCTAAATTCTACTCTAATGTTTAAACCGAGCAAATTTGTTCAAGAACCCTAGGAATAGATTGTTAAATTAAACGTCGTTTCTGCAGCTTCTAAGCACGACTCTTGAGGGATTTCACTCTACTACCTCCCCTCTACACATTGGTATTAAGAAATGATATAAATGAAGTGGATCAAGCTTACTTCCGGTGACGACGATAGTGAACTTTTCGGCGAAGACCTTTGAAATACGTTCTCTTCCCCTGGATCCTCTTCTTCACTTCTTCTACTCCTTCTTCGTCAAGAATCAATAAGAGCGTTTCTTATTGTTGTTGTTGTTCTGAGTATGCGTCTTGTCGATTTGTCCGAATTATGTGCAGTGAACTTGTTCTGGAATTCTTGCAGGTGCGTCACGTTAAATGCGTGAGTTCTTGCGTGTGTCGAACCTGCGCTATCGAACGGTTCTGGTTCGATGAAGATTGAAGTATCTTGCTGTGGTTTGAGCAGGTTTTGGAGTTGAAGATATTGCAGAGTTGCAGAATGATGCTGATGAAGGTTGATGGTGAATTGGTGATGAAGAGAGAAGGTCGATTCGAGCATGGAGATTGAAGCTCAATAATGAATAACGTGGAGAAGAAGGATTTTAGAGAGAAGAGTTTCTGAACCAGTTCCAGAATGATGAATGTGGAGAAAAATGACTAGCCAGAAAAAAAACTGAACTGTGGAGATGATTGTTTAATTTATGGAGATCCTATCAGGTTAGTTTCAAACTTGAAAATATGTTATGATAGTTTGTTATTCTGTAATGGTTAGTTATTGAGCTGGCAGTTAGTTAGGAGGTTAATGAAATCGGTTAGATTAGTTCGAAAAAAATGGAGTTGGTTACAGGACTGTTAAGGTAGTTATAAGGTTAGAAGGTTCAGTTAATAGTTGGTTAGATTGCTAGGGCGATACTGTTATAGTTAGTTTGTGACAGTTAGGATTAGTTAGTAGTGAAAACATTGTAGTTACAAGTTGCTGAAGTGGTTCATAACAGCTAGCATAAGAGCATACCAATTGGTTTTTCGAGTTGAAGGCTAGGGAAAATGTCAATATGTTGCATCTAGAATTTGTTGCTCTTGAACCATGTTAATGTAGTCACCACCTTTAGTTGCCACTCCTTGAATCAAATGCTACGCCATGGTTACTGTAAGTTGGAAATGAAGTGTTAGTGGATTTGTAGGCTGCAAATGATATAATGAACACATCAAGTTCTCGAAAGCCGACGTCGTGTCCAAATTGTTACCAGGTTTTTTTTTCTGAAACAGCCTGTATAATCTTCTGAATTATTGGTCCTGATTCCTCTTCTTATTTATTCATGGTTACATTATGATCGATTTCCATATGTTGGTTGCTTGTGGGGACTAAACACGATATCTCATTACTTGAAATCCTCAGTCATTTAATGTGCTATTAATCAAAGCAATGATGATGTTAAAAAAGAGTAGCACAAACACATGACCTATAGCTCCGGATCATGAATTTTGAATGTTTCAGAAATATGAAGGACATAATCAATAGACTTAATAATCTGCTTATTGCAGGAAACAGAAGTGATTGGGTTGAAATTGAAAGCATGCTGAGCAAGAAGCGGAAGCGAGATTGATCGAAGAGGAAAAATAAGGCGAGAAGAAGGCGCTTGATGAAGAAACTTCCACAACAAAGGATGATCCTTCCCGTTTTCAGGACAAATTTCTGAGACCAAAAGCTCAACCAACTCGGAACTCGGTAACTCGACTCTGACCGGGTTAAAGTACTCAATCAATTCCGTTACCCATGTCGTTGGCGACTTGTTGCCACGTTGCTGCCATAGATGAAACCTCTGTAATGTTTGATTTTTCTCTATGAATAAAGTAGATGAAATAATGAAAAGGAAAATGGTAGTTAGTCGTGTATGTTTTGAAACTGATGGGAGTTTGAATTTTAGTTTTGCTGAAATTTTGAGTTGGCAATGTGAATGAATTTATTTCTGAATTATCATGAACTTCATCGTCCCGAACCCGGAAAACTCCGACTCTGTGGTCATTATTCTTTTCACTAACAGTGGGACTGATGCCTTTCTTTGCAGGAAACAATTATTGACTTGTTTTTTAAGCTGGAGCTCGCAGTGACGTCAAGAGGATCGTGGCGTACGCCGTTACGACGATGTTCTGAGGAGGAATGAGCCTGGAAAGCTAATCCAAGCTTGGTTCAGAAGATTCACCTTGGTTTCCAACTAGTTTATGCATGATTAGAGGAGTTTTCGTAGATGTCGATCATACTTCTCTCACCATGTCGGCATCCTTGGCATCTTCAGTAAGTTTAGAAATGATATGCTTGTATTGAGGTTAGCCATTGAAACACCTGCTGGAAGTTAGAGTAGCTGCCATCGATGTTTTACATGTTATGAATATGAATGGGCGGTGTATAGAGTTTGATGGAAAGAGATTACTAACACATGTCTTGGAGTCCCTGTGTTAATAAATCCCATACATTAGTGTAAAGGTTTCTTTTGGATGAATTGTGGTGTTTATTGGTTAAATAACATTTAGCGTTGCTAACTATGCAAAAAAAATGGTTTGAAATGCCAAAGTATGGGTGCTAACTTGCTACTGAAAGTTAATGAACCCAATGTAATTAGGATGCTTATGGTTAAATTAGTATGTTAAATTGTCGGTTTTCTGTTATGCCAATGATTTAGTGTGATGAGATTGAATGATGTATTGGCTGTGTTGTCTTGGTTGTTTGTGAAGCTGAATGCCAACCTCCAGGAGCTGCTCCATGTAGAAGGTGATCAAATAACATTAGATCAAGCTGCAGGATTTGGGTATCCCTTTGGGAAGACTAAGTGAAGTTCAAGTTAAAGTTGGCGTTGAAGTTGTAAAGGCTCATCCCTCCTAGTGTTGAAAGCTGCCTTAGAGCTACCATCTTCTCTTCATATTTTGTAATACTGAGAATGAACTTTTGTTGTAATTCTGTGCGCAATAAGGACACCGCCAAAGCCATTCCTTTTCCTTTTAAGACAACCTTGGTTTTTTTATTTATTTATGTATGACTGTAAAACAACTCTTCCTCTTTTCCAAACCAGCCCTTCACGGCATGTTACTTAACTGTGGTGGAATTGTTGTTACGTCCTCATTCTAGAGACAAGATGTGTACTAACACGAGTACCTCCTATTGTTGATACGTCATCATTTTGTTAGCTATGCAAGAATTCTAGCCACCATGAGTACAATTGAAAATTTCTAATTTTAACTCTTGGAACTTGATCAATGGAGGGTGAGATAACTGACTACGATGTTATCTTAAAAACATTTTATTTTCACTACAAAAAGGTGTCAGGTTTTACCATAAAATACATCTCCACTGGCCCCGTCTCCTATTTGATTTGAGAAATCATTTGTGGCTACCTTAAGATCATCAGATGTAAAGTACTGAATACCAAAATATTGATTTCTATCAAATCGTTGACTTTCTTGTCTTGAAGGATGAAAAGTCAGTCCCACAGAATGTACATATGATGCAGCATAGTTATTATTGTGTCGGCGTCAATAAATATATATTATTGCAATCACAACGAGTGTTGCCAACACCAAGTAAACAACACCTTTAAAAAAAACGAAGTGCAAATCATTATATTGTGTTTATAACATATCTACATCGTACAAATGAAAAAAAGTATTGAGGAAAATTGATTTTTTTTTACCAACAAGGAGTTTCTTTTTCAAGTTCCATGCTCCTGCAGTAGCCACATGTGAAAAAAAGATAAGTTAGCACTGTGATCATTCAAAGATAATATTATACTTTAATATTCACATAGAATGGTGTACTTGACAAACCATTGGCTGTCGGAGATCTCTTTAAGAGACATGTCATTGCATTTTCTGAGTTTTTAAAGCCACATGTCCCACCTGATCTTATGCAAGCACGACATTTGTCTTCTCCCACCCCATTCCACCTAATCTCAAATCCTTTATTTAAAAATCCCGTCTCAGCATCCGAGGAATTAACAAAAGTTTTTTTTATTCTGGGAATTGTGATATTATTATTACACTTCATAATAACGAAATCAGACAATTTAGAATTTGAGACTAGATATACACTCTTTGTTGTGTTCTCTTTTATGCAAACAAAGACATCAGAAACTTCGACAATTAAATGTTGAGGAAGATGATCACACTCATAAAATGTAGTATAGTTTTCGTTGTTTGAAGTGTAGTTGAAAAAATGTGAATCTACATCCACATTAATATAGTGTTTAGGACAATAAGTTTTATGATTAACATCTAAATCATAAAAATCTTCTCTAGAAATCCTCAAAAGTTGAGAGGTTTGATTTACATGAAGAATGCGAAATTTTTGGGACTTAATTTCAGTACTCAAATGGCCATTTTGGCAATCAAGCTTGAATTCAGGATGTCCGCAATAACTTGGTTGGGTGTTAAAATTCCAAAATGGATACGTTAAATTAATGAAATTACCACAGCTAAAAGGTTCACTTGATGTGTACATTTCATCTGCGGTAACATGAAATTGACTCAAAAAAAGTGAGAAGAAGATAAAGGTGTTGATGACAGAAATTTTTTTTGCCCTGACTTTGATGAATATAACCTTCTGCAAACAACCTGAAATTAAATTACATTTGTTATATGTAATATAAGATATAAGATTATTGAAGCACTATAAGAAATATATACTAATATTAAACGACAAAATTGTTGATGACAGTAGATTTTATATGGAAATTCTATATTTCTATTTTCTTCGAATCTATATAGTGTAATTTGCAAGCACAAACACTTTAAACAAACAATTCAAAATAATGAGAGTCACTGCACAAAATTGAGAAGGCCTAGTTTTTGATTTTTTGTTGAACACTCACAACTTCCCTAAATAAAATTAAATTAATTGTACTATCTCCTAAATGGATTATGAACATATTATAAGTGGTTATTAACTCAATATCATAATCCACTTTTCTTAAAAGTTAAAACATATATCCTGTTAGTCTACACAAAGTGTAATGAGGTTTTGCTTCTGCCTAAAAAGTTTAATCTAACACATTATTCGACATTTAAGTATATAATATTTATTAATGTATCTTTACAAAAATGATAGAAAATATTCAATCATAAATAAAAGTTATATGTTACGCCGTTGTATTTTTGTTTGTAAAGGAATCAAAGTTTATTGATATAATTTATGACACTTGAATTATAACTAAAAAATAATTTAATACTTCCTTAAACTGCTATTTATTTTTATATTTATTTAAAACATCGTAACATTTGAAAATTTGTTACATATAACTTAAATAAATCTTATCAAAAAGAGTTAAATATTTTTTAATTTATTAAATTGTATTTTATTTTTGTAATCATGAGTATAGATTGTGTGCCACTGAATTTGAAATTTGTATTACCAAAAGTAGACCATGAATATTAATAGAGGCAGATATTTTAAAGTAATTAAATTTATAAAACAAATCAACTTAAAAAATTAGTTACTAATATAACAACTTCTTTAAACAATGACTTGCTAATACATCTTTTTAAAATATATTGATTTCAATTTGTTTTCAACAAATAGCAATTTCTTTCTCCAATCATGCGAGACAATTTTACTATAATTTTTAAATATTTTTCTATAAATTTTATAAATATCTTTTGAGCACTTTTTATGCTTCTTTTCAATTGCTTATTGAAGAAAAAAATGTTCAATCTAAATTGATCATCTAAAACCAAATTTAAGAATACAAATGAATAATAGAAAAATACTTTTGTGTAGGGATGATACATACATTTAGGCTTTAATAATGTAGTCATCTTTTTGTGTGACTGTTACATGATATTAAATTCGTTGTTTCTAATGCTATGATTGAATTTCATTGTTTGACTTATATAATTCTCTAAACCAAAAAGGTATAATTGAATTTAATAATGTAGTAACACTGAAAACTCATTTACCTAAGAGAATATGATATTAACTTTTTTATAGCACGTTTTCTGTTATCAATTTTTAAATTTTCCCAAAGTGAATTAATTTTCATAGTCGAAGATAAAGATAAGTTTTACTGTGTTACTACACTTTTTGATTTGATTGCCAAACAAATAGTTTTGAACCAACTTTATTAGCTTGGATCTAGCAAGAAGAACCCTAATAAAACTGACTCCTTCGCAACCGTCCTACTACATCCACCACCGTTGTCATGATTTGTGGCTTTTCTTTTCTTTTAAAAGTAAATCTTAATACCCCGACAATAAAAGACACTAACTTTACTCCTATTTTTTCTAAAATTAGAAACCCATATTCTTCTCTAAGAAGAAGAACAACGTTTTGAGTAAAGGGTTTATTCAAAAGAAAGAATTTTATGTGTGCAGAAGAATCTAAAACTAGAAACAAGAATCAAATTAGAATCATTCTGATTTTGTTTTGATGTTCTTTCAGATCTAAAAAAAAAAAAGAAAATGAAATGAAAAAAACTCATTTTTATCTCTCTGTCTGTGTTCCAACAACAACACAGACAGACACTCTCTCCAGAATCTATGAAGAAAACAAAGTACCAAACCAAGTTGTCATGGTTTTAATTTTATGAAAATTGAAATGAATAAAGTAATGAATTATAATAAGAATAAAAAGAGTGAAAATTTTGATCTTAATTTTAATTCGTCCTCTACTTTAAATTGAACCAACTTTTGCATCCGGTTTCTTCCTCTTCTCTCCTTTCTTTTTCTCATTTTTTTCATTTTTCTTTCTGTTTTTGACTGATTCTTAATTCTAAACTGAATTGTTAAAAATATAAATTATAACCGCATAACATTGAACTTACCGGATGAGAAGAAGAAGAGATTCTGAAACTGTTTGGCAAATCTAAACTCTTCCAATAATTGAAGATGAGAAATGAACGAGAGAGACATGAGCGAGAGAGTTAATGGAGAAACAAGATACTTTGAGAAAATATATTGTCTTTCTAATGTTGCCATATAAATGAATAGAATTGTTATTTTTTACACTTTAACCACAACAACAATGTGTACACTATTATAAAATGAATTATATTAACTTACAATTTTTGTTTAACTAATAAACATTTATATCGAATAAGTAATTCATCTAAGCTAATTAACTAACAAAAATTATATTAACCAATTTAAATTAATTTTGATAAAAATGCATTTTAACTGTGAAAAATGCATTTAAATTAATTTTGATAAAAATGCATTTTAACTGTGTAAAATTCAATACATAATTTTTATTCTAAAGTACTTTTTTATAAATTTATTCTAATGTGTTATGTGAAAAATAATATGATTAAATATTATTTTTTTGTTTAAAAAGAAATAAATAATTTATTATATTATTTGTGTGGATAAAATAAAAAAATAGTTTTTTTAATGTATAATATTTGAGTAATTTATAAAATGTTTGACAATTAGAAATTCATCGTCAATTTTATTATTATTAATCTGATAAAAAAATTTATTCTATTAGAAAGTCTGATTAAAAGTTATATTTAATTCTATTTTAAATCATTTTTCTATAATTTTTCATTATTTTTAATTATATTATTTTTAATGTATAACAAACTTTTTTGTTATACAGTCTTTCATCTGAAAAGTAGATGGGGTAGACTTTTATTTAAATGGAAGCAAAAAAACTTCTATAAAACCTGTCAAATCTGCTGGAATACGTCCGAGAGAAGAAGGTATCTACCCCGCAGAAACCATACCAAGACCTAACGAGAGATTTCGCTATCCCTAAATTTTAAGTGCAAAAAACCATTTAGCTAGGCCCAGGGTGCACAACAGAAATCTCACCAAGCTTTTTCATCAGGGTCAGCACAATCAATGCAGAGACCCGGTTTTAAACTAAAAAAATAGTCCTAAATTAAAAAAAAATGGGCCTAAAAAAACATGTTTATCCAAGTATAACTGCAACAAAAACCAAAGCCTTTTTCTTCTGTCTGGAGTCAACTACATAATGTCATGATATACAATTATAAATTGTTTCCAAAGACAAACCTTTTACATTAAATCGAAATGAAATATATTTTTAATGGTTTGATCTATAGTTTTCTGCAGTCTTCCTTTTTCTATTTGTTGGACTATATATCAAACTCCTAACATTGAAAGAAAATTTCTAAAAATCATGATGCGCGGTGGCCTTAATTCTTACCAATTTCACCACCAATTCAAACATACACTAAATTGACATATCAACATATATTTAAAAAAAAAAAAAAATATATATATATATATATATATATATATATATATATATATATATATATATATATATATATGAAAACATAACGTACCTTGATGAAAGCTAAAACGGCGAAAGCTAGTTTGTATTTCCTGAAAATGAAATTCAACTACATAAGAGATTCCAAAATTAATTTTTAAGCCATTAGAGATTCGGAATGTGCAACAAGTGGTTATAAGCTTGAATTGAAAATGTAAAAGAAGGCAACATTAAAATGTTGACAGAATCCGAGGAAATCTTACCGCAAGAAATTTTGGAAGGATCGCGTAGGAAAACAATATGTAGAGTGAAATCTGTTGCTGTTGGATCTGTTAAGCGTGAGGTGAAGAAGAAGGAGGAAGAGATTGTTTAACCGAGGAAGTTGTTTGAAGGGGAAAAATCGGTGAAAAAGATGGTGAAACAAGGTAGGGTTGTTGCTAGTAGGTACAGTTCTGGAGATTCCGATTGAGGAAGTGGATGTGAATGGTTTTGCTATGTTACCGAAGATTTCGACGATGACGTGTATTGATGAGAGTCCTAGAGATCTGGTGCTGCTAAAAGAGTTGCTGCAATGAATGAGAAAAGACTTATTTCAGTGATGATGGAGGAGATAATGTAATGGTGGAGGAGGGAGAAGGTAATGTTTGTCGGGTTTTGAATTTTGCTGAAGGAGATGATGATGATGATGATGAAGGTAATGTTTGTAAGGTAATGTCTATATATATAAAGCTATGATATGATGACACCCTTTTGGTACACAGTATGTCATCTACACCCTATACATGTATTTGCTTTATTCTGGCACATATTTCAAAATGAGAAAAAATAATATTAAAAAATGATAAGTATATGTATATGGTAAAAATTATGGTGTAGATGTGTCATTTTGGTGTCACAGATTCATTTCTCATATATATATATATATATATATATATATATATATATATATATATATATATATATATATATATATATATATATATATAGGATTATGCTAATGCACACCCGTATAGGTGTGAATTAGCAACATACACCTTAGTGTATTTTTGTGTGGGGCCTACCAATTTTTGGTGGGATCCACATTAGAAAGATGAAAAAAAATACAAAGAAAATAGATATAGTTTATTTTTGTGTGGGGCCTACCAATTTTAGGTATATGTTAGCATTTCTCATATATATATATATATATATATATATATATATATATATATATATATATATATATATATATATATATATATATATATATATATATATATATATATATATATATATTCATTTCTTATTTATTGATTAGATTAAATGTACTTTGTATACACTAGTACAACTATTATATATATGAAGCATATGGTCTTTTACATGAATCTGTACCTCTCTCATTGCTTTATTAATAATGTTATTAAGATGTTTTATCCTTTTACCTACTATATAAATTTATTCATCTAACTACCATAATTTGTTAAACACAATTAAAATACTGATTTAAAGTTAATAAATAGACGGCTGGTATTTTGACACAAAATAAACACCGTGTTCTTAAATCCTCTAAATTACAGTTTAGGTATATGTTATTTGGGTAAAAAAATTAAAATTAAAATAATTATTAAATATGATAAAAAACAAAATTGCATAAACTATGGTGTGTGTTACAAAATAGTGGAATGTGCGTGCCAGTTACATTGCCACTTTGTTATATGCATGCTAAGTCGTGTGGCTAAAGAATCTATTGAAGGAACTAGACGACAATGAGGGTAATATTGTTACACTCCTAGTTGATAACGTATCTGCGATTAAACTTGCTAAGAACCCAATTGCACATAAGAAGAGCAAGCACATTGAGACGAGGTTTCACTACTTGAAGGAACATGTTAGTGAAAGAAGGTTGAGATTGTGATATTATTGTAGCGAATAACAAGTTGCTGATTTGTTAACCAAGGGAGTCACAACTGAATTGTTCAAGAGGTTGATGAACATGAGCATGGAAGACTTGGAGCACTTGAATTAATTCAAGAGAAGGTGTAACCAGTTATAGAGAAAATTGAAAATTCAAGTGCTGTAAATGGTAACCATAGGGGTGTGAAAAAGTAACTGAAAAGCTGAAAAAGGAAATCCTTGAAGCTATAACTCATTATTATGCATTCGCAGTAACCGGTTATAACTGTTATAAATTTTTTTTTGTTTCAGCTGTAATCGATTATATGTTTTGTGTAGTCGGTCACATGTAATTATTTTATTTTCTTAACATAAATTATTTGTGTCTCAATCCAACTATTTTATGTATAAAAATGCTAAAGGACATCCTGACCTATTAGTAATAAAAATTCATATTCTCGCCTCACTTATTTTCTCTCTAGTTACAATTTTTTCTCACACTCGCTCTCCCTCTTCACATTCCATTATTATTTACCAATATTGTGGTTTCAATTTTTAACTGTCGATAAATTGGTAAATGTGCAACAACATAGTATCCGTTAAAGGTACGGATGCCACTTGCTAATATTGCATTCTCATAAAATTCTTTATGACCGATGCAGTCTGACCACATGATTCTCCCTTTAAGATTCATCCAAGGCCAAAAACATAAAGAGGCAGGACATGGTCCACACACATAGTTGCATGTCTCTCTCTTTAAGATTCATCCAAGGCCAAAAAGATAAAGAGACAAGACATGGTCCACACACATAGTAGCATGTCACAGTAAACTAAATTAAGAGAATAATTTCATTAACATAGAAAGTAGTAGAACTCGGACTAATTTAGTTTGAAAGCATAAACAAACGGACAAGAAGAATTTTCATCAAATAAATTTGCCATCAGCTGGAAAAGTTTGAAAACAATTAAAAAGTTTTTATCCGTATATGCTTTATTGCATATATTGACTTAAGAGACAAATGGTGAGTAATTAAAGCAACATATATTATTGACTTAGAGACAAATGGTAAGTAATTAAAGCAACATATATTGTTGACTTGATAGGAAGTTTTCCTATCAAAGATTTAAGACTAGGGTTCCAATGATAAAAGAGAGAATTAAAAAACTATCTAAAGAAAAGTAAAAATTAAAGATAACATTTTTTTCTTGATTGATACCTAAAATGTGTCCAAGACACTTACATATATAGTGTTCATAATGGGTAATGAATTAAAAGCCCAATTACACAATAGCCCAATAACACTAATAACTAATAACACTAAAAATAAAAGACTAATTAAATTGATATTCTAATTAAACAAAATTATTAAATTATAACTAATGATACTCTCTATCATTGCCGCGGGGTTCACTTGAACCTTGTCCTCAAGGTTCTAAAATATAATAGAGATATATTCCGGGATCCCACTTCTTGAACGGAGACAAATTAGAATTTGGAGTAACAAGAAAAAAACCCAAATCTGGCTCATCTAAGTAAACATCGAGTTGAGACTGTCCAGTTCGATTAACAAGTTGTTGACGGTGCACTTTCAATTCATCAAAGAGGGTGTGAGATGAAGTCTCGAGTTTCTTTTACAATGGCATACAAGATTGGTCCTGAGTATTTTTTTGCAAGCCAGAAGAAGCAGTTTTGCCAGGATACTTGTCAAGTTGCATATACAACTTACTTTTAACAAGTTGCAACTTCCTTTCACAGGTTGAAGCATCAAGTTTTGAGTAACAATAAGCCAATGTTGAAAACTTCATTCGTGGTTCAAGAATAACTCCCAGTCCAAGAATAACACTATACTGGTCCCAATATTTCTCAAACTCGCTCATCATCCTTTTAGCCATTCTCTTTATGTCTTCATCTTCGTCTCGCAAACAATCAACTAGAACACATTGGACTTTCCAAACTTGCAAAAAATACAAGTTGGAAGTAGGATGTGTTGTGCCATTAATGAAGTTGGCAGTTTCACCAAAAGTCAACAAGAATGCACACCTTTTTTCTACTCTCCTCCACTATTTTTTAAAAGGAAATAACTCATATTTATCATATTCATCATACAAGTGAAGATTTTCAAACACGCACCGATACTTAAGAGCACTTTCAAGTTTTGTCTCTGCTCTAGGTCGACCTCCATTGTATTTTAACATTAGGTTCAGAAGTTTTTCCTCAGTAACTTTTAGCTTCACCTTTTGTTTGGGAATTCTATCACCATGACGAATAACAGCAATTACATAACGTAGTTCCTCAGATTGTCCAAAAGTTCCAATAATACAACTACCCTGACGTGTAAGTCCCTCAGTAGGTTGGGCTGGTTCATTTACTTTCCACGGTAAAATTGGCGGAATTGCTGAAGAAAGATGAGGTGCTTTTGCATCTAAGAACATATTCCGCAGCACACAGGCAGCATCGTCATAATACTTGTGTGAATTTTTCACAAAGCTCCATCCATTCACATCACAAATATAGGAGCGTCCCTCGCATCTCAGGAGATCAAACCCACAAATCGATTACCTGAATGCGATGCAAACCTCTCTTGCCATTTGTTTTTCTGCAGGAGTAAGTAACACTGGATACCTAACTTCCTTCTCCTCAGGATTTCTCATGACAACACCATCAACCACAGGTGACTTCCTTGCCTCAGCATGAGCATATTCAGGGCCTACTGTATACACCTTAAAATCTGTCCCTCCAGTTGGCATGAACTCCTCATAAATATAGGAGCCTTCACGCCTCACCCTTCTCACATCTGGATGGAACTCACTAGACCTGTTGTCGACCTTCCTAAATAGTTCTTTCAAACCTCCACCAGCTGAACTAGGATAGTATATCATTATACTATGGTTATCACCATCAATAGGCTTCTCCACAAACGGCTTCCAGAAACGCATACCATGAACCTCAACAAAATCTTCTTCCTCAATGAAGTAATCTAGCTGTTGGTATGGTACTTCTCTATTTACAAGGGCATATCTCGGAACATAGATTCCAAACTGTAAGTTCCTGGGTTGGCTGGAATTTTGGTAAAACAACTAGGTGTTCAATGTTGAAGTCATGGTGTTGATATTGCAACATTGAGTCTTAGTACTGGACTGTACTAAGTTATGAAGGTAAACAATGTTTGATGTCACAACATTGTGCTTAACACTGGGCTGTGTTAAGTTTGTATTTGCTGAAGCTGGATGTCTGATGTCACACAGGTGATGTTGTAACATCAGACCTGCAGAATTAATAACAGCAGGACATGTTATTAGGGTACGCGTATTAGCTGGAATTGTGGAGAGTGGTTGACTCATTGGATGAGAATATCTTGGGATATATATTTTCTGTTACATGGGAGATTTGACTACAGGTCTGTTGGAGAATTAAAAGGTTGAAGATTTAAAAAGATTTTGGGGATAAAATCTGTTTTGAAGATTCAGTTTTAATTAACATATCTGATCAAATATTGTGACAAGTCCAAGCCCAATTCAGGAGCTATATAAAGCGCACAAGACCAAAGGAAAAATTACAGAAAATAATCAGAAGATCAAGAGCTGGAGGCTTAGAGTCTAGGGTTTGTTTAGAGTGCTTGTATTTACACTATTCTAGGGTTGAATAGGTGTTATGTTTCTGTCCTCTCTAGAAGCTGTGAAGCAATAGAGAGTTGTTGATTGATCGAAGCTAGGAAGCAAGATCAAGGAATCTCAAAGAGATTGTTCTTTGAGTATTTTAGGGGATTGAGTAGTGTTCTCATATCTAAGTGGTTTCTTAGGTAGAAAGTCACTAGTAGAGTATAAGTTTAGGAGATTTTCAACTGGTGTGTTGAGTCTGTAAATTATATCTACAAGTAGTGAAATTCATCCCTGGCTTGGTAGCCCCCAGACGTAGGTAGTCAGACCAAACTGGGTGAACAATTCCTTGTGTTATCTTGTTGCTTATTCTGTCCATTATTGCAGAGTGTGTTGTTGTGACATCGCACTTTAACATCACATGTCTGGTACCAGAATTTCAATTGGTATCAGAGCAGGCATCCTGTCTGTCTCTGGGTGAGATCTAGGGAAGTTACTTTCTGGTGTGAAGATGGACAAAGAAGTTGAAGGATTTGTCAACAGACCCCCTATATTGGATGGCTCAAACTATGAGTAATGGAAGCCTAGAATGACTACCTTTTTAAAGTCATTAGACAGCAGAGCTTGGAAGGCTGTCATTAAAGAGTGGAAAGCTCCAGTGGTATGTGAGAAAGATGATGCTGGCAAGGATAAAGAAGGCACCTCAAAGCCAAAGCCTGAAGAAGAATGGTCGAAGGAAGAAGATGAGCTTGCCCTTGGAAATTCAAAAGCCCTAAATGCTATCTTCAATGGAGTTGATAAAAACATATTCAGGTTAATCAACTCATGTGAAACTGCCAAGGCTGCTTGGGATATTTTGAAGGCTACTCATGAAGGCACATCTAGAGTTAAGATGTCAAGACTTCAACTTTTAACATCTAAGTTTGAAAGTCTGAAGATGAAGAAAGATGAGACTATTCATGACTTCCACATGAATGTTCTTGAACTGTCCAATGCATCCAGTGCTCTTGGTGAGAAGATGTCAGAAGAAAAGCTTGTGAGAAAGATCCTTAGGTCTCTGCCTAAGAAGTATAAGATGAAAGTTACGGCCATCGAGGAGTCACAAGACATCGACAAGATGAGAGTTGATGAGCTCATTGGGTCTCTTCAAACTTTTGAGCTTGGTTTGAACGAAGAAGAACCAGAGAAGAAGCCAAAGAGCATAGCCCTGGTGACAAATGATCAAGAGGAAAGAGGGAAGAGTTCTGAATCCCAGGAGGATCTGCCTCAGGCCATAGTTATGTTGGGAAGGCAGTTCAACAAAGTGTTCAAGAAGATGAACTATAACTACAGGCCTAATGTCAAGAACATCTCTTCTGACATCAGCAAGATAAAAGAGAAAGATGAAGAGAAGACTGCCCAAGATAAAGGAGTTCAGTGCTTTGAATGTGAAGGATATGGACATGTCAAGAAAGAGTGTCCCACATTCTTGAAGAAGCAGAATAAGGGCTTGATAATTTCCTGGTCTGACTCTGACAGTGAAAGTGAAAGTGAGTCAGCAAAGCATGTTACAGCTTTGATAGGAATTTTTGAATCTGATGATGATAGTGATGGAGAAGTCACCTATGAGGAGCTAGCTTCTACCTACAGAGAGCTGTGTTTAAAAAGTGCTGAAGTCTGTCAAGAAAACAAGTGCCACAAGCAACAGATAGCTCAGCTTGAGAATGAAAAATCTGATCTGGAATATGAAGTTGTTCTGGCGAAATCTCAACTTGATCAGATGACGAAATCTGTTAGAATGTTGAACAGTGGTACAACCACTCTTGATCAGATCCTGCAGCAGAACAGGTTGCTGGAGACAGAGCTGGGATAGATTATAAGGGAACTTCAGAGGCTAGCACTTCAGGTTCAAAGAAGGAAGTGTCACAACCGTTGTCTCAACTTCAGCCAAAGAGGCAGAATCTTACTCCCAAGGAAGCTGATGGTTCTCAGCCTAAGAAGAAGACTGGTCCTAACCAACAAAGGAAGATGCAGCCTCAAGGTGCAAGTCAGTATATGCCCCCCCCCCAATATCATAGAAGCATGGAAGCTGCAAGGGTCAAACAGAACATGTCACATCAGATGTCTCAACATCAGGAAAACTGGTATGGATCTGGCTTCAACATTGCTGTGCCTTATAACTATGGAAGGAGAAAGCCACACCATCATGGGAGACAATCCAGGAAACAGCATGCTCAGCCCCCTTATGGAAGAAGATACCAGAATAATAGAAGGCTAGCCAGTCATGGTACGAGGAGACAACATTATGGGTGGCAGCCACAGCATTATCATCAAGGTGGCAGAAGGTTTAACCACGCCAGAGATAACAGAGTCAGATGCTTCTATTGTGGCAAGTTTGGTCATATGCAGTACTCTTGCTACAAGCTGCATGGATACCCTCAGCCTCAAAACAGATGGAGAGAGTACAGACCCAAAGGTGTTAAACAATGGGTACAGAAGGAGAAGATGAAGTGCTTCTTGGCTCACATGGCTGACAAAGAGTGTAAAGAAGAAACATGGTATCTTGACAGTGGGTGTTCCAAACACATGTCTAGATGTAGATCCATGTTCGCTGAATATAGACCTTGTCCCTCTCTTGAAGTTATTTTTGGTAAAGGGAATAACGGAGTTGTTGAAGGTATTGGAAAAGTAAGAGGACCTGAACTTGACAATGTCTATCTTGTCAATGGTTTGAATGCAAATCTGATAAGCATCAACCAATTATGTGATGAAGGTTACTTAGTCAGCTACACCAAAGAAAAATGTGTTGTAACGAATGAGAAGGGTGAGGCTGTAATAACTGGGGCAAGATCCAAAGACAATTGTTATCAGTGGATTCCTCAAACTGAAAGTCAGCCTGGTGATGATGAAGGTGATATCAAGTGTAGACATCAGAATGATGAAGGCCTCCTCAAGTTGATAAAGGACAGAAGAAAAGATAATCTAAAATTTGTCAAGGGCAAACGTTACATATCAGTCTTCAACATTGAAGGAAGGACTAAAGGTTCTCAGGAGCTGAATAAAGTAACTTCACTCGAGAGGAAAGATGCTGATGCCTTGACATCTGAATACATCATCAGTATCTCTCATCACTGGAGCAGTATGAATGTGAGTGAATCTAAGGGGCTAGAGGTTGATGATCTCGCTGAAGTTATGGGTAATGCCAGTGGTAGTTGTAAAAAATTTTGTCATCAAGATCTGAAGAAAATTGATATCTCAGAAGAAAACCTTCACTGGTTGGATAGTTCTGTTTTGAAAGATACAGATGTCAGAACAGATGGTGAAACATCTCAAGTCAAGAAAGGTACTTCTAGCCTTAAAATAAAGAAGAGTGATGATGAACTAATTGCAAAAGTGGTTCCGGGGGTTGCTAAATGATTGAAATCAAGGAAGAGGAAAGCTATTGAGTCACCTCCAAAGATGAGAACTGATAAGCAGAAGACCTCAGTGGTTGGTCCTACAAGATCCTGGAGTAAAGTGCCAAGTTCTTCCAGAAATAAGAAGACCAGAGATAAGTCTGATGGTAATGTTCAGGACATCATTCATGAGAAGAAAGTTGTTGTTAGAACTTCTGAGAAAATTCAAAAGGATTCGCTTGATAACATTCCTTTAAAAAGGTGGATGTTTGTTTTTCAAAAAGGGCTTAATCTGGAGAAAGAATTTGACGAAGATATTCTGGATATGGTTGAATTTGCTAAGATATGGTTCAGAGAGGGTGTGGGAACTTATGGTATTCAGGTGTGTATGAATAAGTTGCTCTGACTGTGTTTTATTGAAAGCTTCTTGAAGGACTTCTTTGTGTAATGAGTCCTTTGATTGGTGATGAGAAGCTGATGTCCCAAAAGATGTTATAACATCATGTTCTATCTGGAAGATGATTAAGATTGGACATGTGGAGTTGGATGCTATGGTCATGTGTTTAGTAGTTTGTTCTGGCAAAGCATGACTACTGTCTTTGAAGACTTCACCAGTTTCAACAACTACTGGTGGATGTAAGAGGAATTGTGATCTCTTGAAGAGACTGGATCTCAGTAAAGCTTTTAAGTAAGCTGAGAATTTGTGGAGTTTGTGACACAGTGTTGAGTTTGGATTATTTTGCTGATAGTAAATCCAGTAGTGGAGCATATGTAATACCCTGGTGTCAAGAGTGTCAAGAGTATCCTTGGTGAAGGATGTCCTTGTTCTGGATCTGAAGCTTAGTGCTTACATTATATCTAAGGAGCATCTGCATAGTCATACGGGAGAATGATAAAGTAGAAGGTTTGCCTTGGAAGGAGAATGTAGAGAAGACTGAAGTTGATCAGGAAGTCTGAAGATGAAGATTATGATAGGGAATGACTGTCTGTGGAAAAAAGGACAGTGGTACCAAAATGAATGTGCTCAGCAAGTATGCTCAAATGTTCATATTCATCTAGAGCATTTGTTAATCATGACAGGGGGAGTACTTGTCTATGGGTTTTGCAGCAAAGGTGCATTTATTAAGAAGATTGCGTGCTTCAGGGTGTCATAGGACTTACTTGTTGAGGTTTGTCCAATTGTGGCTAAAAAGGGGGAGAAATAGTCAAGAATCAGTCAAGATGCAAGAGGTGCTGCAATGACAAGGAGTGCTGCTAGTTGAAAGTGCTGATGTAGTTATTGAAGGGGAGTTTAGACTGAGCTGCTAGTGAAGATATCATAGCAATTGAAGAGGTTGAAGAGTGCAGCCAAGCAGACATCAAGGGGGAGAAGTGCTGCACATTGTGAGCTTCTGAACAGCTGTGATGCTGGTTCATATTTTTGAGGGGGAGCACCAATTGGCTGTTGTCAATAATGAAGATGGTGCAGCAGCAGATCAAGTAATGAAGACTTTTTGAAGATTGTCAAAACTGCTGCTGGTTGAAGTTTCAAAATATTGAAGATTTTCTGCTGCTGAAGTATCTGAAGGTTCAGAGGGTGTTTTAGCCAAAATTAGCCAAAGGGGGAGATTGTAAGTTCCTGGATTGGCTGGAATTTTGGAAAAATAACTAGGTGTTCAATGTTGAAGTCATGGTGTTGACATTGCAATATTGAGTCTTAGTACTGGACTGTACTAAGTTGTGAAGGTAAACAATGTTTGATGTCACAACATTGTGCTTAACACTGGGCTGTGTTAAGTTTGTATTTGCTGAAGCTGGATGTCTGATGTCACACAGGTGATGTTGTAACATCAGACCTTCAGAATTAATAACAGCAGGACATGTTATTAGGGTACGCGTATTAGCTGGAATTGTGGAGAGTGGTTGACTCATTGGATGAGAATATCTTGGGATAGATATTTTCTGTTACATGGGAGATTTGATTGCAGGTCTGTTGGAGAATTAAAACGTTGAAGATTTAAAAAGATTTTGGGGATAAAATCTGTTTTGAAGATTCAGTTTTAATTAACATATCTGATCAAATATTGTAACAAGTCCAAGCCCAATTCAGGAGCTATATAAAGCGCACATGACCAAAGGAAAAAGTACAGAAAACAATCAGAAGATCAAGAGCTGGAGGCTTAGAGTCTAGGGTTTGTTTAAAGTGCTTGTATTTACACTATTCTAGGGTTGAATAGGTGTTATGTTTCTGTCCTCTCTAGAAGCTGTGAAGCAATAGAGAGTTGTTGATTGATCGAAGCTAGGAAGCAAGATCAAGGAATCTCAAAGAGGTTGTTCTTTGAGTATTTTAGGGGATTGAGTAGTGTTCTCATATCTAAGTGGTTTCTTAGGTAGAAAGTCACTAGTAGAGTATAAGTTTAGGAGATTGTCAACTGGTGTGTTGAGTCTGTAAATTATATCTACAAGTAGTGAAATTCATCCCTGGCTTGGTAGCCCCCAGACGTAGGTAGTCAGACCGAACTGGGTGAACAATTCCTTGTGTTATCTTGTTGCTTATTCTGTCCATTATTGCAGAGTGTGTTGTTGTGACATCGCACCTTAACATCACACGTCTGGTACCAGAATTTCACACATTTCAAGACGCTCATAAACTTTCCTTCGATCATGAAGAAGGTGTTGCGGATCCAGTTCGTTTGCTAGAAAAGGTTTTCGCAAAGCAGCATATGCTTCGGCCTTTTCAAGGGGATATCTAGAGGAATGGAAAGCAATCAAACAATCACATATTGGCCAGCTCTCTATTGGTTCTTCAAGTATAACTTTGTTGATAACACTAAAATACACTGTATATTTGGCTCCGATTTTACATAATTTTAGTTGTTTATTTGTTATTTTCCTTTGCTACTATGGTATTTTGTTTTACTTTCAGATACATTGCCTGATTTGAGCTTACAGTAAGAAAACAAGGCAAAACAGAGCTAAAATGAAGATTTCTTGTGTAAACTGTACACTAGCCGTTTCACTTAGCGGACGCCAAGGAGGACGCCGTTGGCATAATGACTTCACTCACACGCCAATGGTCACAAAAGACATTTCACCTTCCAAACCACACTCGGCGGACGCGGAGTAGGGGTCGGCGGACGCCGACAGTTATAAAGGGGAAACGGTCTGAAACGTTTATGGCAGTTACACCTGAAGAATTTAGTTTCTAAAACGTTTTTTCATTATGGTTAGAGGCAGTTACAACTTCGAGTTTCCTATATAAGGACTTGTATTTTCACTTTCTAGACATCCAATCTTAGTTTTTCAACATAGGCATAGAGTTCACTTTGTAAAGTAATAATCCTTCACATCGAGGGGTTGTTGCACTATAGTTGTTAGTTGGATTGGAGCAATCATAGTTAGGTGCTATTTACTTTCCCGCAGTTTATTTTCCAGCATCTGTACCAGATTCAGTCTCCGCTTTGGAGCAGGTTTCTTTTATAAAATACAATTTATTTTACCCGCATCGCTTTTATATTAATTTATTTTCCTGCACTGCTTTATATTCGTTTATTTTCCGTCTCTGCCATTACCTTATTATTTTATTTATCTGTGTGATCTGTGTCTCTCGGAACTGAACTTAAGCGTGACACTTGTGTTCACTCTCTCGAAATACACTCTCACACTTCGCACGTTTTTATTTTAAATATGTCTTACTTTGCAAATCGATTTATTTTTATGTTCTCTATTACTATGTCTAGCTAAATCCCTTGTGCTGGGATGTGAGGATCGTCATTCTGACGGTGCTCCGCATGACATCTCTTTAGAAATACTTTAGGGGCTGTTTTTTATTTTAATTAAACTCTTCTGAACTTTAATTGATCGGTCATTACGTAAATGAGACCGTGTTTTTGTTTGCGTAATGACTGTGACTAGATCGGGTAAGATCGAAAGTCGTCCGACACTTTAGAAAAGAGTTTGTTAGTTGTTAATTGATAAATACAGCGGAAGCACTTTATTGATTAACTAGGAAAGTTTTATATTATTAGAAAGAGGTTTTAAAACTATTTTTGGACGCGTTTATAGATTTAGGATCCGGTTGGCCGAGCATATGCCGGAAACCCTTTGGTATAAAATATTTTCAATCGAAAGCACTTTTTAACTAAGTCTTAGAGGTAATTATATAAAAAAGGACTTTATCACTTTAACCCAATGAGCGACCGGTGCAGCGTGAGCAGCTGGTATAGATTAAAGGTTAGGTCTGGTTCCGATCACGCTAACGCGGCAGATCCTTTTTAATTAACTCTTTTTCAAAGAAGAAAACATTGCCCCATAAGTATTACTAATTAGATGATAGAAGTATTGTTTGATTGATGTGAATTACATTCCAGTATAGTATTTATCTGATTTATTTCTATTTTCGTTCAGTAGAAATCTTTTACCCTGATATTCATTAGCCTTAGATAAACAACGTAACAATAGTAATCGATAGATTGACATTGGTCTCTGTGGGAACGATAAATCTTTTATATTACTCTGACGCAATCCGTACACTTGCGGATAACACGCATCAAGTTTTTGGCGCCGTTGCCGGGGACCAATTACGTCAAAATTTCGTACCCTATTGTTACACCGTCTAGACTAAGGCATCCCTTAGCCGGTAAATGCGAAGAACTCGTAGTACCGAAAACTTAGTTGATCCATTAGAAGAACCTGAGCGTTACACCCGAGCTCGCCTTTTACTTCGAAAACTTAAAAGAGCAATGGCAGAAGAAGAAAACGCCAAACCTCTTAAGGATTTCGCCTTACCCTCTAACGAAGAACCACATTCTAGTATAGTTAACCCGACTATACCAGCCAATAATTTCGAATTAAAACCATCTCTGTTACAATTAGTACAACAGAACCAGTTCGCAGATCTTCCTACAGAAAACCAGAAACCAACACCTTAAAGTCCTTATTCAACTAGCGGATACCTTAAAAGCAAACGGAGCCCCTCCTGAGGCAATACGTCTAAGACTATTTCCATTTTCCCTCAGAGATAGAGCCCGATCATGGTTAGATTCCCTTCCAGCCAACTCTATAACCACTTGGAATGACCTAAAGAAAGTATTCCTTGCTAGATACTTCCCACCAAGTAAAACTGCTGTCTTACGAAACCAAATAACCCGATTCACCCAAAGCGAGGGAGAATCACTTTTTGACGCTTGGGAAAGATATAAGGAGCTATTAAGAGCATGTCCACATCATGGCTTAGAACAATGGCTCATAATCCATACCTTTTATAATGGACTCATGTACAACACCAAGATGACCATAGACGCTGCCGCTGGTGGTGCTCTAATGAACAAACCCTACGCCGAAGCTAGCGCTCTCATTGAGGATATGGCACACAACCATTACCAATGAGGGACTGAATGAGCACAAGTAGAGAAGAAAGAGACCAAAGGAGGTGTGTATGAGGTAAGTTGTTTTGACTATATGAACGCAAAAATGGACGCTATAGCCCAAAAAGTAGAAAACCTAACTATCAACCCCACAACAACTGTAGCAGCAATATAACCCGGATGTGAAATCTGTGGAACCCTAGGACATACCATGGTTGAATGCAACCTGCTAGCTGAGAGTGCCACAGATCAGGTTAATTACGCCCAAGGAAACCCATAGTCAAACACATATAACCCTGGATGGAGGAATCACCCAAATCTTTCCTATAAGAATAATAACCCCTCTCAGAATTCAACACCTCAAAGACCACCCAGTTTCCAGACTCAAAGGCCTAACCAATCTGCAACATATACTCCTCAGAAGTCAAATTTTGAGAAAAATATGGACGAATTCATCTCAGCTCAATTACAACAGAACAAGGAGCTCATGAACCAAAACATTCACATAAATGGACTAATTACTCAGTTGGGGTACTAAACTTGATTCTGTAATTACTCATAACAAAATGCTTGAAACCCAAATCTCTCAAGTCGCACAACAACAATCTACTCATGTTACACCTGGAGGGCAATTCCCTGGACAACCTCAACCTAACCCTAAAGGGCATGCAATGCTATAGCCCTAAGGAGCGGGACCACTTACAATGGGCCTATAAACCCTAGGTTGAATAATCCGGAACCTCCCAGGAAAGAAGTTGTGACCACACCTGAGAAAGAAAATGAGGAATCGGTGGCACCTGAGAAATCTAAAGATACGGAAGTTAAGGAGAAGGAAAGAGAAGAGAATGAAAAAGTTTATGTACCACCTCCTCCTTACAAACCCCCGATTCCATACCCACAAAGACTTAAACAAACCAAATTGGATAACCAATATAAGAAATTCATAAAAGTGATTGAGAAACTCCATGTAGAGATTCCATTCACCGAAGCTATTACCCAAATACCATCTTATTCCAAATTCCTTAAAGACATTCTAACCAATAAATGAAGATTAGAAGATCCTAGACCTATAGAATGTAATTCAATCGCTGAGAATAAGCTTGCTAAGAAAGAGAAAGACCCAGGAAGTTTTTCTATACCTTGTGTTTTGGGAAACCAACTTATAGATAAAGCACTTCTGGACTTAGGAGCAAGTGTAAGCTTAATGCCTTTAGCCGTTTGTAAAAGGTTAAACCTAGGAGAAATACAACCAACTAGGATGTCTCTCCAATTAGCCGACAGATCAGTTAAATATCCAATTGGCATTTTGGAAGACGTCCCAGTTAGACTTGGTCAACTTTATATTCCAAAAGATTTCGTAGTAATGGACATTAAAGAAGACGATGAGATCCCAATCCTTTTAGGTAGACCCTTCTTATCAACAACTGGAGCTATAATTGATGTCAAAAAAGGAAAAATGACATTCGAGGTAGGTAATGAGAAAATAGAATTCATACTATCCCAATTCTTAAATGCACCAGCCATAGATGACTCATGTTATGTCATTGATATAATTGGTGAATGCATAAGAGAATTAGATAAAGAAGATCCTGTGGAAATCATCAAACTACCTTCGATCCCCATTATGGAGGACGACAGATTCGAACGATTATCTAAACCTTACATTGATAACAGTCTTTACGAATGCCTGGCACTTACCCCATATCATATGCCATGTCTGAAAAAACCATCAATAGAGCTTAAGGAGCTACCTAAGAATTTAAGATATGAGTTCTTAGATGAAGAACTAAATCGCCCAGTCATAGTCAGTGCCACGTTAGATGGTCCTGAAACCAATCAACTCTTAGATGTTTTAAGAAAATATCCCTCAGCTCTGGGTTATAAAATTTCCGATCTCAAAGGAATAAGTCCTTCTGTGTGTATGCACTGAATTATGCTGGAGGAGGACGCTAAACCCTCCAGAGAACATCAACGAAGGATAAATCCTATAATGAGTGACGTTGTAAAAAAGGAAGTGTTAAAGTTGTTAGAGGCTAGAATAATATACCAAATATCTGATAGTAAATGGGTAAGCCTCGTACATGTGGTACCTAAGAAAGGAGGTGTCACGGTTGTACAAAACGAAAAAGGAGAACAAATAGCCAAACGTGTAGAAAATGGTTGGCGAATGTGTATCGATTACAAAAAACTCAATAAGGTAACTAGGAAAGATCACTTCCCACTTCCATTCATTGATCAAATGCTCGAACGTTTAGCTAGGCATTCTAACTTTTTTTATTTAGACGGATACTCAGGATTTTTCCAAATACCAATTCACCCTGACGATCAGGAGAAAACAACCTTTACATGTCCCTATGGAACATTTGCTTACAGACGAATGCCATTTGGACTATGCAATGCCCCAGCTACCTTCCAACGTTGTATGATGTCAATCTTCGTAGATTTCCTTGATGAGATCATGGAAATATTTATGGACGATTTCTCGGTATGTGGATCCAGTTTTAAAAACTGTTTAACAAACCTCGAGAAAATCCTAGAAAGATGCGTAGAAGTCAGCCTTGTTCTAAACTGGGAAAAATGCCATTTTATGGTGACTGAAGGCATAGTACTAGGACACATAGTGTCCGAAAGAGGCATTGAGGTTGATAAAGCTAAAATAGAAGTTATAGAAAACCTTCAACCACCCAAAACCATTAGAGAAATCCAAAGTTTTCTTGGACACGCCGGTTTCTACCGACGCTTCATTAAAGACTTCTCCAAAATAACTAAGCCACTAACCAACTTACTTATGAAAGACGCCGAATTCAAATTCGATGATAAATGTCTTGAAGCCTTTAAATACCTAAAACAAGCACTGATTTCCGCACCTATAATTCAACCACCTGATTGGAATCAACCTTTTAAAATTATGTGCGATGCTAGTGATTACGCTATAGGCGCTGTTTTGGGACAAAAGAAGGATAAGAAACTCCATGTCATTTACTACGCCAGTAGAACTTTGGATGCGGCTCAGCTAAATTATGCCACAACCGAGAAGGGACTCCTGGCAGTAGTCTTTGCAATCGAAAAATTCTGATCCTATTTAGTAGGAGCAAAAATCATAGTCTACACCGATCATGCTGCGATAAGATATCTATTAAGCAAAAAGGATGCTAAGCCTAGATTACTACGCTGGATCCTTTTACTTCAAGAATTCGATTTGGAAATCCGAGACAAGAAAGGCACTGAAAATGTGGTCGCTGACCACCTCTCAAGGCTTGAATATTTAAAACCAGATCTTGTTCCTATCAATGATGATTTCGCATATGATAGATTAGTAGGAGCAGTTAGAACCATCCACGATGATGATCCTGACCCTTATTTAAAAGTAGACATTGAAAGAGCATTCGCAATGACAATCATACCTTGGTATGCAAATTTTGTTAATTATCTAGCAGCTGATATCATACCCCCTGATCTAAATTACCAACCGAAGAAGAAGTTCTTTCATGACGTAAAACACTTCTATTGGGACGAACCCCTTCTATTCAAGAGAGGCGCAGATGGCATTTTCCGTCGCTGTGTCCCTGAAGAAGAAGTTGAAAATATAATTAAACATTGTCACTCTTCACCTTATGGTGGACATCTAGGCTCGTCCAAAACATGCGCTAAAATACTTCAAGCAGGTCTTTTCTGGCCAACGTTATGGCACGATGTTCATGCCTACATTGTAAGATGTGACAGATGCCAACGCACTGGGAACGTCTCAAGGAGAGACGAAATGCCTTTGAAAAATATTTAGGAGGTGGAAATCTTCGATGTTTGGGGTATAGATTTTATGGGACCTTTTCCATCTTCGATGGGAAACAAGTATATCTTAGTAGTCGTTGATTATGTATCCAAATGGATTGAGGCCATAGCTGCACCCACCAACGATACTCGTGTAGTCATTAAACTATTTAAAAACTATATTTTCCCTAGGTTTGGAGTACCTCGATTGGTTATAAACGATGGAGGATCACATTTCATATCTAGGATATTTGAGAACCTATTAAAGAAATACGGAGTGAAACACCGAGTAGCCACACCATACCACCCACAAACTAGTGGACAAGTTGAGGTCTCAAATAGGGAAATAAAACAAATCTTAGAGAAAACCGTATCAATCTCTAGAAAAGATTGGTCTTTAAAACTACAAGAAGCCTTGTGGGCTTATAGGACCGCTTTCAAAACCCCTATAGGAACAACCCCTTATCAATTAGTCTACGGAAAATCTTGCCATTTACCCTTTGAGCTTGAACATAAGGCCTACTGGGCCATAAAAACACTTAATATGGATTACTTAACAGCCGGAGATAAACGAATTTTAGATATTCATAAATTAGAAGAATTACGCCGAAATGCTTATGAAAATGACATAATATATAAAGAGAGAACCAAAGCATGGCATGACAAAAGGATTATCAAAAAAGAGTTCAACGTAGGCGATCCTATACTTCTTTTCAACTCTAGGTTAGGATTGTTTCCAGGTAAGTTACGCTCAAGATGGACTGGACCCTATGAGGTCACCAAAGTCCTGAAATCTGGAGCATTTGAAATTGCAAATCATTCGTGTAGTCCCTTTCTAGTGAATGGACAAAGATTGAAACCCTACTACGGAGGTGACATCCCTACTTACTACTCTGGTCACACTCTGATAGACCCACCTGTAGCAACATCCCCAACGTAAGTTCTTCAGTCGTTAAGCTAAAGACGTTAAACAAGCGTTGCGTGGGAGGCAACCCACGATTTTATTTTCGTTATTTTTCTTATTTATGCATAGAATTTATTTCAGAAAAAAAAGTTATTTATTATTTATATTATATTTTTTTCTAACGTGATTGACTTATGCAATGTCTATGTTTACAGGTTACAGATCACATCATCTCAGACATTCCACACTAACTTTCTTTGCAGGATGCAGAGCTATGATGACATGCACATTGTGTTCAGAGATGATGAACAGAGGAAGAAATACGTAGTCCTTTCTGAGAGACAAATCCTTCCCACTAGGTACCCTGACACAAACTGTCTAACAACTTTAGGTATTGAGGCTAGTGTGAGGTACCTCTGTCACCAGCTCCAGTGGGATGAGTATTCTGAAGCTATGAATGTAACCTATAAGCATCTGACCTTAGAGTTCCTCAGTTCACTCATTTATGACCCTTATAGTGGAAGAGGTTACAACAGTGGAAGCATAAGATTCAGACTATTTGGAAATGAGTATGCCCTTAACCACAGAGATTTTGCTAGAATACTTGGTTTTCAATATAGCTCGGATGCAATCCATTTTATGCATGAAACCAATGTTATGCAAGATGAGCTTGACCTATTCTGGAGCAAAATCACCGGTGGAGGAGGACCTGATCCTTCCACCCAATTAGTAAACAAAATCCACAATCCAGCTTTCCGTTATTTCCAAATGACCCTAGCTGAGACTTTCTTTGGTAGAAGTGAAACTGAGAACCAAGTTACTGCAGAAGAGATTCTGATGCTCTTTTGTACTGCTGAATCACGACCATTAGCCAGTGGAAATTTTTTGATGTATAACCTATATTTGAATGCTACATCTTCCAGAGGACCCATCCATGTCGGCGGTACTATTACACACATAGCTTATGCCCTGGGTTTAGCCAATAAGCTAACTCATCTCACCTCTCATTGTGGGTACACCTTGATTGACATTCATCATTGCCTTGACCGTGGTCTTATCAGGAGATCATTCTTTAGTGCAGATAACTTTAAGCTCCTAATAGACAACGAAGTCATTCACTACTTTGGTTTGCCAAACCATACCCGAACAAGTGTCCATGATAGAGCTAACTGGTCATACGCTTTGGAAGGCCAAGACGAGACACCCGTCAAACTAAGGGACCACCCTGTGCCTGAGTACCACCCTACACCCTATCCTGAAAGGACTACCGTTTATTCCTCTAACGTTAATCTGCAACGCATGAACATATATTCTGAATTGGACGCTATGCACAAGGAGATCATTTCTCTTCGCGAAGAATGCACCGAGCTTACATTACAGATAGAGATCTCAGACGCAACAAACACTTCATCATATGATCTTTTGGAGCAGGAGATTTGCGATCTCAAACGCCAGCTTGCAGAGGCACGGGCACCTTGTCCTCACATGACTCAGGGTGTCCGTCGTCAGTCTTCCTAGGAGATATTCAGGAGCTCTGGAGCATAACTCGCACTTTGTGTGGAGGAGACTTACCACATGCTTGTTATGATCGTTTATCTTTACCTTTACCGCATTTCTACCCTTATTATTATTATCTTTATTATCAGATTCCATGGTTACTAGAATTATGGCAAACCGTATGCTTTTTGCGAGTGTTATATTATTCCAAGTTATAATAAATATCTACATCATTACAATCTATTAGTTATATTTTTTTTGTATTCATTAATTTTAAAAATAATAATAAAAAAAAATAAAAAATAAAAATACAAATAAAAATAACTGTTATTTAAATCCTACATTTACAAATATATAAAATAATAAATAAACAAAATATTCTCTATGTTTCTTTCATGTACCAATATGCTATAAACACCCCAAGGAGAGATTCATGAACCAACCAAAGCCCAAATCCGTGCCAGCCCAATTTTCACAGTCCGCGGATGCGGACCTCCTCTTGGCGAACGCGGAGGCGTTCTGGGTTCTAAAACGCACCAGAATAAGAAAACACCCATTTTTGCCACTCTCTTCATCTTCTACCTCCATAAAATCCGATTTCAATCACCATAAAACCCCATTAAACCATTAAAATCCCCATTTCATAACTTCCCCACTACCATTACACCTTCCATTACACATTATCTCTATAAAAACCATAGATTTCACCAAAATCTACCAAAAACAAAAATTACCCATTTTCCATCACCAAACCTTCATTTCACTTCAACAATGCCAACGGAGAACCAAGAAAACATCATTTTTCGAGATGGAAATGACGGAGTCAAGCAATGGGAGAAATGGGAGAAATTGCGGACACGCAACATTCTTGCAACGAGGAACGTTAATGATATTTATCTGTATAACCTTGGTATAAGATTTAGCGTATTTTACTTATTACAAAATTTGAAATTAGAGAATATTTTTATTCGCAAGGAGCATACCTACGAAAGGCTAACCCGCGAATTTTTGAGTTCTTTGGAATACACTGTCAGAGAAAACACTGCCAGCACAGTAGGCACAGTGAGATTTAGGATGTTCAATGTTGAATACATTTATACCACTGATGCACTCGCTGAGTTATTAGGATTCCATTTTGGGAATGGGGCAGCCTGTGAGGCACCCATAGACACAAATTGGTCAACTGAAGCCTTTCAACTGTAGAAAAACATCTCAGGCTAAACCACTTGCTCCTTTGATGGAGATTTGGCTTCTGACATTCATAACCCGGTCATACGGGTATTCCGCCTTTTAATAGCTGATACTATTTTTGCTCGTGAAAACTCTAACAAGATGAATTCCAAAGAATTTATATTTTTACAGGCTGCTTTACTTAGAAGAAGATTAAATCCTGTACCATTTATGATATCACATATGAGGGCAATTGAGAAAAAGGGCAACACCGTGTCATTTGGAGGGTTGATTACCTTCATTGCACGAGCCCTCCACCTGGACGCTGAGTTGGCCACATTGGAACCACTTCCTCCTCGCAGCATTGATTTAAAATTTCTGCGAGACATGCATTTATGCAAAACGAGGCCGGAAGGAGGCTATATCCTCATGGTTCGCAATGTTGCCATCCCAAGTGTTGCCTTACCGTGTTCAACACGCACTGATGTGCGCAAAAGAGAAAACTGGCTCTATGATTTGAAGGCTGCTCCGATTTTAGGCCCATTACTTCCAAACGTCCCCGAGGACGAAGGAAATGAGACAGATGATGAATATGATCATATGGAGCAGTCTCCCATTCATGTATCACCTTCACACACCCCACCTGTTATTGATCATCCTGCAGGTACCTCTTCCGGATTTTACGTCACTAAAAAAATGTGGCAAGCACAACAAGGCAGAGAAGAAGAGCGTGATGGCCTATTCTATGCCATGTACCAACAACAGCAAGAGATGATGGATTTTATGCGGGAATCACAGAAATCCACTCTTGAAGGTTTCCAAGCACTTAGAGATCAAAATGCCTCTCTAATAGAGAGGATTGAGCAGATGGAGCTGTCACATACTACCCGACACCGCAGTAGGAGCCGTCGTCCCAGACGTCCAGAGCATGGTGGAGATGGCCCCAGTGGCCGACATGATTGAGTACCAGGTTTCACCTATCCCTTTCTCACTTTTATCGAAACATTGAGGACAATGCTCGGTTTAAGTGTGGGAGGAGATATTTATTGTTTTTAGTTGTTTTATTTAATTTTTTGTTTTATTTAATGTTTTCTAGTATAGTTTAGTTTGTGCTTTACGAGTCATTTTTGTGTAGTTTATCTATTCTTCCAATTCTTAAGCCTTAACAAAAAAAAAATTTAACAAAGAAACAACATTAATTTTGATAATTTGGGCTATTAGGACAAGTAAGATCAATTGCAAAGGCTTGGGAAAGCTATTTGAAAAATCGATATCGTTTTTACACCGTAAGTTTCTCAATTATATGAGCTTATCTAGATTTTTATTATACAGTGGCCTTAAAACCTCACCCTTCATCACTAACCCTTAAGTAGTTTATTTTAGTAGTCAGCACCATCTTAACCACCGCTAAGTGACAAACCGATGCAAATAGGTAAGATCCGGCCAAAGAAAAAGAAAAAAAAAATTTCAAGAAGATGTTCAAGTATCTTCAGAAAAAAAATTTTGCAAGAAAAAGTACATAAAAAAAGAAAAGAATTGGTAAAAAGTATCAAATCATTGATAAAAAGGATCAGGATTACCACAGGTTATGTTCACCATGCGAGTGAAAGACAACGGGCTTAATGTGACTGCGCTTGAATGAAAAGGGGTAAGAAAGGAATGAGTAAGATAGGCCTAAGTATAATATCATAGTTTGGATTGGTTTGTATAGGAGAGAAACTTATGCCCTCAAATCGCGGAAAGTGTCATTACGATACCCTTGGTTCATGAGTTAGTACCTACTGATGTATTATTGATCAAACTTAAGTTCTTAGCCCAGATCGGATACGTGCATGTTTGCTGCTTTTCTTTTGTTTACTTATCAGAGTTTGCTTGAGGACAAGCAAAGGTTTAAGTGTGGGAGAATTTGATAACACTAAAATACACTGTATATTTGGCTCCGATTTTACATAATTTTAGTTGTTTATTTGTTATTTTCCTTTGCTACTATGGTATTTTGTTTTACTTTCAGATACATGGCCTGATTTGAGCTTAAAGTAAGAAAACAAGGCAAAACAGAGCTAAAATGAAGATTTCTTGTGTAAACTGTACACTAGCCGTTTCACTCAGCGGACGCCAAGGAGGACGCCGTTGGCATAATGACTTCACTCACACGCCAACGGTCACAAAAGGCGTTTCACCTTCCAAACCACACTTGGCGGACGCGGAGCAGGGGTCGACGGACGCCGACAGTTATAAAGGGGAAACGGTCTGAAACGTTTATGGCAATTACACCTGAAGAATTTAGTTTCTAAAACGTTTTTTCATTATGGTTAGAGGCAGTTACAACTTCGAGTTTCCTATATAAGGACTTGTATTTTCACTTTCTAGACATCCAATCTTAGTTTTTCAACATAGGCATAGAGTTCACTTTGTAAAGCAATAATCCTTCACATCGAGGGGTTGTTGCACTATAGTTGTTAGTTGGATTGGAGCAATCATAGTTAGGTGCTATTTACTTTCCCGCAATTTATTTTCCAGCATCTGTACCAGATTCAGTCTCCGCTTTGGAGCAGGTTTCTTTTATAAAATACAATTTATTTTACCCGCATCGCTTTTATATTAATTTATTTTCCTGCACTGCTTTATATTCGTTTATTTTCCGTCTCTGCCATTACCTTATTATTTTATTTATCTGTGTGATCTTTGTCTCTCGGAACTGAACTTAAGCGTGACACTTGTGTTCACTCTCTCGAAATACACTCTCACACTTCGCACGTTTTTATTTTAAATATGTCTTACTTTGCAAATCGATTTATTTTTATGTTCTCTATTACTATGTCTAGCTAAATCCCTTGTGCTGGGATGTGAGGATCGTCATTCTGACGGTGCTCCGCATGACATCTCTTTAGAAATACTTTAGGGGCTGTTTTTTATTTTAATTAAAATCTTCTGAACTTCAATTGATCGGTCATTACGTAAATGAGACCGTGTTTTTGTTTGCGTAATGACTGTGACTAGATCGGGTAAGATCGAAAGTCGTCCGACACTTTAGAAAAGAGTTTGTTAGTTGTTAATTGATAAATACAGGGAAGCACTTTATTGATTAACTAGGAAAGTTTTATATTATTAAAAAGAGGTTTTAAAACTATTTTCGGACGCGTTTATAGATTTAGGATCCGGGTGGCCGAGCATATGCCGGAAACCCTTTGGTATAAAATATTTTCAATCGAAAGCACTTTTTAACTAAGTCTTAGAGGTAATTACATAAAAAAAGGACTTTATCACTTTAACACAAGGAGCGATCGGTGCAGCGTGAGCGGCTAGTATAGATTAAAGGTTAGGTCTGGTTCCGATCACGCTAACGCGGCGGATCCTTTTTAATTAACTCTTTTTCAAAGAAGAAAACATTGCCCCATAAGTATTACTAATTAGATGATAGGAGTATTGTTTGATTGATGTGAATTACATTCCAGTATAGTATTTATCTGATTTATTTCTATTTTCGTTCAGTAGAAAGCTTTTACCCCGATATTCATTAGCCTTAGATAAACAACGTAATAATAGTAATCGATAGATTGACATTGGTCTCTGTGGGAACGATAAATCTTTTATATTACTCTGACGTAATCCGTACACTTGCGGATAACACGCATCACTTGTCTCCAAAATGTGTAACCTCAAATTCACCAATTGCCTGTAACCTCTGAAGAATCTGCTCCATAGGAGCGGAAGAAACCTCAGATTATTGGCCACTATTTTGACAGGATTCAAGATGCAAAAAAATCAGCACAATTAGGCTATCTAATTTCTCCACGACCTTATTCCCATCACTCTGAACAACAATATCCCAAGAGTAAACAGGCCTGGGAGCACACATGAGAGTCGACAGAATAGTATCAGTGGCAAAAACTGTTGCTTTATCCTCATTAGCGAGCCTCTTGAGAATAGGGTCATTGTGACGCCCCCAATCTACACCCCCAAATAAACATGCATTTAAAGCAATAAAAGAAAAATTCAGAATTTGGTCAGAGTATATTTAAATTATCATTGCATAGACGCGGAAATCACATCAATTGAAACCAAACATTTCATACAACACCTGCCCATAAAGATATGCAACAGTGGGGTAGCAGATAACAGAGGAAGCTTTGTTCCTTACACCCACATATTCAAGTACAGAATAAAAGCGGAAAATCTGTACTGAACCTCATATATATATATATATATATATATATATATATATATATATATATATATATATATATCAACTAAAGAGTTTGTCATACATCAAGTTATACATGAACAAACCAAAACCTACATATACATAGTACACGATAAACACAAACGGCCACCCTAGCTACCCGGTGTCACATATCAGAGCCGACCGACAAAAAGGGTGAAGACACAAAGCTTCACAAAAGACCTCCAGCAACTCTAATCTGCAATGCCTCATAGAGCATTATAAAACGAGCAGAAGGGTGAGAAAAACAACCATAATATAAATGCATATAATTATGCACTACCACATAAACATATAACACATATTCTCACCACAACTCATCATATATCACAATATAGATATATCATCAAGCATATTCATTATGCATACATTCACCATTATCATCATTCCACATAAACATACATGTTATGTCTACTATGTCACAATCATCACATCTCACTCAATATATATCGCAAGGCATATATATATATATATAAAACCAAGCATATTCCTCATAATGCTTATCATTCAACATAAACACACATATTCATGTTTATCCATCCATGCACACCGGCACAATTCTACTCATTCCACATCAACATATACATATATATGTTTATTCATCAATGCACAAATACAATGATGACAAATGCAACTCATAGAGACCGACTCACGACTCTATGCAGATGCATGCGGTACCGACTCATCACCCGAGCTCAATTGAAGAACTCAATGGAAATATCCTCCCTGCCGGGCCTACGATATTTCCCCATCGCTCATACCATCATGGCATCCGATGTTTCTGGATTATTCACGCAGACACAATCCAATTGCTCAAACCCCACAAGGGCGCACAATCATTCTGAAGATTCCCACGGAATCAAGTGTAACTCATCGCAACGATTACACCCATTGACTACGCAATGTTCAGAGGATCCTCAATGATCATTTGTGTAATCAATCACTCACACCCAACAGGGACGTGATATTACACCCGATTCTCCACGGAATCGCGACACATGAATGCATGTCATGATGTTTCTCATACAAAATGACCACATACACTCATGCAATGCACACATATTTCACCATATAGTCATGCATATACCATTAAATACACACATTGCAAGTTCTTGCCTTTCGGCCATAATTCATCAACCACAACAATTACAACAACTTGTCACACGCTTCAACATCATCACATTCATGCATTGCAAAACAATTCAAACAATGCATTTCAAACCATAAAGGTCACCACACAACATACATTGAATTTCACATAAACAATGTATTTACCGCACAACAACAACGTTATCACAACATCGCATCACAACACCTTATCACGACATCTCATTACATATACTCACGTCATATAACCGCACACAAGCTATACGTTACATATCAAAAGCATATAACATGATAACACATTATTCGCATACCAATACGACTGTAAAAATCCGACAAAACAACACTTTCTCAAAACCACAACAAATATAATTCATCTACTGACCTCCAACCCATTTTTAATAGAAAGAACATTTCATAAGCTTTCCAACGATATAAAGAACGTCCCGATCCGAGTTACGGATCAAGAGTTATGAATTTTCAAAAGTTAAGAATTTATTAAGAAACAGCCAAATTCGCCTGGCCACTTGAGAATTCGCCTGGCCAAACCTCTTTCGCCAGCACTCCGCCTGGCCAATCACCATTCGCTAGCACTTCGCCAGCACTTCGCCTGGCGAATCTCCATTCGCCAGCACTTCGCCTGGCGAGCTAGTGGCGAGTCACCAAATTAGAAAAAAACTCCAAGAGTTACAGAAGCTACCCCTTTCTGTAATTCCAATTTCGCCTGGCGACTTACTAATTCGCCTAGCGAATCTGCCTTCGCCAGTACTTCGCCTGGCGAGCTAGTGGCAAAACCCAATCCGCCTGGCGAATCCCAAATTCGCCTGGCGAATCACACCAGAACCAGAAAAATGCTGTTACGGGTTACACGATCCAAAACCCCCAAAAACCTCATTTTCCACTCCAAATCAATTCCAACAGCAAAATAATTATCAGCAATGATTCATAAACACATGGTAATCATACTACACAAATTATATCGATTTCCGACCGTAAAAACATCGATTCCTCACATATCTCTCATTTCCAACCTAGAATTCAAAAGTTATGGAAAGACAAGAAACATCCAAGCAAACACATACATAATCATACACAATCATACCATAATCGAGTTTCACACCCTTACCCGATTAAATCGATTCCTAGAAGTTGTTTTCTTTGATTCCTAGCTTTTCCTCTTTTTCTCTCTTTTCTCTTCTTTCCCTTCTCTTTTCTTCTTCTCCTTTTCTTTCTCTTACTATTTTTCTTTCTTTTCTAATTCTCTCTATTTCTATTTCTTTCTCTTTTTCTTTCTTTTACTAACTTAGTAAATAATTAGGGAAAAGACTAAAATACCCTTACTCTCAATTATCTCTCAAACGATCCCAAAATGCGATAAAATATAATAACAGTACAAAATAACATATTATCACACCAAAGTCATAAATAAAAATAATATAATACTCAAAATAATTTAATCGACTCGATTAAATAAAATGGTCAAAAATGGGGCGTTACAACTCTCCCCCACTTGGAAATTTTCGTCCTCGAAGATATTACCGAGACGAACAACTCCAGACACGACTCTTGTATCCGACCAACCAACATCAGGCCTACCACAAGGCACACCACAAACAACACGACAACGACGACCACAACAACGACAAGATGCAAAGCCCATACAATGCACTTGACGACTAACACACAACTCAAAGAATACACAAAACACAACTCCCAGGTTCACTCTTGAACCGAAACACAACAGGATCATTACCCTCTCCTTAGGTAACACTCCCCTAATCCCCCACACAGGAATTAGCTACACATACTCGAACCATCACCATGGAAATGAGGCACAACACAAACAAGAACATAAAGTTCCACGACACGACAAGGTCTCAACAACATCAACAAAACAAGAATACCAACCTCCTTGTCACACAACCTTATCACATCAATGCTACGATTCGCCAATCGAACTTATAACCAAAACATCCATCTACTTAGTAACCCATGAACATTATTCACGCCTCTCACCTAACACTTCCATTCTGAAACATCCAATGGTCTCAACATTCCTACAGATCTCCAACGTCCCACCTAAGAACTCTTATAAGTCGCACACACATATACGAAATGTGCTACATCACGCTTCTGCTGCGCACTCTGATGACTCGTAACCATCGAAACTACCCATCTCACGTCCAAAGTCTAACTTTTCACATACTTCCCAACAACTACTGTTCACATTCTTTCGTGTTATCTTACACCCCAGACACAAGCCTCTGAATTGCTCAAACAATTCTAATCCACAGACCACCAAAACTGACATACATAGAAACTTCCGACTTAATTCCTCTGATACAACAATAACTCTTCACAAATGATAATCTAAGTCAAATTCATAACTCATCACAAATTCTAACCATTCTCGTTGTCTCTATTCCTTCAGACCAAACCAGTACTCAATATTCTTGTAATTGCCAACCACTTCAAATCTAGAATCATAAAAATAATACTTCTTATAATCCAACATAATACCACTACAACTAATCCCACAATAGTACTGATCCTTTCACGAATCTTCAATTGTCGAAAAACACAAGCCACGACTTTACTCTCTTACGTTAACACACCAACTATACTCATCAAGATACATCCCAAACAATCGACCTCACCTTTGCAAGTCAACCGAAGTAACGAAAACACTAATCTTGGAAAAGCCTTCCATACCCTTCGATAATAACCAACAAAATCCAATAAGTTTCTAATCACCTTTAACTAACTTCGAAGCCTCTACTCAAACCATCACTACGCTTGTCAAACATTCCAACAATTGTAATTCTAATCAAACTCAACCAATACCATACCCTTTACTTAATCCTGAAAGTAAACACTTATTCTCAATTATCACCATATACCACGGTCCGTACTCCACACACAATTCCTGCTCTTGACAATCCAAATTCCATCCTATTACAACATCCAACCAAAAAAAAGGAACTCTCAAATATTACATCCACCCCTAAGGGTTTCCTCAAGGTTTCTGTAATCTCTATACCATCACAGAATTTCAAATCGTTTGCGATTCGTCACAATTCAAAACTTAAGCTATGCAAAACACAACCGCAAATTCCCATACTACTCACTTAGCAGATAGAGCCTCGACTATTCACTGTTGTCCAACTAAGTTCACACTTTACTCTTTGAGAACAACCATTAGTAATACTCAATCATTATCCCTCAGAGACATTCCAACTTAATCCACATACACAAACCTCTAATCCGTCTCATCTTCTGATATAAGAATTCTCATCGATTCAACAACGCAATCTGTAACCATCAAACAAAATCTTGATTCCGCATCACCGTCAGATATAAAGCCTTCCTCAACTTGACAAAATAATCCGCAATCATTTCCTTAAATTTCAAGTCATTCATTCCGCACCACTATCAAAGCCGGAAAGACACGTCCATTCCATCCAACATAATTCCCGTCTGCTATCAACAAGAGATTAAGGGTGATCAGTTCCTTAATTTGTCAATAGACAGCCGACAACCATGATGAGGCATAAACCGTCTCCACCAAACTATAATAGCATACCTTACATCCTATACACAAAACTACCTAAGGCACAACTCCTTAGTTGACATAAACCTTACCTCCGCATTCCTTCTTGAACCAGAAACCACACTTATAACCTTGTAATACATAACACACTGAGCCAACGCTCCACACCTGAAGCACTTGGAGAAGTACCAGCTTCTCCCCCACTTATCTCATTCTAATTCCTCCAACTGCAAACACACTAAATCCATCCCAAGTCTTTACCACAAATGGTTAAAGAACAATTTAAACAAACCAAAGAAGAAATTACCGACCCCTAAGCAGAAGTATCGATAACCATCTTACTACTCCAAGAAGACCGCAACAAATTCAAACACTTCGCGCACTCACACGAAATAAATGAATGAGTCGTCCCAATATCAATAATAGCAATTAAAGGCATACTATTAATAAACAAGTACCTTGAGTCAAACGATCCATACTAGTAGTCTCATCTCCTGCCAATGCAACAACCTTCCTACCAGTCTGAGCTCCCTTCGGTTTCGTACACCCCGGGCTAATATGACCTGTTTCACCACAGTTGAAACACCGTACATTAGTTTTCCTACAATCCGCTGCGACATGTCCCGAACCTCCACACTTGGAACATTTCAGTTTATTCCTCCAACAATCCATCTGACGATGTCCTACTTCCCCACACTTGTAACACTTAATGTAACACCTCAGAGGACCAGGCATTCCTCCCCCACTACGAGACTGTTGTTTCCCTTTCCTGTCATTCACATTCTCATAGGGAGTAGCACGCACCTTACGATTCTCTTCGTAACTCCTACAACTGTTCACCAAATCATAAAACCTTCTAATCCTCTGATAAGCGATTGCCCGTTTAATCTCCGGACGCAATCCGTTCTCATACTTCACACACTTAGAAAATTCAGCAGTCGCTTCCGGATAATGAGGATAAAACTGCACCAGTTCCACAAACTTAGCAGTGTAGTCAACAATAGACATGTTGCCTTGTTTTAGTTCCAAAAATTCAATCTCTTTCTTTTCCTTCACACCCTCAGGATAATACTTCCTCCGAAACTCTCGGCTAAATAAATCCCAAGTAACCTCTTCATCATCCACTTCCAACACTTGGCGCAAACTAACCCACCAATCAGCTGCTTCTTCCTCCAGCATGTAAGTACCCAGTCTCACCTTATCCTCTTCGGCACAATCCATCACATGGAAGATTCTTTCAACCTCTTCAAACCAAAATTGTGCACCATCAGGATCATATCTTCCCTTGAAGATAGGCAGCTTATTCTTTCCGAACTCATCATTTCCCAAAACATTCGGTACACCCTGCACAATCCGAGCCATATTCTGTTCATTCAATTACAGAAACTATGGTTAACCAACAACTCAACAGAACACAACTGCCGCACAACAGCAACTCGCCCAAGACGACAGACACAACTGACACAAACTGACACGGACTGGCTCTGATACCACTTAATGTGACGCCCCCAATCTACACCCCCAAATAAACATGCATTTAAAACAATAAAAGAAAAATTCAGAATTTGGTCAGAGTATATTTAAATTATCATGGCATAGACGGGGAAATCACATCAATTGAAACCAAACATTTCATACAACACCTGCCCATAAAGATATGCAACAGTGGGGTAGCAGATAACAGAGGAAACTTTGTTCCTTACACCCACATATTCAAGTACAGAATAAAAGCGGAAAATCTGTACTGAACCTCATATAAATATATATATATATATATATATATATATATATATATATATATATATATATCAACTAAATAGTTTGTCATACATCAAGTTATACATGAACAAACCAAAACCTACATATACATAGTACACGATAAACACAAACGGCCACCCTAGCTACCCGGTGTCACATATCAGAGTCGACCGACAAAAAGGGTGAAGACACAAAGCTTCACAAAAGACCTCCAGCAACTCTAATCTGCAATGCCTCATAGAGCATTATAAAACGAGCAGAAGGGTGAGAAAAACAACCATAATATAAATGCATATAATTATGCACTACCACATAAACATATAACACATATTCTCACCACAACTCATCATATATCACAATATAGATATATCATCAAGCATATTCATTATGCATACATTCACCATTATCATCATTCCACATAAACATACATGTTATGTCTACTATGTCACAATCATCACATCTCACTCAATATATATCGCAAGGCATATATATATATATAAAACCAAGCATATTCCTCATAATGCTTATCATTCAACATAAACACACATATTCATGTTTATCCATCCATGCACACCGGCACAATTCTACTCATTCCACATCAACATATACATATATATGTTTATTCATCAATGCACAAATACAATGATGACAAATGCAACTCATAGAGACCGACTCACGACTCTATGCAGATGCATGCGGTACCGACTCATCACCCGAGCTCAATTGAAGAACTCAATGGAAATATCCTCCCTGCCGGGCCTACGATATTTCCCCATCGCTCATACCATCATGGCATCCGATGTTTCTGGATTGTTCACGCAGACACAATCTGATTGCTCAAACCCCACAAGGGCACACAATCATTCTGAAGATTCCCACGGAATCAAGTGTAACTCATCGCAACGATTACACCCATTGACTACGCAATGTTCAGAGGATCCTCAATGATCATTTGTGTAATCAATCACTCACACCCAACAGGGACGTGATATTACACCCGATTCTCCACGGAATCGCGACACATGAATGCATGTCATGATGTTTCTCATACAAAATGACCACATACACTCATGCAATGCACACATATTTCACCATATAGTCATGCATATACCATTAAATACACACATTGCAAGTTCTTGCCTTTCGGCCATAATTCATCAACCACAACAATTACAACAACTTGTCACATGCTTCAACATCATCACATTCATGCATTGCAAAACAATTCAAACAATGCATTTCAAACCATAAAGGTCACCACACAACATACATTGAATTTCACATAAACAATGTATTTACCGCACAACAACAACGTTATCACAACATCGCATCACAACACCTTATCACGACATCTCATCACATATACTCACGTCATATAACCGCACACAAGCTATACGTTACATATCAAAAGCATATAACATGATAACACATTATTCGCATACCAATACGACGGTAAAAATCTGACAAAACAACACTTTCTCAAAACCACAACAAATATAATTCATCTACTGACCTCCAACCCATTTTTAATAGAAAGAACATTTCATAAGCTTTCCAACGATATAAAGAACGTCCCGATCCGAGTTACGGATCAAGAGTTATGAATTTTCAAAAGTTAAGAATTTATTAAGAAACAACCAAATTCGCCTGGCCACTTGAGAATTCGCCTGGCCAAACCTCTTTCGCCAGCACTCCGCCTGGCCAATCACCATTCGCCAGCACTTCGCCAGCACTTCGCCTGGCGAATCTCCATTCGCCAGCACTTCGCCTGGCGAGCTAGTGGCGAGTCACCAAATTAGAAAAAAACTCCAAGAGTTACAGAAGCTACCCCTTTCTGTAATTCCAATTTCGCCTGGCGACTTACTAATTCGCCTGGCAAATCTGCCTTCGCCAGTACTTCGCCTGGCGAGCTAGTGGAAAAACCCAATCCGCCTGGCGAATCCCAAATTCGCCTGGCGAATCACACCAGAACCAGAAAAATGCTGTTACGGGTTACACGATCCAAAACCCCCAAAAACCTCATTTTCCACTCCAAATCAATTCCAACAGCAAAACAATTATCAGCAATGATTCATAAACACATGGTAATCATACTACACAAATTATATCGATTTCCGACCGTAAAAACATCGATTACTCACATATCTCTCATTTCCAACCTAGAATTCAAAAGTTATGGAAAGACAAGAAACATCCAAGCAAACACATACATAATCATACACAATCATACCATAATCGAGTTTCGCACCCTTACCCGATTAAATCGATTCCTAGAAGTTGTTTTCTTTGATTCCTAGCTTTTCCTCTTTTTCTCTCTTTTCTCTTCTTTCCCTTCTCTTTTCTTCTTCTCCTTTTCTTTCTCTTACTATTTTTCTTTCTTTTCTAATTCTCTCTATTTCTATTTCTTTCTCTTTTTCTTTCTTTTACTAACTTAGTAAATAATTAGGGAAAAGACTAAAATACCCTTACTCTCAATTATCTCTCAAACGATCCCAAAATGCGATAAAATATAATAACAGTACAAAACAACATATTATCACACCAAAGTCATAAATAAAAATAATATAATACTCAAAATAATTTAATCGACTCGATTAAATAAAATGGTCGAAAATGGGGAAAAAAGTGAAAGGCTTACCCCAAGAGAAGATTTGAATAATTCCGTATTGGACCCTTTCCTCACCAAGTTACTAAACTAGGAATCTCGTTGTATGACTTCAAACAAGAAGAGTTGATCGCCCTGCTCAGGAAGAACATTGACTTATTCACATGGGTGCCTCAAATATGATTTGCATAGATAATAGAGTGGTGTGTCATCACCTCGCCATAGACCCATAAATTAAACAAGCATCTCATAGAAAATTCAAAGTTTGCGAAGAAAAGAGAAAAATCATAGACGAAGAAGTTTAGAAGTTGACAGGCATCAGCTGTAACACCCTAAACCCCCGCGATAATTAATAATAAAATATCAGAGTAAAATAAAACATACAACGTTTAGGATGCTACTTTCAACAATACACCTGCTAATGCATACGACATGTAACAAATAAATATCATCAATAAAACCATACTTAATTGATCTCCTCATATAGCAGCGGAAATTCAACTAAAACATAACATGTTTAATACCATCATCAATTAAATAAAAGCCACAACGGACAATAAAATAAATAACAATAGGCGTTCCAAATCCCCAGTGTTACACATCAGAGCAGACACCGACTCAACGAAATAAAATAGAAGACTTCATCTTCACTAACTTCAACTCCGCACTAATCTTGATTATCTGTACGTTACCCATATAGAGGTAACATTCACACAGAAGGGGTGAGATTCTCAAATCAACAAAAGAAATGCATAATATAAATATAAAAGTAATTAATCAATTACACCATTCACCCTATCATTGCTACACCAACGAAATCAAACTTTTTCACATAAGCAGAAAATCATACAAATCTCAAATACAACACAACATAATGCAATGCAATGAGACTCACAACTCGACTCAATGCATGTGGTACCAATTCGATCCCTTTTTCATGATCATAATTCCCGTCGGAATTTCCATATAAGTCGTTCACACCCCACATGGGCACACGACATCCGTGATCGCTGACACCCCACATGGGCACAAGATCACCTCAACAACAACAACAACAAAACAATTATATTTCAAAGAAATCTGGATAAGACGCTCACACCCCACATGGGCACACGACTTATCACACAACTTATGCAACATAGCATGCATACAACGATAACATACAACGATAACTAAATGCATATGACTAACAATAAGCCAATAAATCACACCACAACTATCCAACACGCGACATATACCTTCCAAAACATGCAAAAATCGCAATCCATACCTACAACACGCATTCACACAACCGAATTCACCATTTCAACGTGTAACACATAACAACATACACGAAAATCAAATTAACGCATCAATAGTTTGAATTCTGATACTGAAATTAATTTTAACAAAAAGTACATGAAACCATCTTTCCAACGATTCGAACGGTGGCTGAAATGGACATACGGATTAAAAGTTATGAATTTTTAAAGTTTAAGAAAATTAAGTTCGTACAGCAGCAAAACAACACTGTCATGCTCGCTGCGAGTTCACCCAGCGAACTATCATTCGCTAGGATTTTGCCTAGCGAAGTCTCTGGCGAACAACCCCTCCCATACAAAAACCCGAGACTCACGTTTTCTCCTCCCCATTCGCTTCTCATTCGCCCAGCGAACTGGAGTTTGCCAGGAGTTCGCCCAGCGAACTGGGGCGAACTTTTCCACCTCTCATTCTAGAATTTCTCTTCTTTCCCTTCGCTCGCTACCTCATTCGCTTAGTGAATCTGGGGCGAATATTCGCCCAGCAAACTATTATTCGCACGACGAAGTACGCGATTCTACAATTCTGCAGTTGCGATTTCAACACGATTCAATCCCAACCCTTCTCTGATTCCACCCACAAACATCCTCATAAATGCAAATATAATCACAGATTATCATACAATCAATTAGGAACACATAAACCACAATTCAACCGGTTAATTTATGCATTTTTCCTCTTGTCAAAACCCCTGATATGCAAAAATCCCAAAATCCCAAATCAACACAAACAACACATAGGGATGATCCTAATGGTTTATCTACCCTCACACAAACATTATACAACCCTTAAGAGATTAAAGAACCCCACCCTTACCTTAGTGTTCTTGAAAAAAACTTATCCTTAACAATGGAGTCTCTTTTCCCTTGCCTTAGCTCTGACCTCTCCTTTTTTATGCTTTTCACGTACTGAATAGTTTTTCCTCTCCTAACCCCCTTTTCTATTTTCTAATATTCCTTTTAATTTCATATTATTATTATTATTATTATCTCAATATTATTATTATTATTATTATTATTATTATTATTATTATTATTTTACTAATTAAATAATAATAACAATATTTCTTAATAATTCACATTAATAATATTAATCAAATATTCCTAATATTAATTAATTAATTACTAACCACACCACCCTTCTCTACACAATTTGGTCACACACCCTCAACACCTTAATCTCTATAATTCTAAGGTCACTACCCCATACTAAGGGCAACCCAAACACGACCAAAACACGCATAATCACACACATATACACAACATCATATAATTCTAATTACGAAAAAAAATAAAAATAAATCTGGGTGTTACATCAGCTTCATAACAGAGACAAAAAAACCCTTTTGTGGTTTGCTAATATGGTTTTTGTGAGAAAGGGGTCGAGCAAGTGGTTGACGTGCATTGATTTCACCGACCTTAATGTCGCATGTCCCAAATATTTATACCCTATCTCTAACATAGATTGTATGATTGATGAATCTTTTAGTTATATGGTGTTCAGATTCATGGATCCCTATTCGGGGTACATCCTGATTAAAATAGATCCCAAAGGTTAACCTAAGACAGAGTTCATGTCCAACCTTAAAGACTATTACTACAACGTCATGCCTTTTTGGCTCAAGAACCTTGACAATGCTTATTGTTAGTTCTTGGATTGGCTGGAATTTTGGTAAAACAAAGTATGTTCAATGTTGATGTCAAGGTAGTGATGCTGCAACATTGAGACTTAACACTGGGCTGTGTTAAGTGTTTAAATTGCTGAAGTTTGGATGTCTGATGTCACATGTCCGATGTTGTGACATTAGATCTGCAGAATTAATAACATCAGGTTGTGATGTTGTTAGGGTTTGCGTGTTAGCTGGAATTGTGGATAGCTGTTAGTCTCATTGGATGAGAATATCTTGGGATAGATATTTTCTGCTGCATAGGAGATCTGGTGCAGATTTGTAGGAGATTTAAAAGGTTGAAGATTTGAAAAGATTTTAGGAGAAAATCTGTTTTGAATATTCAGTTTTAAATAACAAATCAAGTCAGATATTGTAGCAGTCCAAGCCCAATTCAGGTTGCTATTTAAAGCGCACAAGACCAAAGGAAAAGGTACATAAATACAGAGAGAAGATCAAGAGCATAGGCTGAGTGTCTTGAGTATTTTGTACGAGTTTGTATACACCATTCTAGGTTGAATTGGTGAGTCATTTTCTGTCCTCTCTTAGAAGCTGTGAAGCAATAGAGAGTTATTACTTGATCAAAGCTGTGAAGCAGAATCAAGGTGTGATTGAATTGTAGGGATTGAGTAGTGTTCTCATATCTAAGTGGTTTCTTAGGTAGGAAGTCACTAGTAGAAATTAACTTTAGGAGATTGTCAACTGGGTTGTTGAGTCTGTAAATTAATTCTACAAGTAGTGAATTTCATCCCTGGCTTGGTAGCCCCCAGACGTAGGTAGTTTGTCCATTGTGCAGAGTATGTTGTTGTGACATCGCACCTTAACATCACACGTCTGATACCAGAATTTCAATTGGTATCAGAGCAGGCATCCTGTCTGTCTTTGGGTGAGATCTAGGGAAGTTACTTTCTGGTGTAAAGATGGACAAAGAAGTTGGAGGATTTGTCAACAGACCCCCTATTTTGGATGGATCCAATTATGACTATTGGAAGCCAAGGATGACTACTTTCTTAAAATCCTTGGACAACAGGGCATGGAAGGCCATTATTAAAGAATGGAAAGCACTGGTCGTGTGTGAGAAAGATGATGCTGGCAAAGATAAAGAAGGCACCTCAAAGCCAAACCTGAAGAAGAATGGACCAAGGAAGAAGATGAGCTTGCCCTTGGTTATTCCAAAGCTCTGAATGCAATCTTCAATGGAGTGGATAAAAACATATTCAGGCTGATCAACACATGTGAAGTTGCTAAGGAAGCATGGGATATTTTGAAAGCTACACATGAAGGAACATCTAGAGTTAAGATGTCAAGACTTTAGCTTCTAACATCGAAGTTTGAGAGTCAGAAGATGAAGGAAGATGAGACTATACATGACTTCCATATGGGTGTGCTTGAGCTGGCGAATGCATCCAGTGCCCTTGGTGAAAAAATGTCAGAAGAAAAGCTTGTAAGGAAGATCCTTAGGTCCCTTCCTAAGAAGTATAAGATGAAGGTAACTGCCATTGAAGAATCACAAGACATCAGCAAGATGAGAGTTGATGAGCTCATTGGATCTCTTCAAACTTTTGAGCTTGGGTTGAATGAGGAAGAACCAGAAAAGAAGCCAAAGAGTATAGCCTTGGTGTCAAATGATCAAGAAGAAAAAGGAAATAGTTATGAATCCCAGGAGGACTTATCTCAGGCCATAGTTATGTTGGGAAGGCAGTTCAACAAAGTGTTCAAGAGGATGAACAATAACTCCAGGCCTAATGTCAAGAACATATCTTCTGACACCAGCAAGTCAAAAGAGAAGGATGAAGAGAAAACTGCCCAAGATAAAGGAGTTCAATGCTTTGAGTGTGAAGGGTATGGACATGTTAAGAAAGAGTGTCCCACCTTCTTGAAAAAGCAGAAGAAGGGCATGACAGTTTCCTGGTCTGACTCTGAAAGTGAAGGTGAGTCAGCAAAGCATGTTAGAGCTTTGATAGGAACTATTGTTTCTGATGATGATTCTAGTGATGGGGAAATAACCTTTGAGGAGCTAGCTTCTACTTATCAAGAGCTTTGCTTAAAAAGTGTTGAGATTTGTCAAGAAAACAAGTGTCACAAGCAACAGATTGCTCAGCTTGAGAATGAAAAAGCTGATCTGGAAAATGAAGTTGTACTAGTTAAATCTCAACTTGATCAGATGGCGAGATCTGTTAGGATGATGAACAGTGGTACAACTACTCTTGAAAAGATTCTTCAGTCAGAGAAAGCTGTTGGAGATAAATCAGGTATAGGATATATGGCTAGCACTTCAGGAACAAAGAAGGAGGTGTCTCAACCATTGTCTCAACATCAAACCAAGAGACAGGATCCTACCCCTAAGAAGATTGTTCAGCCTCAGAATGTTGAGAAAAAGAATGGTCCCCATCAGAGGAAGATGCGGCTTCGAGGAGCTAGTCAGTATATGCCTCCCCAATATCACATGAGCATGCAAGCTGCAAGGTTCAAACAGAACATGTCTCATCAGAAGTCTCAACATCAGGGTAACTGGCATAGAAATGAATACAACAATGTTGTGCCTCATTACTATGGAAGAAGGAAGCCTCATCACCATAGGAGACAACCTAGGAGACAGCATCCGCAGTACAGAAGTAGACAATCCAACCATGGAAGAAGGAGACAACATTATGGGTGGCAGCCACATCAATATCATCATAATGGTAGAAGATATAAAAAATTCAGAGGTGACAGAGTTAGATGCTTCTATTGTGGAAGGTTTGGACATATGCAGTACTCTTGTTTTAAATTGCATGGTTATCCACAATCTGTCCCTCTAACCAGACAGAAGGAGGTCAGACCCAAAGTTGCTAAACAATGGGTTCCTAAAGCTCGGGTCACGTGTCTATTGGCTCATACCTCAGATGTATATGTTGCCTTGGATGCATGGTACTTTGACAGTGGATGTTCAATGCACATGACTGGATCAAAGGAGCAGTTGGTGGAGTTCAATCCTTGCCATGCAAATAAGGTTGTGTTTGGGAATGGAGAAAAAGGAGTAGTAGAAGGAAGTGGAAGAGTGAAGAATCTTGATGGTCTTACTCTTGATAGTGTGATCCTTGTTCAAGGTTTGAAGGCTAATTTGATCAGCATAAGCCAGTTGTGTGATGAAGGTTATAAAGTTAGCTACACCAAAGATGAGTGTGTGGTATCTGGTGAGCATAATCAAGTTGTTATGAAGGGTGCCAGAACCAAAGATAACTGCTAGCAGTGGATTTCCCTTGAAGGAAATTCAACTAATGATGTTCAAGTTGATGTTATAACTTCAGACTACGACATCAGAATGCTGAAAGATCACTCAGAGTTAATCAGTTCTGATGAGAATCCTTTTAAAAAGTCTTTATGGAGGGAGAAAATTAGTGACTGGTCTTTAAGAGGTACTCAAAATCAGGCGCCTTACCACATTGATTCTATATCAAGACTCATCAAAGCATTCTCATTGCAACGGTTCATCTTCCTGAATCTCAACAGAATAGAAAGATCTTCTCTAAACCTGGTCTGTTACAAAGGAACGATGTCTTCCCCATCCAAGAACTCTGAGTCTCAACGACCTGCGCATGTACGAACTAGGGTTTCTTCGGAAAAAGAACTTGTTGACAAAGAACATATTCCTATGGCACTTCCCGAGTCAGGTAACCCTAAACCTTCAACCAAGTTGAATAAAACAGAAACTAGGTCATCATTCTCTCAAGCTGTTGCGGAGAAGTATGATGTGGACATGCATTTGGAGCAGATTGCTACCAAAATTCTTGAGATGGGAATACGTGTGAAAGGGATTTCTGTCCCTTTAAGGCAAATTCCTGCTGAACAGGTGGACTCTCAAGGTGAGGACACAAATCTTCAAAGACTGGCCTTGTCTGTGATTCAAGACGCTGAAGGAGGTAGTAAAGAGAAGACCTTGAAGATACTGATGTCATCCTTGATGTCAGAACATCGTCCCCTAGGAATGAAAGTCACAGGCGTAAAGGGAGGGATCAGGTTGAGGTTATAGATATTGAGGACTCATCTGATGGTGATATCATTGGTAATGCAAGAAGAAGGAAGGATAAGAAAAGGACTTCAGTTGCAGACTCTCCCAAGTCGTGGAGCAAAGTTGCCAGGTCTGGCAAGAAGAGGAGAATCAGGGAAGAATCAGATTCAGAGTGTGATGTTCAAGACATCAACCCTGTAATGAACAGAGCTGCTGATTAAGTGCCTGATAACATCTCATTTCACTGTGCCAGAAGTGCATCCATGTGGAATTGTGTGAGCCAAAGAAGGATAGCTCTGGAAAGAGAGGTAGTAGCAAATGACTTAGAGTCTACTGGAATTATAGATCTAATTAAGTTTGCTGGTCTCATAAGGACTGTGTCAGGATTGACTAATTGCTATGATAGACTGGTCAGAGAATTTAGAGTGAATATCCCTGAGTCTATTGATGACAGCAAAAGCCTAACCTTCAGAAGAGTTACCGTCAGAGGTAAGTGTGTCTGGTTCTCTCCTAAGGTGATCAATGCCTACTTAGGAAGAAGTGAGGAAGAATATGGAGAATTAGAAGTTTCTAATAATGTTATCTGCAAAGAAATCATAGCTGGTCAGGTAGAAGTTTGGCCTTCAAAAGGAAAGTTATCAGCAAGTTTATTAAGTGTGAAATATGCTCTTCTTCATAGAATAGGTGCTGTTAACTGGTTTCCTACTAACCACAAGACCTCTATTTCTGATGGGTTGGGAAAATTAATTTATGCCATTGGAACAAGGAGAATAATTGATTACGGCTCTTACATATATAATCAGACTATCAAGCGTGCTGCAACAAGAGCTGTGAAATTGCCTATTGCATTTCCATCCCTCATTTGTGGGATAATACTGTCTCAGCATCCTGGGCTTCTTCACCAAAATGATAGTGTGTGTAGAAGGAAGCCTGAATTGTCCTTTCATCAAAAGCTGTTTAAAGGAAAACATGTTGCTGATAATGTCAAGGCATCTGCCTCAACATCTACTAATGTCAAGACTGATATGATTTCTGAACTAGAGGAAGCCTGTAAAGAACTAGAGGAAGTCATCAGAGTAAACATTGAAAGGAAGGACAAGTTTAAAAAATTACTTATGACTCTGAAGATGCAGGAAAAAGAAAGTGAGAAAGTAGTTGCTGATAAGACAGATGAGTCTGACAATGACAGTTCAAAAGAAGATGAAGAAGATGATGATCTCAGCTTTTAATGTGTCTCTTATTTAGTAGTTTTAGTTTTATTTTCTGTTTTTGTTTAAGCACTTAATGTGCCGGTTATGTAACTTGAATTTTATGTTGTTATATGCACCTTTTTATGTTGTTCTCTTCTATGATTTGTTTTGTCTGGTTGCTCACTGTGAGGCTAACAATGAGAGCTAGGAATGTACTAACTGTAGTTAATAGGGCTTCTGATTGAAGCTTGTCTAATTGTGGCTAAAAAGGGAGAGAAGTAGCCAAAGAAAGAGAGCCAAAAGTACAAATGTCAAATGCTGTCAAAAGAGTTGCTGTCAAAGGAATTTGTTTGCTATAGTACAGTAGTGCAGATATTAAGGGGGAGAAACTGCTGAAATGTTGAACAACTGCTATGCTGGCTTTTGCATTGAGGGGGAGTGCTTGCTCATTGCTGCTAATAATGAAATATGTGCAGCTGTTGAACTTGGTGATGTAACAGAGTTTTGTGAAGTGAATTGAAGATGCTGCTGCTGCTTGGAGGTTTAAATGATATTATTGATGTTTTTCCGCTGCTGAAGTCTCTGAAGGTGCAGAGTGCAGAGTTTGTTTTAGCCAAAATTAGCCAAAGGGGGAGATTGTTAGTTCTTGGATTGGCTGGAATTTTGGTAAAACAAAGTATGTTCAATGTTGATGTCAAGGTAGTGATGCTGCAACATTGAGACTTAACACTGGGTTGTGTTAAGTGCTTAAATTGCTGAAGTTTGGATGTCTGAGGTCACATGTCCGATGTTGTGACATTAGATCTGCAGAATTAATAACATCAGGTTGTGATGTTGTTAGGGTTTGCGTGTTAGCTGGAATTGTGGAGAGCTGTTAGTCTCATTGGATGAGAATATCTTGGGATAGATATTTTCTGCTGCATAGGAGATCTGGTGCAGATTTGTAGGAGATTTAAAAGGTTGAAGATTTGAAAAGATTTTAGGAGAAAATCTGTTTCGAATATTCAGTTTTAAATAACAAATCAAGTCAGATATTGTAGCATTCCAAGCCCAATTCAGGTTGCTATTTAAAGCGCACAAGACCAAAGGAAAAGGTACAGAAATATAGAGAGAAGATCAAGAGCATAGGCTAAGTGTCTTGAGTATTTTGTACGAGTTTGTATCACCATTCTAGGTTGAATTGGTGAGTCGTTTTCTGTCCTCTCTTAGAAGCTGTGAAGTAATAGAGAGTTATTACTTGATCAAAGCTGTGAAGCAGAATCAAGGTGTGATTGAATTGTAGGGATTGAGTAGTGTTCTCATATCTAAGTGGTTTCTTAGGTAGGAAGTCACTAGTAGAAATTAAGTTTAGGAGATTGTCAACTGGGTTGTTGAGTCTGTAAATTAATTCTACAAGTAGTGAATTTCATCCCTGACTTGGTAGCCCCCAGACGTAGGTAGTTAGACCGAACTGGGTGAACAATTTGGTGTGTTATTCTGCTATTTATTTTGTCCATTGTGCAGAGTGTGTTGTTGTGACATCGCACCTTAACATCACACGTCTGATACCAGAATTTCACTTATCATAGGATCATGTATGCGGTGTTCTCCAAGAAAATATAACACTACCTAAAGGTTTACATCAATGACATGATTATAAATACATAAGAAGAGGGAATCCATGCATAAGACTTAAAGGATATCCTAGGGTCAGTTACGAGCTATAACATACACTTGAATCTAGCCAAGTGTTCACTTAACATACAACCAGGAAAGTTCTTAGGCTTCATGGTCCCAAAAAGGGGCATAGAGGCAAACCCGGACAAATGCCAAGTCATCATAAACATGAGGAACCCCTCAAATGTTTGGGAGGTTCAACAACTAAACCAATGCTTAGCTTCCCTCTACACATCCTTTTCTATGTATGTGACAAGGCCTTCCAATTTTTTTGTTATGTTGAATAAAAATGAGAGGCTTGATTGGACGGGGGAATCCGAACAGGAATTATAAGAGTTGAAGGAGTTCTTGCCATCACCGCCCATTCTGACACACTCAATAGTAGGTTCGCCGTTATATCTTGATGACTTCTCGGCAAGTGTACCGATAATGTTGCAGTAGTAAAAAGATCAAATCCGTAAGGATTGTGTTCGAACAAGACAATGATTTGTGCAATTTAATGTAAAACAGTAAAGAAGGGGGGTTTTGGAAGTTTCAGTGCAAAAAGTAAATAAACGAGAAAACAATGTCACAAAAGCGACCAGGTTTGTCGTAGAATCCTTTATTCCTCTATTGTTGATGTTTGATGCCATGTATGAATGATCTAATCACTATAACCCCATGGGGAATTAACAACACCTTTAAAGTCGATCCCTCATAAATTAAATCATTAACCACTACTTGGAGCTTTCTATCCCTAGTCTGCCAACGTAAGCATAGTTAGGTGATGTATAGAATGTTAACTCTCTATGCCACTACTCGGGTGTTGCGGTGAAAATCGGATAACAAGCTATTTATTAACTTGCATCATTTTCTTTTACAACCGACTTTGATTTATCCAAAGGAAAGGTTCAAGATCGTTAGAAAAACCTAAAGGGGGAGATCAAAGGTTCGGGGGTTGGTTACGCCTAGGGAAGGTATTAGCACCCTAAACGTCCGTAGTACTCTACGGGAACCTCTTGTTCTACTTGTTATCTTATGTTTGCTAAAGGTTTGAAACCCTAGGGGTTAGTATCTAAGTATACTCGACAAAGCATCGCACTTTGCGCCTACGTATCCTCGGGAATAGAATCAGAGTATGCGTAGTTCTACTTCTATTGAATGATTGACTGTGGTCAATATTCAGAGGGGAAATGAGTGTAACCTCATTGTAGAGTATAAGAACTCTCTAAATCTAGTTATAATGGTCCTAAGTTATGTTTTAGTCAATAGGGAAAGTGAGTATTCATTAGGATGAATATCACCAAGAGTGTAAGAACTCTCTCCTAAGGCTAGTTATAACTTATTGGCTCTTAGGAGGCCAAGAAGTGAAAGTCATCTCCTAAGAGGCTACTAAGGTAAGATGGGGGTTATGACTTTAAGAGTCAACGTTAATCACCTTCCTTTGGAATGGGGAAAAGATAATAGTTGTAGGATATGATAACAAGAGATATTGATAAAGATGAATAAGATAACAACAATAGCATGAGTATAGCAAGAAGTATTTCATAATAAAGTATGGATAAGATGGACATGATCATCATAGAAACATGTAAACAAAGACAAATCAATATGTTTCAATCGTAAGGAAGACAAACATAAGGAACACTCACAAGATAAAGAGGCATGATATTAAACTAATATGATATTTAAAGAAGAACAAAATTCACACATCCAAGTCAAACACATGATGAATCAAACATGGGATAAATTTATTCAAGTCCTTAACAAGATATTAGTGAATAAATACTCAAATTATTAATAAAGAGGACTCATAAATAAAACTAACAATTAGCCCAAAGATGGGTGATTTAAAATTCACATATTAATAATTAAACTTAAATAAACAATTTAAGAAATAAATTGATAATTAAAATTAAATAAAGATAAAATATTTTTGGAATATTTTTGAAATAAAGAAAAAAGTTTTAAATAAAATAAAAAAAGTCTTTTAAAAAAAGATTTGGAAAAAAAATAGTTGAAAATAGAAAAATAAAATAAATAAAAACGTAGGGGGGGGGGGGTGCTGTAAGTAAACTTAACTAGTTGAAAAATGTAAAGGGATGTGAAATGGGCCAAAAACTGGGGTGGTGATAGCAAAACAGGCCCAGGCGAGTGTAATAAGAAAGCAAAAGAAAAAAACACAAAAGGATGGTCTGGGGGGGGGGGGGGGGGGGGGTTCGAACCCCAGACCTTCTTCAAGCAGCGCGCATCACAAACCACTGGGGTGGCTATACTTCCAATGTATATGCCCACCCCATTAATACATATACCATGCGAAAATGAAAAAAATACCATTTTAATAAAACAAAGAAATGTCACACGGACCAGCTAGGAACATAACATCAACCAGTCACATATTCTCTTAAGTTGCAAAACGACAAAACTAACCATGGCCAATCACAATGCATTTTTTCTTTTCTTCATGCAAAAACTTAAGAGCTTATCGTGAAAATAAATAAACAGCAGCAATGAGATGGCTTATCATCATCTTGTTCAGCCATTATTCCCATCAAATCTCCATCAAAATTAGTAAAACAAAACACTACCTTATACTACCCAAGGCAAGGAGTATTAATGTACTTCATATAACTTAAGACAAGAACATGATAATTGTGAAAAATGACCTGGAAAGGTTGTATTCAGAACTGATATCACACATCTACCATGCCAATCAAAACCACGCTGTACTCTCTCATTTCTAATCTAAACTAAAACATGACAGACAGTCTGAGAGTAAACTCAAACTTCAAACTTCAATATGAAAACAAAACCTTATATGCTCCAAACCAACAACAAAACATGGCATGTGTCACAACAAGCAAACTCACGCATTATTATTTATAGTATCATTTGAACAAAACTGACTTAAGAAATAGATATCACATGATAATAACATGAATAGATGATCATGGCATATCGAATATGGAGGAAAAAGGGTGAGAGTTACCTCTGCTTGCAGTGAGCTTCTAAAGGTTCCAACGACTGAGTTTCTTCCTCCTCAAACTGAAGGCTGCTGCGAAGTGTTTTCTCCTCCTTCTTACTTGCCAAACAACGACTCACAGGTTGCTTAGAGTTTGGGATCTTGTGTTCTGATATTGTGTGTGTTGGTGGTTTGTTGATATTGTGTGTTGATGGTTGTTGATATTGTGTGTTGATGGTTGCTGTCTTTGAATCTGAAAGGTCTTTTCTTGGTGTGTAGCATAATGAAGAAGAAGGCGAGTATATGGTTTGTGTGAGCTGTGCATGGGAGATGACAAAGTGGGAGTTTGTATTGTTGATTCGTGAGGTCAATAGTGAGAGTCCCCCCCAGATATAACAGTGAGTGTTTCCTTTGATGGGAAAAAGTAAAAAAAAATAGCCGTTGGTCCCTTTCCTTTCGCTTTTGTGTTCACTTTTCAAGTACAAAGTGGTTGTACCTTGGAAACTTCTCTTGCACGGTTTTTATGGTAAAAGAGTGTTGGGATCTGATAAGTGGATCAGCTAGGGTGGTACTTGAGAGATATGGTTCATATTTGGTTTCATTTGAAGGGAAGTTTGTGTAAAGTGATTGTACTAAAGCGACCACTTCTCCACACGATAACTTGCATCCTTGTGAACCAAATGGAATGATCTTTTTTTCTTTTGGAAGATGGCATGGGGTAGGACAGTTTTTATATTGATGAAAAATTGGGATAGTGATTAGAAATGAATGGAAAATCATGGGAAAGTAGTGGTGCGCACGAGAAAAGAAATTCTGATTTTTCAAAGTGTATATACATTTGCAACATAGCCACTTTAATGCATAATTTCTTAATCACCAATGGTCCAATTTGTGAGGTTTTTGATTCTTTGAAAATTAGGCATTTGATAGAACAATACTTGTGTGGAAAGTAGCTTGAAATAATGCTTGTAACAATGAGAAAAATCTCCACAAAATCATGCGCAAGAGTTGGCAAAAAGACTTAGAACATTTTTTCTAAGTTATTGAATTTTCTAATTTGAAACACCCAACTTTAAAGAACCATAACTTAAGAATGGCTTATTCAAATGAGATGTTCCACATATGGTTGGAAAGCTCTCATCATGCTCTAAAACTTTCATTTGGGACCCAAGTCTTGAATCCAAGTGGAAATGGGTGAAAAATGAGGTCAAAGTTAGAGAAAAATTATGAAGAAAAGTGTTGGAAATTTCTCTAAGTGTTGGGTCAGATTATTTTGCAAGCTTCATAACTCAAAAACCAAGAATTTTTGGATGAAAAGTCATATGGAACAAATTGAATATCTTGAAAAGAGCTTTCCAATGAGTGTATGGTTTAGGAGTTATGGTCATTTCAAATTGTGCTATTAGAGGGAAAATCTCACATATGAAATCTTTCATGAGCAAAACCCTGTTTCTCTTGCAAGAAACCTCATGAAACTTGTTCTTGATGCTTTGAATACCTCATGAGACATTCTATGATGATTAGAACCATTGACACTTCATTTGAACCAAAATTTCCAAGGATTAGGGTTTCAGTCAAACCCTAATTTTGACTGTGAATGCACTGAGGTAAATTCTTGTAAACTTGCTTCTTCCTTCTCATCTAAAGGTCTTAGGAGACTCTTGAGGATGTTGATAAACCAATTGAATCAAGAATTAGGGTTTGGGAGTATAGTGAGGCTGAGGCTCAAACTTCTCTTGTTGAGGACCAATAGATATTGGATTCCTGTTGAATGATGTCTCTTGGATGTAGATAACCTTAAGTGGCAAGTGAACCACACAAATCTTGACTTGATAGAGCCAATTTCTCAGTGATTTCTTCAGAGCAAAACCCTAATTCCAAAGTTCTTGCACTGGAGATCTTTTGTTGACCTGACTTGCTTCAGAACAACTTGTGGAGCTTCATGGTGAGGTGCAAACCTAATTTGAACACAAAGAAACAAACTGCAAGATATAGGTTAGCTCAAACAATGCAGAGATGCTTGACCTAAGATGCACAAATGAAGATGACATCTAAGGGTAAAAATTTAGGGTACAACAGTTGCCCCTATTTAAATAGCTTTACCGGATGATACGAGGAAAGGAAATTCTCGGGACATCAAGGTGAAAGGTATTTAAATATAGCAAACCAAAAATTTTGCCCTTAGATGGTATGCAAATGCTAAGGACAAGCGACAGACATGCAAATGCTGACATGCCATGAACTTCTAAAATGATGATATGATGCCAAGAAGGTGCAAAGATGCAGACAAACAGTCACCAGGGACAACAGAAAGCAAACACACAAGATAATCTTCACCGGGGAAAGACGAAAGCTAGTATCCATGAGAAAAACTCACTGGGGATAGAGGCTAACCAACGAAAGAGACTCACTGGGGAGACTTCGAAGAAACACTGGGGAAAAACCAAAAAACAATCTCCACTGGGGAAAGAAAATCCTGGGAGATAGACTACTGGGGACAAAACAAACCCACACTCTTCCTGGGCATGAAACCAGAAAGAAAAACCAGATCCAGGGATCAGCCTAAAAAAGAGACAGACAACCAAGCGAAGACTTCCTAGGGATCTTATACTGAAGAGTTCAAAATGGGATCTTCAAGAAAATCCAGGAAGACAGAGACAAACCCTGCGCACCAACTAGGAGTCTTAAGGTTGAAGAAATTTGTTCCAAGAAGCTTATCTTAAAGCAAGTTTTCAAAAAAATCCAAGGTAAGGGTTCAATGTCCGACACGATTCGAACAAGAACGGTTTTAAAACAAGAAGACAGTGCTTGACACGATTCAAACAAAGTCCAAGTTCAAGTTTGACACGATTCAAACAAGAACAAGTTTTAAAACACAAGACAATGCTTGACACGATTCAAACAAAGTCCAAGTTCAAGTTTGACACAATTCAAACGAGAACAGTTTTAAAACAAGAGGCAGTGTCCGACACGATTCGAACAAAGACTCTGTTCAGGTTTGACACGATTCAAACAAGAACAGTTTTAAAACAAGAAGACAGTTCTTGACACGATTCAAACAAAGTCTAAGTTCAAGTTTGACATGATTCAAACGAGAACAGTTTTAAAACACAAGATAATTCTTGGCACGATTCAAACAAAGTCCAAGTTCAAGTTTGACACGATTCAAACAAGAACAGTTTTAAAACGAGAGGCAGTGTCTGACACGATTCGAACAAAGACTCTGTTCAGGTTTGACACGATTCAAACAAGAACAGTTTTAAAACGAGCAGACAATGCTTGACACGATTCAAACAAAGTCCAAGTTCAAGTTTGACACGATTCAAACGAGAACAGTTTTAACACAAGACAATGCTTGACACGATTCAAACAAAGTCCAAGTTTAAGTTTGACACGATTCAAACGAGAACAGTTTTAAAACACAAGACAATGCTTGACACGATTCAAACAAAGTCCAAGTTCAAGTTTGACACGATTTAAACGAGAACAATTTTAAAACGAGCAGACAATGCTTGACACGATTCAAACAAAGTCCAAGTTCAAGTCTGACACGATTCAAACAAGAACAAGTTTTAAAAATCTTTAATGTTAAACTTCTTAGGGAACAGCAAAAGGTTTAAAGATTCAAATCTGGCGCGCAAAGGTTTAGACCGAACAAGCACGACACAAAGCAAACCGGGAATGTCTTTACTTCACTGGGGAAATAAAGACAAACACAAACAACCGACCACAAGCAAAACAGAGCACAAATATGCAAAGATGCTAAGGGTACAATGCATATGCTTAGCTATATGCTAGAAACGACGCGAACGACGCAAAACAGGAAAGAAGAAAGGATAACACCAGCCAACACCCTGAAACCCAAACATCAAGGATAACCAGGGCAATCTTCTTTTCACCGGAGATGGCAAATCCAAGCCAAAGATACAGTACTACTAACTCTTTCTGTACAAACTTGATTCCAAAACGTCTTAATTCCATAGTAAAACTTAGTTTATCTTTGTGTTTTCTTAGAAATTGCAACATTTCCGTTTTCAAAAATCAAGTGAAAATGACGAAGTTATTGTATTCAAAGACCAATAACAACTCTAGTGACTAAGAATTCTGTCGTCTAACAGCTGACTTCTCTGGGGACTCCTGCATAAAGAGCTGGGGCCTGGTACTCAAAGGTGAAAACCAAAGCATAAGCCTAGCTTAGGCAAATGTTTTGGATATATTAGGAAAGTTCTTCTTCTTTATTGGGGAAATAAATCCATTGGGAATTTGTCAAAATCAGCTGATGTAGCAACTTGATGGGGAGCTAACAAAGTAATTATGCATTCCACTGGCATAAATACCATCTTCAAATCTTATCTGCCCCAGGCTAGACGGTCTATACGATAACAAGAGGATTTTATAGAAGAATTAGCATACAGGGTGTTTCAATATCTTCAAACTCTTGGAGAGATCTCGGCATAACTGCCCCAGATTAGGGGATGAATAATCAAAAGAATTTTACGGAAGGATTGAAATACCAAATGCTTCAATATCTTCCAACTTGAATAATCAAAAGAATTTTACGGAAGGATTGAAATACCAGATACCTCAATATCTTCCAACTTGAATAATCAAAAGAATTTTACGGAAGGATTGAAATACCAGATGCTTCAATATCTTCCAACTTGAATAATCAAAAGAATTTTACGGAAGGATTGAAATACCAGATGTTTCAATATCTTCCAACTTGAATAATCAAAATAATTTTACGGAAGACTTGAAATACCAGATGCTTCAGTATCTTCCAACTTGAGTAATCAAAAGAATTTTACGGAAGACTTGAAATACCAGGTGCTTCAATATCTTCCAACTTTTGAATAATCAAAAGAATTTTACGGAAGACTTGAAATACCAGATGCTTCAGTATCTTCCAACTTGAATAATCAAAAGAATTTTACGGAAGACTTGAAATACCAGGTGCTTCAATATCTTCCAACTTTTGAATCTTGACGTAGCTGTTTCTGTTCAGTTATACTCGAGATACTTAAACTGTAGTAGAAATTACTGGGGAACGGATTTGCCCCTGCTGATAGGTTACAGAAGTCAAAACTAGTCATAAGATGATCTCAAGAATATTTGCCCCAATATTCTGAATTTGCAGAATTCTGCCTCTGATTTGTCAACTCACACTTGGTTGCCCCTGACTTAGTCAAATTTCCTTTATCGAGTTCAATTCCTTGACTGACCGCGTTTGTTGGGATTTCTTGATATCGAATGGTATTGCAAACAAGTGTTGTTCATTAAAATTGGCAAAATTTAATGCAAAGTTTAATGCAAAGTTTGAAAACAAAGCTTTGATAAAAAATGCACAATAAAATGATTAAATAGTCAAAAACAAAGGTGGGTCTAGTCATTAAGGAAGTGACCAACACACGCGAGTAACAAAGATTATTAGGAGTCAGGTTACTCAACATTGCTGTAGTATGATTTTCAAAACAACCTTACCTCAATTAGGTCTTTTAGGGGTTGTAACATGTGGTATGGTTCATGGTTTATGAAACAAAGGACGATTTCCAATCCTACGCTCAGTTAACTCAAGATATACGTTCAACTCTCCAAAAGTAGGAAGTCACTTGATTTGAAAGCTGACTGGCGCCTTATATGAAGCGCTCGTGTTTGAATGCATAACCGAGTTAAACTGAGAACTACCCTGCCCCCAAGGTTGAGATTTAAGGTTTCTTGTGTGTAAAGAGTGAAAGAAAACTCCTACTTCTAGGCTCGAAGGGGTTAACGATGGATTATCTTCCTTATTTCTCCAGTGTTTGGGAATTGAAACAATGCCTTACATCCTTGGCAAGGTTTAATCGGCAGCATATCACAGCAATTATGAACACGAGGTTTTCATCATCCTCCCTAATCTTTGCTTTAACAAAAGTTTGAAAAAGGGGTGAAAAAGATATATATTTTGCTTTTATGAAAATAAAAGTAAACGAGTGAAACGAATGGATTATTTCAAAATATGCATAAATATTTCATTAATGTTGCCAATTTAAAGGTACAACAAAGCTCATAAGCAAATATCAATACAATTGAAATACAAAACACAGCCAACTTTGGCGAATCATTTCAAAGATCTTAGTTTCCGGGTCCAAACGGGGAAACGTCTTCACTATCAATCACTTGCTCTTTGTGGTGTAGAACTTAGAGAGGCCTTGCAGGTCCTTTACCTTTTGCTTCAAAAGTTGAAGTACCAGCGTCTGAAGTATCTTCCTGAGGTTTCAGTTTTTTAGCAGGCTCGTCAGCTTCTCTTCGAACTCTTTGCATTCTTCAATGGGATACCCCATTGTCCCAGTGCGAAATTTGCATTCAGTCTTTGGGCGATCTTCTTCGAAGATTAAGTCCTTGTCATGGATCAGCTCTTGCACAAAATATTCTAAAGCTCGACAATTGTCCAAATCATGCCCTTCAGCTCCCTTATGGAATTCACAGGTTAGGTTGGGATCATACCAAGGTCCCTGGAAAGGTGTGAGAAGTCGTGGAGTTACCAGCTTGTTTTGCATCAACAGTGGGAAAAGTTTGCTTAACGGCACCGGGATAGGCTGGTGGTTAAATTTTCCTCTTTTGGTAGCACACTTCTTCTTATCTTGGGGAGAAACACAAGTTGGAGACTGAAAACCCCTTTTCGTAGACACCTGATGTTTGGATGCAGGAACAGGACCAACGTTCTGCTGGCATGAGGCTTCTCCAAAAACAAATTCTGGACACGAGAGATCCTTAGGAGATGGCAAAGGATAGTTGATTTGAATGCCTTGTGGTGTAAATGATAACTTCTCATAATCAAGCAGCGTCTGAACCTGGCTTCTGAGTACCTTGCAATCCTCAGTTGAATGCCCCGGTGCCCTAGCGTGGTAGTCGCATCGGACGTTGGCATCAAAACCTAGTGGGTATGGAGGGATCACTGGCTCTAAGTCCTTCGTTATTATCAATCCACTTTTGATCAAAAATGGCAAAAGCTGACTGTATGCCATCATCAACGGAGTGAAATTCCTCTTTAGTTTCCTTGATTTTTGTCGTCCACGCTGACGTGGCAAATGAGCGCTCTTGAAAGATGGTCTGACGGGATGAATGCGATTCTCCTTTTTCAACAGAGTTTCCAGAACCCAATTCATCTGGCACTTGAGGATTCTGATCTCCTCTCCTATTTTCTCCTGGTACTCCCAAATTTCCTTCATCGTTGCTAGCGTGACCTTCATAGTTTCCAGAAACTGCCCCATTCCTCTTTGGAGCTCTCTCAATTCGTTGTTGACTCTGTCCATTTCACAGTATTGTTCAGACATCCTTTGTCGAGTTTGGACTTGGGTATTGGCGTTTGGAAAATCAAGGTGACAGACTCTGAAGAGAACGAGACGACATGAGATGGGGAAGAATGCACGTGCACATGCAAGGATGCAAAATGATATGAAAAAAAATGCAGATGCAAACTAAACTATCAAGAAACACAAATATTTACAAACATTGTAGACAAATGGAGTCTTTCTCAAAATAAACTTCTTCATTGAGATTGTCAGCTGTTACATTTTAGAGCGGAGGATTCTCCTGCTTGGGGTTCAAAAGGTCAGGACGCTCCTAAACTGAAATGAGAAATAACAACATTGATAGAAACCAATAGATGGCACTTCTAAAAGTTTGATCCACTAGAGGATGATTCTTCTTCTCCATTAATCTTCCTTGTGAGCTCTTTAATGTGCTTCCTAGTCCTTTCCTTTTCGAAGAACAAATCAGCCATTGATTCTGCCATCTTCTGCTTGGCTTTAGAGGGTGAATCATGTCGAGGAAATGGCTTCCTTATCACTTGAGCAATGTCACGGGACCACTGCAGATGGGTCTCAGAGACCTGGCATTCAGCCTTCTAGAGTTGTCTGTTGATATTACGCCATGCATACTCGAGTCTCTTTTTCATCTCAAATCCTTCATCTCTTTCGTAGTACATCTTGATCATATCCTCGTTTCTGGGAGGTTCTTTCTTCAAGTAGCCTAACTGGCGGCGGGCGAGAACAAGATTATAATTGATGCAGCCATCTCTACCCATCAAAGGCACATTGGGGCTAGCCCCACAACTAACGATCATAGTAATCCCTTCATCTGTCGGGTTATACCATTCGATGTCAGTGTGTTTTAACTTCATCAATTTCTTGGACCATAAACCACAGTCTGCAACTTCCCAGAAGGCATGAGTTTTTGGTAGGTAGGAGGTGAACCATTTGTAGAAAAGGGCCGCACAGCAGACAATTTGTCCACCACCCTCAAATATCTGTACTGAACTGAGTGATAAACATCTGCAAGTAAAGTAGGGACCGGATTGTTGATGGCGAATATCTGAATGGCCTGGATATCCACAAAATTCTTGTCACTCGGGAACAGGAACAAGCCATAGACCATTAAGGCAAAAGTTGATTCAAACAACGCCTAATTTCCCTGGTCTTTAAAATAAAGGGCCTTTGCCATCAGGAATAAGGCGGGGAGTCCAGGTCGTCCTCCTTTGATAGTAAAATTATCTTGAATGTCTGATACTCTGATCTTCGTGACTCTGGCAATTTCTTTGACGAAAAGCATCATCTTGATTCCAGAGAAAATTGGAGCCTTCTGGACAGGAATTCCAATTAGAGCAGAAAATTCTTCCAAGGTCGGTACCAACTGAAACTCAGGAAAAAGAAAATAGCGGTAATCAGGATGGTACAGTTGTACCAAGGTTTCCAGCAATCCTTCCCTCACTTGTAACTTCATTAGAGACAGAAGGTCTCCGTACTTTTCGATGAAACTTAGCGGGTCTTCAATTCTTCCTCCGATCTCTATCAGCTGCTCGACGTTAGGGATCAGGAAAGTAAAGGCCCAGTTTATCTTCTTGGTAGCGTCCATTGTCTACAAAGTCTGCAAAACAAAGTTAGTGTCTTGATAGTTTAGCAGAATGCAATGCAACATGATGGGTGTAATTCAAGGAAACTCAACATTGTATTTTGCAAATTTTAAGGAACCTTTTTCTTAGAAGAAAAATCTCATCTCATTTCATTAATAATAAAGTTTTTGGATTACAAACAAAAGATGATTACACCTTCGAAAACCAAAATACAGAATGTGAAATAAAGAAAACTAAGTCCTAAGCCATCAATCAATCTTCTCCCATTAATCTCATGGCGAGCTTCTAGTTTTCCTTCTGCAATCTCTCATTCTCAACAGCGAGCTTGGCCAACTGTGACTTCCATGGTTCTGGTGGAGATGATGTGCTAGGAGAAAATAAATCTCCTTGCGCCTTCCTCTTTCTGACAAACTCTTCTTCCTTCCTCCTGAGACTCTTCTGAAGTTCATTTATCTCAAAGTCAAGAATCTGATACTTGTTCATCCATGCATTCCTTTCTCGTTCTGCTTGAGCCAGCCGGATCTTCAATTCGTCCTCATTGCTTGTGAAGAAAAGAACAGGATCTCTGGGAGCTAATGGGATAGGATCATGACGATCATACGACATCTTCAACTCAACAACTCTCTTTTGCACCCACTGAGTGTAGGATTCTGAAGCCAAACACTCAGGTTTCCCCAAAGCAGAGATGCCTCTTGTGTGAACATGACGCCAAGCGTGGGCCATCTTTTCCCTAAGCACAGGGTCCTTATCTTCTTCAAAGAATAAACCTTCCAAGTAGATGTTGTTAGGCTTAACTTCCATAGAGTAACCATGTTAACGACAAGCCAAAACGGGATTGTAGCTTATGCCTCCTTTTGTGCCAAGAAGCGGTACATTAGCAAATCCTCTACAGCTAATAATCATATCTTTGCCTTTGAGCAATGGGTGGTACCACTCTAGATCAGTGTTGGTGAGAGACATGATCTTTTCTGACCAAAGAAGTCCATCTTGGAGATCCCAAAAGGTCTTAGAGCGGGGTAAGTGTGAAATAAGCCACTTATACAATAGTGTGGCACATCATGTTACCATCCTTCCCTTATGAGCAGTCCTCAAATGCATTGAATGGTAGGCGTCTGCAAGTAAGGTTGGAAATGGATTTCCAATGATAAAGATCTTGATTGCATTCATATCAACAAAGTTCTCAATGTTGGGAAACAGAAATAACCCATAGATGAGAAGGGCCATAACAGCTTCGTAATCCACCATATTCTTCATGCTAGCATAATAATTGTCTTTCTCCATTAGAAACTTGGCAGGCAACCCAAAAAGTCCTCCCTTGACAACCAAGTTAGCCTTGACTTCTGACAGCTTGAGATGAGCCGCTTCTGCAATTTCCTTCTCCTTAGGCGTCCTTTCCAAACCAGAGTAAGGAAGGTTTGGGGTAATAGGAATACCAACTAGAATAGCATATTCCTCGAGCGTGGGCATTAACTGATAATCCAGAAAAGTGAAACAATGGTACATGGGATCATAGAACTGCATGAGAGTGGGAAGCAACCCATCTACCAATCTGGACTTCATCAGAGAGAAAATCCTCCCATACTTGGTTTGGAACGTTGATGATTCATTGATTGGTTTACCCAGATTCTTTAAATCTTCCAATTTTGGACTAATGAAGGTGTACTTCTTTGTTTTCCTTTTTTCAAAATCCACCCTATAAAGTTTGCAAAACAATGTTGAATTCCTTGAATATACACAATGCATATGATGCAAGGATGAATGCAACAAACACACATAAACAGATAAGCACAAAGCACACAGAGAAACCTAAGTTAAGAGTCACGAGCATGGAGTCAAAGGTCTACCCATCCCAAAGGTATGTACTATGGTTTGCACCTGCCAGACAAGGTTCTAAAAAGTTCCCAGAGTCGACAACCCATCTTTCAGATTTAATCGACTTTCCAATTGCTTGGTGATCGATAAAATTCTCAAGAGAGTCTCATCTGAGTGTAGTATCGCGTAGCAACCATTTGGGATTGCTCCCTCACAATCATCGCACTACGTCCTAAATAGGCCAAGTTGGGTTAAAGGGATAACTAAAGGTCATCAGTATCTCTGGCTCCTAGGTCGAAAGTATTAATGCATTCACGATTGTTCGTTCAACATTTACCACCTCCAAGAGGGCCTCAACTGAGTGTGGACTTCAAGTTCCCTCCTTTGGGATTTCTCCCTCGAAGTTCCCTTGACTATGTCCACGGTTCCTAAACATATGTGTTCTCTCAAGTCCGGGTTAGGACGTATCTCACTCATAGATACCATGTCAACCCAAATTAAACAGAAAAATGTCAAGCAAGAACAGATATATAGATATATAAGCAAATATGACATACCTAAGCATATACAAGTAAATAAGAAAACATGAATAACATATAAACAAGATAGGCTTAACCCTCTTAGGAAAGGACCAGCAATAGGTCTAACTGTCCCCAGTGAAGTCGTCATTTCTGTTGCGGTGAAAATCAGATAACAAGCTATTAATTAACTTGCATCATATTTCTTTCACAACCGACTTTGATTTATCCAAAGGAAAGGTTCAAGATCGTTAGAAAAACATAAAGGGGAACTAAGGTTCGGGGGTTGGTTACGTCTAGGGAAGGTATTAGCACCCTAAATGTCCGTAGTACTCTACGGGAGCCTCTTGTTAAGTTATCTTATGTTTGCTAAAGGTTCTATGCTAAAGGTTTGAAACCCTAGAGGTTAGTATCTAAGTATACTCGACAAGGCATCGTACCTTGCGCCTATGTATCCTCGGGTATAGAATCAGAGTATGCGTAGTTCTACTTCTACTGAATGATTGACTGTGGTCAATATTCAGAGGGGAAATGAGCGTGACCTTATTGTAGAGTATAGGAACTCTCTAAATCTAGTTATAATGGTCCTATGTTATGTTTTAGTCAATAGGGAAAGTGAGTATTCATTAGGATAAATATCACCAAGAGTGTATGAACTCTCTCCTAAGGCTAGTTATGATTCCATGGCCCTGATGAGGCCAAGAAATAGGGTTTAGCTCTTATGAGGCTACTAGGTTAAGGTGGGGGCTATGACTTCAAGAGTCAACATTAATCACCTTCCTTTGGAATGGGGAAAAGATATGGTTATAGGATATGATAACAAGAGATATTGATAAAGATGAATAACAACAATAGCATAAGTATGGCAAAAAGTAATTCATAAATAAGCATGGATAAAATGGATATGATCATCATAAAGACATATCAATATGTTTCAATCTTAAGGAAGACAAACATAAGGAACACTGACAAGATAAAGAGGTATGATACTAATCAAAGATGATAGTTAAAGAAGAATAAAATTCACATCAAAGTCAAATATGTGATAAACCAAACATGGGGAGTTAGTTCAAGACCTAAACAAATATTAATGAATAACACTCATGATGCTCATAAATAAATGCTAACAATAACCCAATTAAGAAACAATTAAGAAACAATTAAGCTTGAATAAACAAGAGAGAAATTAAGATAAATCTCATATTAAGAAACAATTAAGCTTAAATAATTAAGAAACATTAGAACTAACTCACATATTAATTATTAAGTTTACATAAACAAAGAAGAAATAAATTACATATTAATAATAATACTCAATAAAGAAATAATTGCTAATTAAAATTAAATAAAGATTAAAAATATTTTGGAGTTTTTTTTGGAATAAATGGAAAAGAGAAATAATATGATAAATAAAATAAAAATGTTTTGAGAAGACTTAATATAAAAGAAAATCACTTAAATTAATTAACAATAAAAATACAAAATAAAAGAACAACACGCTGGGGGTGTAATAAGTAATTCTGAAATAGTTGAAAGAACAAAAGCAGTAAGATGGGCCAGGAAAAGGAGGGGGGCGAATAACATGATGGCCCAAGTTGAAAATGGCTGCAAAAGGAAAAAAAACAAAACAAAGGCGACTGGGGCGAGGGGGATTCGAACCCCAGTCCCTTTGTTTACAAAGGCAAGGTTTGAACCACTGGGGTGGCGATACATCCATTGTATACGCCCACCCCAACAACATATAAACCAAAGAAGTTCATAAATGCTTTTTAATAAAAAAAACCAACGCGCATGTATCAGAAGCTTGTGCATAACATAAAATCAATAGGTCAAAGTGCCATTTAAGTCATAACACGACAAAACCACTCAAACGGCCAATCACACGCAAGCATGGGAATGAAACATGCAGAACAACATAAAACCAATCGTGTTTCAATCTGAAATCTCAAAATAAACATCCAACTTCAATCCAATATTACAACCTCCATATGCAACCAAAAATCACGAAATAACATACCATATTGAAGTACTCAAAATATAGAACACGATGGAACCCTAATCTAAACAAAATAATAAATACATCATGAGCAAGAGGCAAAGGAAACCACAAAGTGTTTTTTTTTCAGAGTTGTTTGGTGTTGATTGTTGGTGAGAAATGGATGAGAGTGCATCACCTTTTATACAGGGTTCAGCTGGATAATGGCTTTCCTAGCACAAGGGATATTGGTTTTGTTTTAGGGAGAAAGATCACACAAGATCCTACACGCCTGACCTATTCTTACATCTTGAGCCAAGTGAATGTTTGGTTGCTTGAGATGAGATTTGAGTCAGAAAAAGAGTGAGCAAAGACCAAAGGTTTACAGTGCAAGGAGAGTTTCATAATGGTCCATGCTTTTGGCTTTTGTATGTCAACCTTGTGAAGTACAAAGTTGTTGTACCTGTAGCTTGTTCTCACGGATTTGTGGGAAAAGAGAAATATTGGAAGTGATGGAAAAAGATCCGTTGGTGTACTTGGTGAGTAGAAGACTTTGGTTCAGATTGGCAAGCATGGTATGGCATGAAGCAAGAATCATGGGTCTTACTTGTCCACACGACAACTTTGCAACCAATGGCCCACATGATTTAGTTCTTGGTTCCTTTGAAAGAGAGCATCTAATAGAGTGAACTTCATGTTGGTGACAAGCTGAAATTGTGCTTAGAATCATGTAAGAAACGTGCCACAATATTGATGTAGTACCATTTTGATCCTCTCTCCTCAAATCTCACTACATCTAAATTCTACTCTAATGTTTAAACCGAGCAAATTTGTTCAAGAACCCTAGGAATAGATTGTTAAATTAAACGTCGTTTCTGCAGCTTCTAAGCACGACTCTTGAGGGATTTCACTCTACTACCTCCCCTCTACACATTGGTATTAAGAAATGATATAAATGAAGTGGATCAAGCTTACTTCCGGTGACGACGATAGTGAACTTTTCGGCGAAGACCTTTGAAATACGTTCTCTTCCCCTGGATCCTCTTCTTCACTTCTTCTACTCCTTCTTCGTCAAGAATCAATAAGAGCGTTTCTTATTGTTGTTGTTGTTCTGAGTATGCGTCTTGTCGATTTGTCCGAATTATGTGCAGTGAACTTGTTCTGGAATTCTTGCAGGTGCGTCACGTTAAATGCGTGAGTTCTTGCGTGTGTCGAACCTGCGCTATCGAACGGTTCTGGTTCGATGAAGATTGAAGTATCTTGCTGTGGTTTGAGCAGGTTTTGGAGTTGAAGATATTGCAGAGTTGCAGAATGATGCTGATGAAGGTTGATGGTGAATTGGTGATGAAGAGAGAAGGTCGATTCGAGCATGGAGATTGAAGCTCAATAATGAATAACGTGGAGAAGAAGGATTTTAGAGAGAAGAGTTTCTGAACCAGTTCCAGAATGATGAATGTGGAGAAAAATGACTAGCCAGAAAAAAAACTGAACTGTGGAGATGATTGTTTAATTTATGGAGATCCTATCAGGTTAGTTTCAAACTTGAAAATATGTTATGATAGTTTGTTATTCTGTAATGGTTAGTTATTGAGCTGGCAGTTAGTTAGGAGGTTAATGAAATCGGTTAGATTAGTTCGAAAAAAATGGAGTTGGTTACAGGACTGTTAAGGTAGTTATAAGGTTAGAAGGTTCAGTTAATAGTTGGTTAGATTGCTAGGGCGATACTGTTATAGTTAGTTTGTGACAGTTAGGATTAGTTAGTAGTGAAAACATTGTAGTTACAAGTTGCTGAAGTGGTTCATAACAGCTAGCATAAGAGCATACCAATTGGTTTTTCGAGTTGAAGGCTAGGGAAAATGTCAATATGTTGCATCTAGAATTTGTTGCTCTTGAACCATGTTAATGTAGTCACCACCTTTAGTTGCCACTCCTTGAATCAAATGCTACGCCATGGTTACTGTAAGTTGGAAATGAAGTGTTAGTGGATTTGTAGGCTGCAAATGATATAATGAACACATCAAGTTCTAAGCCGACGTCGTGTCCAAATTGTTACCAGGTTTTTTTTCTGAAACAGCCTGTATAATCTTCTGAATTATTGGTCCTGATTCCTCTTCTTATTTATTCATGGTTACATTATGATCGATTTCCATATGTTGGTTGCTTGTGGGGACTAAACACGATATCTCATTACTTGAAATCCTCAGTCATTTAATGTGCTATTAATCAAAGCAATGATGATGTTAAAAAAGAGTAGCACAAACACATGACCTATAGCTCCGGATCATGAATTTTGAATGTTTCAGAAATATGAAGGACATAATCAATAGACTTAATAATCTGCTTATTGCAGGAAACAGAAGTGATTGGGTTGAAATTGAAAGCATGCTGAGCAAGAAGCGGAAGCGAGATTGATCGAAGAGGAAAAATAAGGCGAGAAGAAGGCGCTTGATGAAGAAACTTCCACAACAAAGGATGATCCTTCCCGTTTTCAGGACAAAGTTCTGAGACCAAAAGCTCAACCAACTCGGAACTCGGTAACTCGACTCTGACCGGGTTAAAGTACTCAATCAATTCCGTTACCCATGTCGTTGGCGACTTGTTGCCACGTTGCTGCCATAGATGAAACCTCTGTAATGTTTGATTTTTCTCTATGAATAAAGTAGATGAAATAATGAAAAGGAAAATGGTAGTTAGTCGTGTATGTTTTGAAACTGATGGGAGTTTGAATTTGAGTTTTGCTGAAATTTTGAGTTGGCAATGTGAATGAATTTATTTCTGAATTATCATGAACTTCATCGTCCCGAACCCGGAAAACTCCGACTCTGTGGTCATTATTCTTTTCACTAACAGTGGGACTGATGCCTTTCTTTGCAGGAAACAATTATTGACTTGTTTTTTAAGCTGGAGCTCGCAGTGACGTCAAGAGGATCGTGGCGTACGCCGTTACGACGATGTTCTGAGGAGGAATGAGCCTGGAAAGCTAATCCAAGCTTGGTTCAGAAGATTCACCTTGGTTTCCAACTAGTTTATGCATGATTAGAGGAGTTTTCGTAGATGTCGATCATACTTCTCTCACCATGTCGGCATCCTTGGCATCTTCAGTAAGTTTAGAAATGATATGCTTGTATTGAGGTTAGCCATTGAAACACCTGCTGGAAGTTAGAGTAGCTGCCATCGATGTTTTACATGTTATGAATATGAATGGGCGGTGTATAGAGTTTGATGGAAAGAGATTACTAACACATGTCTTGGAGTCCCTGTGTTAATAAATCCCATACATTAGTGTAAAGGTTTCTTTTGGATGAATTGTGGTGTTTATTGGTTAAATAACATTTAGCGTTGCTAACTATGCAAAAAAAATGGTTTGAAATGCCAAAGTATGGGTGCTAACTTGCTACTGAAAGTTAATGAACCCAATGTAATTAGGATGCTTATGGTTAAATTAGTATGTTAAATTGTCGGTTTTCTGTTATGCCAATGATTTAGTGTGATGAGATTGAATGATGTATTGGCTGTGTTGTCTTGGTTGTTTGTGAAGCTGAATGCCAACCTCCAGGAGCTGCTCCATGTAGAAGGTGATCAAATAACATTAGATCAAGCTGTTGGATTTGGGTATCCCTTTGGGAAGACTAAGTGAAGTTCAAGTTAAAGTTGGCGTTGAAGTTGTAAAGGCTCATCCCTCCTAGTGTTGAAAGCTGCCTTAGAGCTACCATCTTCTCTTCATATTTTGTAATACTGAGAATGAACTTTTGTTGTAATTCTGTGCGCAATAAGGACACCGCCAAAGCCATTCCTTTTCCTTTTAAGACAACCTTGGTTTTTTTATTTATTTATGTATGACTGTAAAACAACTCTTCCTCTTTTCCAAACCAGCCCTTCACGGCATGTTACTTAACTGTGGTGGAATTGTTGTTACGTCCTCATTCTAGAGACAAGATGTGTACTAACACGAGTACCTCCTATTGTTGATACGTCATCATTTTGTTAGCTATGCAAGAATTCTAGCCACCATGAGTACCTCCTATTGTTGAAACACTATAAGAAATATATACTAATATTAAACGACAAAATTGTTGATGACAGTAGATTTTATATGGAAATTCTATATTTCTATTTTCTTCGAATCTATATAGTGTAATTTGCAAACACAAACACTTTAAACAAACAATTCAAAATAATGAGAGTGACTGCACAAAATTGAGAAGGCCTAGTTTTTGGTTTTTTGTTGAACACTCACAACTTCCCTAAATAAAATTAAATTAATTGTACTATCTCCTAAATGGATTATGAACATATTATAAGTGGTTATTAACTCAATATCATAATCCACTTTTCTTAAAAGTTAAAACATATATCCTGTTAGTCTACACAAAGTGTAATGAGGTTTTGCTTCTGCCTAAAAAGTTTAATCTAACACATTATTCGACATTTAAATATATAATATTTATTAATATATCTTTACAAAAATGATAGAAAATATTCAATCATAAATAAAAGTTATATGTTACGCCGTTGTATTTTTGTTTGTAAAGGAATCAAAGTTTATTGATATAATTTATGGCACTTGAATTATAACTTAAAAATAATTTAATACTTCCTTCAACTGCTATTTATTTTTATATTTATTTAAAACATCGTAACATTTGAAAATTTGTTACATATAACTTAAATAAATCTTATCAAAAAGAGTTAAATATTTTTTAATTTATTAAATTGTATTTTATTTTTGTAATCATGAGTATAGATTGTGTGCCACTGAATTTGAAATTTGTATTACCAAAAGTAGACCATGAATATTAATAGAGACAGATATTTTAAAGTAATTAAATTTATAAAACAAATCAACTTAAAAAATTAGTTACTAATATAACAACTTCTTTAAACAATGACTTGCTAATACATCTTTTTAAAATATATTGATTTCAATTTGTTTTCAACAAATAGCAATTTCTTTCTCCAATCATGCGAGACAATTTTACTATAATTTTCAACAAATAGCAACTTCTTTAAGAATACAAATGAATTAGAATAAGAAAAACACTTTTGTGTAGGGATGATACATACACTTTAATAATGTAGTCATCTTTTTGTGTGACTGTTACATGATATTAAATTCGTTGTTTCTAATGCTATGATTGAATTTCATTGTTTGACTTATATAATTCTCTAAACCAAAAAGGTATAATTGAAAAAATTGAAAATCTTCAAGCATCATGTGTTTCGTTAAACCATTAATTTATTATTGGTTCATTAAAACAGTAATTTATGCTATGGTTGAATATCTAGTGCTCGTTAAAACCTTTATTATTAAATTCATTAAAACAGTGCGATGCAATATGGACAACTTGTTACAATTTTTATTTAAAAAAATGTATTTTCAAAAAAGAGTAAGACCAAGGTAATTAAAAAAGTATAGATAGAACTTTGAAGCTGAAAGATTTGATCGAGATCGAGATCGAATTGAGATTAGACTCGTATTAACAAAATGTCCTTTTTAATTATTTTAAGTCAATATATCATATAATATTTGCATATATCTTAAAACTTTTTCTTTCATTTAAGATTTTATTAAAAAGCATTCACTTTTCTTTCATCGGTTCACAATTGTTAAATCATTAAATCATTAAATATGCAAGAAGACGAAAATATAATATTTTGTACTCATGGTTATCTCATACAAAAAAACAATATTTTAAATAACATTTGTTTCACTTTCTCAATTGTAACTTGACAAGTCCAAATTGAATTTTGCATGTGGTTGATCTCATCTTCATAAACAAAGGTAGTATGTATATTATCTTCGATCAGATTGCACAGATCAAATAAATTGTTGTAGAACAAATCATTCGGATCAAAGTATTTACCCTTTTCTTAAACTAAATTCAGTTACTTTTCTCCTTCAAGAAAACAAATATATTAGATCCCATACACATGAAGAAAAAAAAATAGAAGCTCCACATTTGCTCAATTGGAAGTTTACTATAGACCGATGAAATGATCAAATTTTAACATGAGACATTTATTAGCAATGCATGAAATGTCACTAGCATACTTCACTAACAAAAGTTGACATTGCATGAAAGTTAAATACTATATATTATTTGGGCCACACATTTGTATAAACTATTTTAATCAAGAAACACTATAAATTATATAAACAATTTGGGCCACACATTTTTTCTTTACAAAATAATATATTTTAAAACAAAAAACTATAATTTTAGTAATTCAAAAATAAATGAAATTGAACTAGACAAAATTTTTTAATTAAGATTAAAGTCAATAAGTTATTTGATAAAAATATACATAAACCATTTTACAAATACACATTTTACAAAACATTAAACAATATATAATTGACAATAAATAGGACACGAAATTAATAGAATGAAACACAAATATTTTACCACCAGAACAATATCTGGTGTATGCTCTCTTTGTGACTTAAATTGAATTTTTTTTTTCTCCACAAAAAATGGAGAACTAATATTGAATGGATCTATGGATTATCTATTTGTGAACACTTTCTTGGTTAGTTCTACAATCTTAAAAATTGATGGTCTCCAGAGGCTATTACACATATCAAAATACTATCACAAATAAGAAAATATATCCCAAATGTGGAAATTTATTATATGGTCGCACTCTAGACGGAATCTTCGCAATAACCCTCCGGAAGTTCATCCAACATGGCTATCACTAAATTCCTAACGTAACTTAAGTTTCACTCAGGCCCAGGTATAGGGTCTATAAGTGTGTGTAAAAGTGAAGTGAAGTGTGTGAAGAGAGCAAAATAAAATAAAGGGTATTGTGGAAGCTTGGCGCAAGAAGAGTTGCGGCCTAGCAACCAAGGGAGGGAGTTTTGTTTATATTTCTATTCTTTAGCTTATTTTAGATCTAGAAGAATACAACCTAAATTTAAACTTTATACAGAACTACATCAAATTAGATGATCTAGAGGAAATGTTTATAATTTGAATTATTTAATCTACAAATTTTAGGTTAAATTTAAATTTTTTAATTTATTTGTAATTAGTGAAGTAAAAAGTCAATTTGTACTTTTGTTTGCCTGCATTGCTGCTATATATAACTTTCGATTTTAGCTTTTAATTTTATTAATTATACATCTTTTAAAGTGTGATTACTTATTATATTATTGCATAGATCTTGATTCTGTTTAAACAAATTAATTATTAATTTTGATATTTTGTTGTCATGAAGCAATATATATTTTCACATTATTTTTTTTTTAACTAGAATGCTATGATGTTGTTGCTCTTTATTTATTTCATTTAGCAAAAAGATAAATACTAAAAACTAATTTACCTAAGAGAATATGATATTAACTTTTTCATAGCACGTTTTCTGCTATCAACTTTTAAATTTTCCCAAAGTGAATTAATTTTCATAGTCAAAGATAAAGATAAGTTTTACTGTGTTACTACATTTTTTGATTTGATTGCCAAACAAATAGTTTTGAACCAACTTTACTAGCTTGGATCTAGCAAGAAGAACCCTAATAAAACTGATTCCTTCGCCACCGTCCTACTACATCCACCACCGTTGTCATGATTTGTGGCTTTTATTTTATTTTAAAAGTAAATCTTAATACCCCGACAATAAAAGACACTAACTTTACTCCTCTTTCTTCTAAAATTAGAAACCCATATTCTTCTCTAAGAAGAAGAACAACGTTTTGAGTAAACGGTTTACTCAAAAGAAAGAATTTTTTGTGTGCAGAAGAATCTAAAACTAGAAACAAGAATCAAATTAGAATCATTCTGATTTTGTTTTGACGTTCTTTCAGATCTCAAAAAAAGAAAGAAAATGAAATGAAAAAACTCATTTTTATCTCTCTGTCTGTGTTCCAACAACAACACAGATAGACACTCTCTCCGGAATCTATGAAGAAAACAAAGTATCAAACCAAGTTGTCATGGTTTTAATTTTATGAAAATTGAAATGAATAAAGTAATGAATTAGAATAAGAATAAAAAGAGTGAAAATTTTGATTTTAATTTTAATTCTTCCTCTACTTTAAATTGAAACAACTTTTGCATCCGGTTTCTTCCTCTTCTCTCCTTTCTTTTTCTCATTTTTTTCATTTTTCTTTCTGTTTTTGACTGATTCTTAATTCTAAACTGAATTGTTAAAAATATAAATTATAACCGCATAACATTGAACTTACCGGATGAGAAGAAGAAGAGATTCTGAAACTGTTTGGAAAATCTAATCTCTTCCAATAATTGAAGATGAGAAATGAACGAGAGAGACATGAGCGAGAGAGTTAATGGAGAAACAGAATACTTTGAGAAAATATATTGTCTTTCTAATGTTGCCATATAAATGAATAGAATTGTTATTTTTTACACTTTAACCACAACAACAATGTGTACACTATTATAAAATGAATTATATTAACTTACAATTTTTGTTTAACTAATAAACATTTATATCGAATAAGTAATTCATCTAAGCTAATTAACTAACAAAAATTATATTAACTAATTTAAATTAATTTTGATAAAAATGCATTTTAACTGTGAAAAATGCATTTAAATTAATTTTGATAAAAATGTATTTTAACTGTGTAAAATTCAATACATAATTTTTATTCTAAAGTATTTTTTATAAATTTATTCTAATGTGTTATGTGAAAAATAATATGATTAAATATTATTTTTTTGTTTAAAAATAAATAAATAATTTATTATATTATTTGTGTGGATAAAATAAAAATATAGTTTTTTTAATGTATAATATTTGAGTAATTTATAAAATGTTTGACAATTAGAAATTCATCGTCAATTTTATTATTATTAATCTGATAAAAAATTTATTCTATTAGAAAGTCTGATTAAAAGTTATATTTAATTCTATTTTAAATAATTTTTCTATAATTTTTCATTATTTTTAATTATATTATTTTTAATGTATAACAAACTTTTTTGTTAAACAGACTTTCATCTGAAAAGTAGATGGGGTAGACTTTTATTTAAATAGAAGCAAAAAAACTTCTATAAAACCTGTCAAATCTGATGGAATACGTCCGAGAGAAGAAGGTATCTACCCCGCAGAAACCATACCAAGACCTAACGAGAGATTTCGCTATCCCTAAATTTTAAGTGCAAAAAACCATTTAGCTAGGCCCAGGGTGCACAACAGAAATCTCACCAAGCTTTTTCATCAGGGTCGGCACAATCAATGCAGAGACGCGGTTTTAAACTAAAAAAAATAGTCCTAAATTAAAAAAATGGGCCTAAAAAAACATGTTTATCCAAGTATAACTGCAACAAAAACCAAATAGATAAAGTTTATTTTTGTGTGGGGCCCACCAATTTTGGGTATATGTTAGCATTTCCCATATCTATATATATATATATATATATATATTTCATTTCTTATTTATTGATTAGATTAAATGTACTTTGTATACACTAGTACAACTATTATATATATATGAAGCATATGGTCTTTTACATGAATCTGTACCTCATTGCTTTATTAATAATGTTATTAAGATGTTTTATCCTTTTACCTACTATGTTATTTCCCTTATAAATTTATTCATCTAACTACCATAATTTGTTAAACACAATTAAAATACTGGTTTAAAGTTAATAAATAGACGGCTGGTATTTTGACACAAAATAAACACCGTGTTCTTAAATCCTCTAAATTACAGTTTAGGTATATGTTATTTGGGTAAAAAAATTAAAATTAAAATAATTATTAAATATGATAAAAAAAAAACAAAATTGCATAAACTATGGTGTGTGTGTTACAAAATAGTGGAATGTGTGTGCCAGTTACATTGCCACTTTGTTATGTGCATGCTAAGTCGTGTGGCTAATGAATCTATTGAAGGAACTAGACGACAATGAGGGTAATATTGTTACACTCCTAGTTGATAACGTATCTGCGATTAAACTTGCTAAGAACCTAATTACACATAAGAGGAGCAAGCACATTGAGACGAGGTTTCACTACTTGAAGGGACATGTTAGTGAAAGAAGGTTGAGATTGTGATATTATTGTAGCGAATAACAAGTTGCTGATTTGTTAACCAAGGGAGTCACAACTGAATTGTTCAAGAGGTTGATGATGAACATGAGCATGGAAGACTTGGAGCACTTGAATTAATTCAAGAGAAGGTGTAACCAGTTATAGAGAAAATTGAAAATTCAAGTGCTGTAAATGGTAACCATAGGGGTGTGAAAAAGTAACTGAAAAGCTGAAAAAGGAAATCCTTGAAGCTATAACTCATTATTATGCATTCGCAGTAACCGGTTATAACTGTTATAAAATTGTTTTTGTTTCAGCTGTAATCGATTATATGTTTTGTGTAGTCGGTTACATGTAATTATTTTATTTTCTTAACTTAAATTATTTGTGTCTCAATCCAACTATTTTATGTATAAAAATGCCAAAGGACATCCTGACCTATTAGTAATAAAAATTCATATTCTTGCCTCACTTATTTTCTCTCTAGTTACAATTTTTTCTCACACTCTCTCTCCCTCTTCACATTCCATTATTATTTACCAATATTGTGGTTTCAATTTTTAACTGTCGATAAATTTATAAATGTGCAACAACATAGTATCCGTTAAAGGTACGGATGCCACTTGCTAATATTTCATTCTCATAAAATTCTTTATGACCGATGCAGTCTGACCACATGATTCTCCCCTTAAGATTCATCCAAGGCCAAAAACATAAAGAGGCAGGACATGGTCCACACACATAGTTGCATGTCTCTCTCTTTAAGATTCATCCAAGGCCAAAAAGATAAAGAGACAAGACATGGTCCACACACATAGTAGCATGTCACAGTAAACTAAATTAAGAGAATAATTTCATTAACATAGAAAGTAATAGAACTCGGACTAATTTAGTTTGAAAGCATAAACAAACGGACAAGAGGAATTTTCATCAAATAAATTTGCCATCAGCTGGAAAAGTTTGAAAACAATTAAAAAGTTTTTATCCGTATATGCTTTATTTCATATATTGACTTAAGAGACAAATGGTGAGTAATTAAAGCAACATATATTATTGACTTAGAGACAAATGGTAAGTAATTAAAGCAACATATATTGTTGATTTGATAGGAAGTTTTCCTATCAAAGATTTGAGACTAGGGTTCCAATGATAAAAGAGAGAATTAAAAAACTATCTAAAGAAAAGTAAAAATTAAAGATAACATTTTTTTCTTGATTGATACCTAAAATGTGTCCAAGACACTTACATATATAGTGTTCATAATGGGTAATGAATTAAAAGCCCAATTACACAATAGCCCAATAACACTAATAACTAATAACACTAAACATAAAAGACTAATTAAATTGATATTCTAATTAAACAAAATTATTAAATTATAACTAATGATACTCTCTATCATTGCCGCGGGGTTCACTTGAACCTTGTCCTCAAGGTTCTAAAATATAATAGAGATATATTCCGGGATCCCACTTCTTGAACGGAGACAAATTAGAATTTGGAGTAACAAGAAAAAAACCCAAATCTGGCTCATCTAAGTAAACATCGAGTTGAGACTGTCCAGTTCGATTAACAAGTTGTTGACGGTGCACTTTCAATTCATCAAAGAGGGTGTGAGATGAAGTCTCGAGTTTCTTTTGCAATGGCATACAAGATTGGTCCTGGGTATTTTTTTGCAAGCCAGAAGAAGCAGTTTTGCCAGGATACTTGTCAAGTTGCATATACAACTTACTTTTAACAAGTTGCAACTTCCTTTCACAGGTTGAAGCATCAAGTTTTGAGTAACAATAAGCCAATGTTGAAAACTTCATTTGTGGTTCAAGAATAACTCCCAGTCCAAGAATAACACTATACTGGTCCCAATATTTCTCAAACTCGCTCATCATCCTTTTAGCCATTCTCTTTATGTCTTCATCTTCGTCTCGCAAACAATCAACTAGAACACATTGGACTTTCCAAACTTGCAAAAAATACAAGTTGGAAGTAGGATGTGTTGTGCCATTAATCAAGTTGGCAGTTTCACCAAAAGTCAACAAGAATGTACACATTTTTTCTACTCTCTTCCACTCTTTTTTAAAAGGAAATAACTCATATTTATCATATTCATCATACAAGTGAAGATTTTCAAACACGCACCGATACTTAAGAGCACTTTCAAGTTTTGTCTCTGCTCTAGGTCGACCTCCATTGTATTTTAACATTAGGTTCAGAAGTTTTTCCTCAGTAACTTTTAGCTTCACCTTTTGTTTGGGAGTTCTATCACCATGACGAATAACAGCAATTACACAACGTAGTTCCTCAGATTGTCCAAAAGTTCCAATAATACAACTACCCTGACGTATAAGTCCCTCAGTAGGTTGGGCTGGTTCATTTACTTTCTACGGTAAAATTGGCGGAATTGCTGAAGAAAGATGAGGTGTTTTTGCATCTAAGAACATCTTCCGCAGCACACAGGCAACATCGTCATAATACTTGTGAGAATTTTTCACAAAACTCCATCCATTCACATCACAAACATAGGAGCGTCCCTCGCATCTCAGGAGATCAAACCCACAAACCGATTGCCTGAATGCGATGCAAACCTCTCTTGCCATTTGTTTTTCTACATGAGTAAGTAACACTGGATACCTAACTTTCTTCTCCTCAGGATATCTCATGACAACACCATCAACCACAGGTGACTTCCTTGCCTCAGCATGAGCATATTCAGGGCCTACTGTATACACCTTAACATCTATCCCTCCAGTTGGCATGAACTCCTCATAAATATAAGAGCCTTCACGCCTCACCCTTCTCACCTCTGGATGGAACTCACTAGACCTGTTGTCGACCTTCCTAAATAGTTCTTTCAAACCTCCACCAACTGAACTAGGATAATATATCATTATACTATGGTTATCACCATCAATAGGCTTCTCCACAAACGGCTTCCAGAAACGCATACCATGAACCTCAACAAAATCTTCTTCCTCAATGAAGTAATCTAGCTGTTGGTATGGTACTTCTCTATTTACAAGGGCATATCTTGGAACATAGATTCCAAACATTTCAAGACGCTCATAAACTTTCCTTCGATCATGAAGAAGGTGTTGCGGATCCAGTTCGTTTGCTAGAAAAGGTTTTCGCAAAGCAGCATATGCTTCGGCCTTTTCAAGGGGATATCCAGAGGAATGGAAAGCAATCAAACAATCACATATTGGTCAGCACTCTATTGGTTCTTCAAGTATAACCTTGTCTCCAAAATGTGTAACCTCAAATTCACCAATTGCCTGTAACCTCTGAAGAATCTGCTCCATAGGAGCAGAAGAAACCTCAGACAATCGGCCACTATTTTGACAGGATTCAAGATGCAAAAAAATCAGCACAATTAGGCTATCTAATTTCTCCACGACCTTATTCCCATCATGCTGAACAATAATACCCCAAGAGTAAACAGACCTGGGAGCACACATGAGAGTCGACAGAATAGTATCAGTTGCAAAAACTGTTGCTTTATCCTAATTAGCGAGCCTCCTGAGAACAGGGTCATCAGTGGTTGTAACCTTGAAGAAGTTCCGATTCTTGAACCTCTCGAGATGACGCTCATTTTTGGGGTTGATTCGGTCGAAGCTACCATCATAATTCTCAAGGGCACCACACAGGAGAAGATCTTCAGGCTCAGGTACATTGTAGGATAGCTTGGTGAAAGTCGAAAATGGGATCTGATCGTTCATATTCCACTCCGGCTGAATATCAACTGATGATTTACAAACCGCAGCTTCACGGCAAGGATTGTTAGGGTTTGAGTGATTCTGATGATAAAGACGGTCGCGACGAGCTCTCTCCTTCTCCGCCTCACGTTTCTTTGCTTCGACTTCTTCATCGCGACGCTGATGGAGTTGTCGTTGTTGCTGGTATCTCGTTTGGGACCGAATTTGGGACGCGGTGGTGGTTTACCACCGACCATAAATTCCTCTTCAGTGTTTGAAACAACAGGCTCTTCATTGCTCGTGTTGTCCTTGCCGCCTGGCTGAGATGAATCAGAGGGGTTCAAGAGCGAAGCGGAACCCATGAGATGGAAAATTTTCCTTGTATGCAAAACGCGGAATGTAGATCTGGAGAAATGGGATTGAGAAGCGTTTTGGTATAGATGGAAAGAAATTTGGTTTTTGTGGTGTTTTGGAGTGGGTTTGGGGAAGAAATTGGATTTAGCAGATTTACATTTTTTTTAAAAGAGAGATGAGACACTTGTAATTGCTTTTCAAAATCTCTTTTAGTAGTAGCATGAATTTGATATTTATGAGTAATCATGGAAGAGGTGTTTGGTTAATGATAATTATTATAATAGTATGAAGAATAGGATGGTGAATAAGATGAATATGGGTTAGCATTAGGTGTACGTAGTGAATACCCATGATTTGGATACAAACTTGGTGATGAAGAACCAACATGAGTGTAACAAGGTGTAAAAAGTTCCCATGGAAAAGATGGAAATGAAGATGTGGTAGGAGATGTAAGAGAGGGGTTTGTGGGATAGGTAGGAGGAATACTCCATGGATGATATGAAGGTGTATGATAAGGATAATCCATAGGAGGATTTGAGTACATGATGAAAGCACCAATTGATAGGAAGTTTTCCTATCAAAGATTTGAGACTAGGGTTCCAATGATAAAAGAGAGAATTAAAAAACTATCTAAAGAAAAGTAAAAATTAAAGATAACATTTTTTCTTGATTGATACCTAAAATGTGTCCAAGACACTTACATATATAGTGTTCATAATGGGTAATGAATTCAAAGCCCAATTACACAATAGCCCAATAACACTAATAACTAATAACACTAAACATAAAAGACTAATTAAATTGATATTCTAATTAAACAAAATTATTAAATTATAACTAATGATACTCTCTATCATTGACTTAGAGACAAATGGTAAGTAATTAAAACAACATATATTATTGACTTAGAGACAAATGGTAAGTAATTAAAGCAACATATAAGCAACCTAAAATTAATAATGAGAAAACGATGTGCATTTTAAAGATTTATGAAGGGGAGGTTAATTAGACACAAATCATAATAACAACTTGTTAGCTCTAATTACATCTTAAGTAAAAAAATGAAAAATCTAATTCTAACTTGAATTTTTTTTATTTTCTATGCGTAATTTCGTTCAACCTGTAATCATCTTCCATTATTTTACTATTTGCAATAACTTGATGAGAGAGTGGTGCATGTTTGTATTAACAATGCCAAAAAGAGAGAGTGAAAAAGACTTTAAATATTTATTTGGAAAATTTGGGGGTAAATCTTGGGGTTTAGATCCCCGCAGCTGCATTATGTGCAGCCTTGAATAACTCTTTGCTTATTTATTTTACTTTACCAATCATTTATTATCTTATGGACTCTCTACATTACATGTATGACTAATAGATTAATTAATTAATTAAAGTCAAAGACAACAATATATAATTAATTAATTATAAAACTGTATTGATATAATTAAGAGTGACACCAAAGCCGGAGCGAGTGGAAATCACTTGGTTTTTTCGACTCATCCTTATATTAGTTTGAGTATTCTTCGTTTAGTTTGACTGTCTCTTATTTAGATATATTGCATGTATTTTACATTACTTTGTCCATAACGCGTGATCGGGTATAGCGTATATCGGGTCAACAGTTGTTACATAGGGAATTGTGAGGTTTAACCACACTTCCTAAATATGGAGGTTGTAATATCCTTGGGAGAGTCAGTTTACTTGGATCAAACTCCTAGGGCTATAAATACGATAGTGTGACAATACAAAAATATATCTAATAGCCCAGAGAAATAGAAAAAGACATACAGTAGATTCCCACCCTATGTGAGAATGCTCTCATATTTTTAAGGAGTACAATTGGCGTCCACCGGTGCTCCGGTAAAATTAACATGGGCCACACACATACCACCTATTCATAGTTGCTTTCACTATCTTCGAACGAGGATGTTCGAGAAAAGTGACAAGGAACCCGAGACTCACATTTTCTCCTCCCCATTCGCTTCTCATTCGCCCAGCGAACTGGAGTTTGCCAAGAGTTCGCCCAGCGAACTGGGGCGAACTTTTCCACCTCCCATTCTAGAATTTCTCTTCTTTCCCTTCGCTCGCTACCTCATTCGCTTAGTGAATCTGGGGCGAATATTCGCCCAGCGAACTATTATTCACACGGCGAAGTACGCGATTCTACAATTCTGCAGTTGCGATTTCAGCACGATTCAATCCCAACCCTTCTCTGATTCCACCCACAAACATCCTCATAAATGCAAATATAATCACAGATTATCATACAATCAATTAGGAACACATAAACTACAATTCAACCGGTTAATTTATGCATTTTTCCTCTTGTCAAAACCCCTGATACGCAAAAATCCCAAAATCCCAAATCAACACAAACAACACATAGGGATGATCCTAATGGTTTATCTACCCTCACACAAACATTATACAACCCTTAAGAGATTAAAGAACCCCACCCTTACCTTAGTGTTCTTGAAAAAAACTTAGCCTTAACAATGGAGTCTCTTTTCCCTTGCCTTAGCTCTGGCCTCTCCTTTTTTATGCTTTTCACGTACTGAATAGTTTTTCCTCTCCTAACCCCCTTTTCTATTTTCTAATATTCCTTTTAATTTCATATTATTATTATTGTTATTATTATTATTATTATTATTTTACTAATTAAATAATAATAACAATATTTCTTAATAATTCACATTAATAATATGAATCAAATATTCCTAATATTAATTAATTAATTACTAACCACACCACCCTTCTCTACACAATTTGGTCACACACCCCCAACACCTTAATCTCTACAATTCTAAGGTCGCTACCCCATACTAAGGGCAACCCAAACACGACCAAAACACGCATAATCATACACATATACACAACATCATATAATTCTAATTACGAAAAAAATAAAAATAAATCTGGGTGTTACATCAGCTTCATAACAGAGACAAAAAAAAACCCTTTTGTGGTTTGCTAATATGGTTTTTGTGAGAAAGGGGTCGAGCAAGTGGTTGACGTGCATTGATTTCACCGACCTTAATGTCGCATGTCCCAAATATTTATACCATATCCCTAACATAGATTGTATGATTGATGAATCTTTTAGTTATATGATGTTCAGATTCATGGATCCCTATTCAGGGTACAACCTGATTAAAATATATCCCAAAGGTTAACCTAAGACAGAGTTCATGTCCAACCTTAACGACTATTACTACAACGTCATGCCTTTTTGGCTCAAGAACCTTGACACTGCTTATTGTTAGTTCTTGGATTGGCTGGAATTTTGGTAAAACAAAGTATGTTCAATGTTGATGTCAAGGTAGTGATGCTGCAACATTGAGACTTAACACTGGGCTGTGTTAAGTGTTTAAATTGCTGAAGTTTGGATGTCTGATGTCACATGTCCGATGTTGTGACATTAGATCTGCAGAATTAATAACATCAGGTTGTGATGTTGTTAGGGTTTGCGTGTTAGCTGGAATTGTGGAGAGCTGTTAGTCTTATTGGATGAGAATATCTTGGGATAGATATTTTCCGCTGCATAGGAGATCTGGTGCAGATTTGTAGGAGATTTAAAAGGTTGAAGATTTGAAAAGATTTTAGGAGAAAATCTGTTTTGAATATTCAGTTTTAAATAACAAATCAAGTCAGATATTGTAGCAGTCCAAGCCCAATTCAGGTTGCTATTTAAAGCGCACAAGACCAAAGGAAAAGGTACAGAAATACAGAGAGAAGATCAAGAGCATATGCTGAGTGTCTTGAGTATTTTGTACGAGTTTGTATACACCATTCTAGGTTGAATTGGTGAGTCGTTTTCTGTCCTCTCTTAGAAGTTGTGAAGCAATAGAGAGTTATTACTTGATCAAAGCTGTGAAGCAGAATCAAGGTGTGATTGAATTGTAGGGATTGAGTAGTGTTCTCATATCTAAGTGGTTTCTTAGGTAGGAAGTCACTAGTAGAAATTAAGTTTAGGAGATTGTCAACTGGGTTGTTGAGTCTGTAAATTAATTCTACAAGTAGTGAATTTCATCCCTGGCTTGGTAGCCCCCAGACGTAGGTAGTTAGACCGAACTGGGTGAACAATTTGGTGTGTTATTCTGCTGTTTATTTTGTCCAATGTGCAGAGTGTGTTGTTGTGACATCGCACCTTAACATCACACGTCTGATACCAGAATTTCAATTGGTATCAGAGCAGGCATCCTGTCTGTCTCTGGGTGAGATCTAGGGAAGTTACTTTCTGGTGTAAAGATGGACAAAGAAGTTGGAGGATTTGTCAACAGACCCCCTATTTTGGATGGATCCAATTATGACTATTAGAAGCCAAGGATGACTACTTTCTTAAAATCCTTAGACAGCAGGGCATGGAAGGCCATTATTAAAGAATGGAAAGCACCGGTCGTGTGTGAGAAAGATGATGCTGGCAAAGATAAAGAAGGCACCTCAAAGCCAAAGCCTGAAGAAGAATGGACCAAGGAAGAAGATGAGCTTGCCCTTGGTAATTCTAAAGCTCTGAATGCAATCTTCAATGGAGTGGATAAAAACATATTCAGGCTGATCAACACATGTGAAGTTGCTAAGGAAGCATGGGATATTTTGAAAGCTACACATGAAGGAACATCTAGAGTTAAGATGCCAAGACTTCAGCTTCTAACATCGAAGTTTGAGAGTCTGAAGATGAAGGAAGATGAGACTATCCATGACTTCCATATGAGTGTGCTTGAGCTGGAGAATGCATCCAGTGCCCTTGGTGAAAAAATGTCAGAAGAAAAGCTTGTAAGGAAGATCCTTCGGTCCCTTCCTAAGAAGTATAAGATGAAGGTAACTGTCATTGAAGAATCACAAGACATCAGTAAGATGAGAGTTGATGAGCTCATTGGATCTCTTCAAACTTTTGAGCTTGGGTTGAATGAGGAAGAACCAGAAAAGAAGCCAAAGAGTATAGCCTTGGTGTCAAATGATCAAGAAGAAAAAGGAAATAGTTCTGAATCCTAGGAGGACTTATCTCAGGCCATAGTTATGTTGGGAAGGCAGTTCAACAAAGTGTTCAAGAGGATGAACAATAACTCCAGGCCTAATGTCAAGAACATATCTTCTGACACCAGCAAGTCAAAAGAGAAGGATGAAGAGAAAACTGCCCAAGATAAAGGAGTTCAATGCTTTGAGTGTGAAGGGTATGGACATGTCAAGAAAGAGTGTCCCACCTTCTTGAAAAAGCAGAAGAAGGGCATGACAGTTTCCTGGTCTGACTCTGAAAGTGAGGGTGAGTCAGCAAAGCATGTTAGAGCTTTGACAGGAACTGTTGTTTCTGATGATGATTCTAGTGATGGGGAAATAACCTTTGAGGAGCTAGCTTATACTTATAAAGAGCTTTGCTTAAAAAGTGCTGAGATTTGTCAAGAAAACAAGTGTCACAAGCAACAGATTGCTCAGCTTTAGAATGAAAAAGCTGATCTGGAAAATGAAGTTGTACTAGTTAAATCTCAACTTGATCAGATGACGAAATCTGTTAGGATGATGAACAGTGGTACAACTACTCTTGACAAGATTCTTCAGTCAGAGAAAGCTGCTGAAGATAAATCAGGTATAGGATATGTGGCTAGCACTTCAGGAACAAAGAAGGAGGTGTCTCAACCATTGTCTCAACATCAAACCAAGAGACAGGATCCTACCCCTAAGAAGATTGTTCAGCCTCAGAATGTTGAGAAAAAGAATGGTCCCCATCAGAGGAAGATGCAGCTTCGAGGAGCTAGTCAGTATATGCCTCCCCAATATCACATGAGCATGCAAGCTGCAAGGTTCAAACAGAACATGTCTCATCAGAAGTCTCAACATCAGGGTAACTGGCATGGAAATGAATACAACAATGTTGTGCCTCATTACTATGGAAGAAGGAAGCCTCATCACCATAGGAGACAGCCTAGGAGACAACATCCTCAGTACAGAAGTAGACAATCCAACCATGGAAAAAGGAGACAACATTATGGGTGGCAGCCACAGCAATATCATCATAATGGTAAAAGATATAACAAATTCAGAGATGACAGAGTTAGATGCTTCTATTGTGGAAGGTTTGGACATATGCATTACTCTTGTTTTAAATTGCACGGTTATCCACAATCTGTCCCTCTAACCAGACAGAAGGAGGTCAGACCCAAAGTTGCTAAACAATGGGTTCCTAAAGCTCAGGTCACGTGTCTATTGGCTCATACCTCAGATGGATATGTTGCCTTGGATGCATGGTACTTTGATAGTGGATGTTCAATGCACATGACTGGATCAAAGGAGCAGTTAGTGGAGTTCAATCCTTGCCATACAAATAAGGTTGTGTTTGGGAATGGAGAAAAAGGAGTAGTAGAAGGAAGTGGAAGAGTGAAGAATCTTTATGGTCTTACTCTTGATAGTGTTATCCTTGTTCAAGGTTTGAAGGCTAATTTGATCAGCATAAACCAGTTGTGTGATGAAGGTTATAAAGTTAGCTACACCAAAGATGAGTGTGTGGTATCTGGTGAGCATAATCAAGTTGTTATGAAGGGTGCCAAAACCAAAGATAACTACTGTCAGTGGATTTACCTTGAAGGAAATTCAACTAATGATGTTCAAGTTGATGTTATAATTTCAGACTATGACATCAGGATGCTGAAAGATCACTCAGAGTTAATAATTTCTGATGAGAATCCTTTTAAATTTTTAAAAGGAAAGTCTTTATGGAGGGAGAAAATTAGTGATTGGTCTTTAAGAGGTACTCAAAATCAGGCGCCTTACCACATTGATTCTATATCAAGACTCATCAAAGCATTCTCATCGCAACGGTTCATCTTCCTGAATCTCAACAGAATAGAAAGATCTTCTCTAAACCTAGTCTGTTACAAAGGAACGATGTCTTCCCCATCCAAGAACTCTGAGTCTCAAAGACCTGTGCATGTACGAACTAGGGTTTCTTCGGAAAAAGAACTTGTTGACAAAGAACGCATTCCTATGGCACTTCCCGAGTCAGGTAACCCTAAAACTTCAACCAAGTTGAATAAAACTGAAACTAGGTCATCATCCTCTCAAGCTATTGCGGAGAAGTATGATGTGGACATGCATTTGGAGCAGATTGCTACCAAAATTCTTGAGAAGGGAATACGTGTGAAAGGGATTTCTGTCCCTTTAAGGCAAATGCCTGCTGAACAGGTGGACTCTCAAGGTGAGGACACAAATCTTCAAAGACTGGCCTTGTCTGTGATTCAAGATGCTGAAGGAGGTAGTAAAGAAGAAGACCTTGAAGATACTGATGTCATCCTTGATGTCAGAACATCGTCCCCTAGGAATGAAAGTCACAGGCGTAAAGGGAAGGACCAGGTTGAGGTTATAGATATTGAGGACTCATCTGATGGTGATATCATTGGTAATGCAAGAAGAAGGAAGGATAAGAAAAGGACTTCAGTTGCAGACTCTCCCAAGTCGTGGAGCAAAGTTGCCAGGTCTGGCAAGAAGAGGAGAATCAGGGAAGAATCAGATTCAGAGTGTGATGTTTAAGACATCAACCCTGTAATGAACAGAGCTGCTGATCAAGTGCCTGATAACATCTCATTTCACTGTGCCAGAAGTGCATCCATGTGGAATTGTGTGAGCCAAAGAAGGATAACTCTGGAAAGAGAGGTAGTAGCAGATGACTTAGAGTCTACTGGAATTATATATCTAATTAAGTTTGCTGGTCTCATAAGGACTGTGTCAGAATTGACTAATTGCTATGATAGACTGGTCAGAGAATTTATAGTGAATATCCCTGAGTCTATTGATGACAGCAAAAGCCTAACCTTCAGAAGAGTTACCGTCAGGGGTAAGTGTGTCTGGTCCTCTCCTAAGGTGATCAATGCCTACTTAGGAAAAAGTGAGGAAGAATATGGAGAATTAGAAGTTTCTAATAATGTTATCTGCAAAGAAATCACAGCTGGTCAGGTAGAAGTTTGGCCTTCAAAAGGAAAGTTATCAGCAAGTTTATTAAGTGTGAAATATGCTCTTCTTCATAGAATAGGTGCTGTTAACTGGTTTCCTACTAACCACAAGACCTCTATTTCTGCTGGGTTGGGCAAATTAGTTTATGCCATTGGAACAAGGAGACTAATTGATTATGGCTCTTACATCTATAATCAAACTATCAAGCATGCTGCAACAAGAGGTGTGAAATTGCCTATTGCATTTCCATCCCTCATTTATGGGATAATACTGTCTCAGCATCCTGGGATTCTTCACCAGAATGATAGTGTGTGTAGAAGGAAGCCTGAATTTTCATTTCATCAGAAGTTGTTTAAAGGAAAACATGTTGCTAATAATGTCAAGGCATCTGCCTCAGCATCTACTAATGTCAAGACTGATATGATTTCTGAACTGGAGGAAGCCTGTAAAGAACTAGAGGAAGTCATCAGAGTAAACATTGAAAGGAAGGACAAGTTTAAAAAATTACTTATGACTCTGAAGATGCAGGAAAAAGAAAGTGAGAAAGTAGTTGCTGATAAGACAGATGAGTCTGACAATGACAGTTCAAAAGAAGATGAAGAAGATGATGATCTCAGCTTTTAATGTGTCTCTTATTTAGTAGTTTTAGTTTTATTTTCTGTTTTTGTTTTAGCACTTAATGTGCCGGTTATGTAACTTGAATTTTGTGTTGTTATATGCACCTTTTTATGTTGTTCTCTTCTATGATTTATTTGGCCTGGTTGCTAACTGTGAGGCTAACAATGAGAGCTAGGAATGTACTAACTGTAGTTAATAGGGCTTCTGATTGAAACTTGTCTAATTGTGGCTAAAAAGGGGGAGAAGTAGCCAAAGAAAGAGAGGCAAAAGTACAAATGTCAAATGTTGTCAAAAGAGTTGGTGTCAAAGGAATTTGCTTGCTATAGTACAGTAGTGCAGATATTAAGGGGGAGAAACTGCTGAAATGCTGAACAGCTGCTATGCTGGCTTTTGCATTGAGGGGGAGTGCTTGCTCATTGCTGCTAATAATGAAATATGTGCAGCTGTTGAACTTGGTGATGCATCAGAGTTTTGTGAAGTGAATTGAAGATGCTGCTGCTGCTTGGAGATTTAAATGATATTATTGAAGTTTTTCCACTACTGAAGGTGCAGAGTGCAGAGTTTATTTTAGCCAAAATTAGCCAAAGGGGGAGATTGTTAGTTCTTGGATTGGCTGGAATTTTGGTAAAACAAAGTATGTTCAATGTTGATGTCAAGGTAGTGATGCTGCAACATTGAGACTTAACACTGGGCTGTGTTAAGTGTTTAAATTGCTGAAGTTTGGATGTCTGATGTCACATGTCCGATGTTGTGACATTAAATCTGCAGAATTAATAACATCAGGTTGTGATGTTGTTAGGGTTTGCGTGTTAGCTAGAATTGTGGAGAGCTGTTAGTCTCATTGGATGAGAATATCTTGGGATAGATATTTTCCGCTGCATAGGAGATCTGGTGCAGATTTGTAGGAGATTTAAAAGGTTGAAGATTTGAAAAGATTTTAGGAGAAAATCTGTTTTGAATATTCAGTTTTAAATAACAAATCAAGTCAGATATTGTAGCAGTCCAAGCCCAATTCAGGTTGCTATTTAAAGCGCACAAGACCAAAGGAAAAGGTACAGAAATACAGAGAGAAGATCAAGAGCATAGGCTGAGTGTCTTGAGTATTTTGTACGAGTTTGTATACACCATTCTAGGTTGAATTGGTGAGTCATTTTCTATCCTCTCTTAGAAGCTGTGAAGCAATAGAGAGTTATTACTTGATCAAAGCTGTGAAGCAGAATCAAGGTGTGATTGAATTGTAGGGACTGAGTAGTGTTCTCATATCTAAGTGGTTTCTTAGGTAGGAAGTCACTAGTAGAAATTAAGTTTAGGAGATTTTCAACTGGGTTGTTGAGTCTGTAAATTAATTCTATAAGTAGTGAATTTCATCCCTGGCTTGGTAGCCCCCAGACGTAGATAGTTAGACCGAACTGGGTGAACAATTTGGTGTGTTATTCTGCTGTTTATTTTGTCCATTGTGCAGAGTGTGTTGTTGTGACATCGCACCTTAACATCACAAGTCTAATACCAGAATTTCACTTATCATAGGATCATGTATGCGGTGTTCTCCAAGAAAATATAACACTACCTAAAGGTTTACATCGATGACATGATTATAAATACATAAGAAGAAAGAATCCATGCATGAGACTTAAAGGATATCCTAGGGTCAGTTACAAGCTATAACATACACTTGAATCCAGCCAAGTGTTCACTTAACATTCAACCAGGAAAGTTCTTAGGCTTCATGGTCACAAAAAGGGGCATAGAGGCAAACCTGGACAAATGCCAAGTCATCATAAACATGAGGAGCCCCTTAAATGTTCGGGAGGTTCAACAACTAAACCAATGCTTAGCTTCCCTCTACACATCCTTTTCTATGTATGTGACAAGGCCTTCCAATTTTTTTGTTATGTTGAATAAAAATGAGAGGCTTGACTGGACAGGAGAATCCGAACAGGAATTATAAGAGTTGAAGGAGTTCTTGGCATCACCGCCCATTCTGACACGCTCAATAGTAGGTTCGTCGTTATATCTCGGCAAGTGTACCGATAATGTTGCAGTAGTAAAAAGATCAAATCCATAAGGATTGTGTTCGAACAAGACAATGATTTGTGCAATTTAATGTAAAACAGTAAAGAAGAGGGGTTTTGGAAGTTTCAGTGCAAAAAGTAAATAAACGAGAAAACAATGTCACAAAAGCAACCAGGTTTGTCGTAGAATCCTTTATTCCTCTATTGTTGATGTTTGATGCCATATATGAATGATCTAATCACTATAAACCCATGGGGAATTAACAATACCTTTAAAGTCGATCCCTCATAAATTAAATCATTAACCACTACTTGGAGCTTTCTATCCCTAGTCCGCCAACGTAAGCATGGTTAGGTGATGTATAGAATGTTAACTCTCTATGCCACTACTCGGGTGTTGCGGTGAAAATCAGATAACAAGCTATTTATTAACTTGCATCATTTTCTTTTACAACCGACTTTGATTTATCCAAAGGAAAGGTTCAAGATCGTTAGAAAAACCTAAAGGGGGAGATCTAAGGTTCGGGGGTTGGTTACGCCTAGGGAAGGTATTAGCACCTTAAACGTCCGTAGTACTCTACGGGAACCTCTTGTTCTACTTGTTATCTTATGTTTGCTAAAGGTTCTATGCTAAAGGTTTGAAACCCTAGGGGTTAGTATCTAAGTATACTCGACAAAGCATTGCACTTTGCGCCTACGTATCCTCGGGAATAGAATCAGAGTATGCGTAGTTCTACTTCTACTGAATGGTTGACTGTGGTCAATATTCAGAGGGGAAATGAGTGTAACCTCATTGTAGAGTATAAGAACTCTCTAAATCTAGTTATAATGGTCCTAAGTTATGTTTTAGTCAATAGGGAAAGTGAGTATTCATTAGGATGAATATCACCAAGAGTGTAAGAACTCTCTCCTAAGGCTAGTTATAACTTATTGGCTCTTAGGAGGCCAAGAAGTGAAAGTCATCTCCTAAGAGGCTACTAAGGTAAGATGGGGGTTATGACTTTAAGAGTCAACGTTAATCACCTTCCTTTGGAATGGGGAAAAGATAATAGTTGTAGGATATGATAACAAGAGATATTGATAAAGATGAATAAGATAACAACAATAGCATGAGTATAGCAAGAAGTATTTCATAATAAAGTATGGATAAGATGGACATGATCATCATAGAAACATGTAAACAAAGACAAATCAATATGTTTCAATCTTAAGGAAGACAAACATAAGGAACACTCACAAGATAAAGAGACATGATATTAAACTAATATGATATTTAAAGAAGAACAAAATTCACACATCCAAGTCAAACACATGATGAATCAAACATGGGATAAATTTATTCAAGTCCTTAACAAGATATTAGTGAATAAATACTCAAATTATTAATAAAGAGGACTCATAAATAAAACTAACAATTAACCCAAAGATGGGTGATTTAAAATTCACATATTAATAATTAAACTTAAATAAACAATTTAAGAAATAAATTGATAATTAAAATTAAATAAAGATAAAATATTTTTGGAATCTTTTTGAAATAAAGAAAAAAGTTTTAAATAAAATAAATAAAATAAAAAAAGTCTTTTAAAAAAATATTTGGAAAGAAAATAGTTGAAAATAGAAAAATAAAATAGATAAAAATGCAGGGGGGTGCTGTAAGTAAACTTAACTAGTTGAAAAATGTAAAGGGATGTGAAATGGGCAAAAACTGGGGTGGTGATAGCAAAACAGGCCCAGGCGAGTGTAATAAGAAAGCAAAAGAAAAAAACACAAAAGGATGGTCTTGGGGGGGGGGGGAACCCCAGACCTCCTTCAAGCAGCGCGCATCACAAACCACTGGGGTGGCTATACATCCAATGTATATGCCCACCCCATTAATACATATACCATGCGAAAATGAAAAAAATACCATTTTAATAAAACAAAGAAATGTCACACGGACCAGCTAGGAACATAACATCAACCAGTCACATATTCTCTTAAGTTGCAAAACGACAAAACCAACCATGGCCAATCACAATGCCTTTTTTCTTTTCTTCATGCAAAAACTTAAGAGCTTATCGTGAAAATAAATAAACAGCAACAATGAGATGGCTTATCATCATCTTGTTCAGCCATTATTCCCATCAAATCTCCATCAAAATTGGTAAAACAAAACACTACCTTATACTACCCAAGGCAAGGAGTATTAATGTACTTCATATAACTTAAGACAAGAACACGATCATTGTGAAAAATGACCTGGAAAGGTTGTATTCAGAACTGATATCACACATCTACCATGCCAATCAAAACCACGATGTACTCTCTCATTTCTAATCTAAACTAAAACATGATAGACAGTCTGAGAGTAAACTCAAACTTCAAACTTCAATATGAAAACAAAACCTTATATGCTCCAAACCAACAACAAAACATGGCATGAGTCACAACAAGCAAACTCACGCATTATTATTTATAGTATCATTTGAACAAAACTGACTTAAGAAATAGATATCACATGATAATAACATGAATAGATGATTATGGCATATCGAATATGGAGGAAAAAGGGTGAGAGTTACCTCTGCTTGCAGTGAGCTTCTAAAGGTTCCAAGGACTGAGTTTCTTCCTCCTCAAACTGAAGGCTGCTGCGAAGTGTTTTCTCCTCCTTCTTACTTGCCAAACAATGACTCACAGGTTGCTTAGAGTTTGGGATCTTGTGTTATGATATTGTGTGTGTTGGTGGTTTGTTGATATTGTGTGTTAATGGTTATTGATATTGTGTGTTGATGGTTGTTGTCTTTGAATCTGAAAGGTCTTTTCTTGGTGTGTAGCATAATGAAGAAGAAGGCGAGTATATGGTTTGTGTGAGTTGTGCATGGGAGATGACGAAGTGGGAGTTTGCATTGTTGAGTCGTGAAGTCAATAGTGAGAGTCCCCCCCAGATATAACAGTGAGTGTTTCCTTTGATGGGAAAAAGAAAAAAAAATAGCCGTTGGTCCCTTTCCTTTGGCTTTTGTGTTCACTTTTCAAGTACAAAGTGGTTGTACCTTGGAAACTTCTCTTGCACGGTTTTTATGGTAAAAGAGTGTTGGGAACTGATAAGAGGATCAATTAGGGTGGTACTTGAGAGATATGGTTCAAATTTGGTTTCATTTGAAGGGAAGTTTGTGTAAAGTGATTGTACTAAAGCGACGACTTCTCCACACGATAACTTGCATCCTTGTGAACCAAATGGAATGATCTTTTTTTCTTTTGGGAGATGGCATGGGGTAGGATAGTTTTTATATTGATGAAAAATTAGGATAGTGATTAGAAATGAATGGAAAATCATGGGAAAGTAGTGGTGCGCATGAGAAAAGAAATTATGATTTTTCAAAGTGTACATACATTTGCAACATAGCCACTTTAATGCATAATTTCTTAATCACCAATGTTCCAATTTATGAGGTTTTTGATTCTTTGAAAATTAGGCATTTGATAGAACAATTCTTGTGTGGAAAGTAGCTTGAAATAATGCTTGTAACAATGAGAAAAATCTCCACAAAATCATGCGCAAGAGTTGGCAAAAAGACTTAGAACATTTTTTCTAAGTTATTGAATTTTCTAATTTGAAACACCCAACTTTAAAGAACCATAACTTGAGAATGGCTTATTCAAATGAGATGTTCCACATATGGTTGGAAAGCTCTCATCATGCTCTAAAACTTTCATTTGGGACCCAAGTCTTGAATCCAAGTGGAAATGGGTGAAAAATGAGGTCAAAGTTAGAGAAAAATTATGAAGAAAAGTGTTGGAAATTTCTCTAAGTGTTGGGTCAGATTATTTTGCAAGCTTCATAACTCAAAAACCAAGCATTTTTGGATGAAAAGTCATATGGAACAAATTGAATATCTTGAAAAGAGCTTTCCAATGAGCTTTGAGTCACTCAATTTGAGTGTATGGTTTAGGAGTTATGGTCATTTCAAATTGTGCTATTAGAGGGAAAATCTCACATATGAAATCTTTCATAAGCAAAACCCTGTTTCTCTTGCAAGAAACCTCATGAAACTTGTTCTTGATGCTTTGAATACCTCATGAGACATTCTATGATGATTAGAACCATTGACACTTCATTTGAACCAAAATTTCCAAGGATTAGGGTTTCAGTCAAACCCTAATTTTGACTGTGAATGCACTGAGGTAAATTCTTGTAAACTTGCTTCTTCCTTCTCATCTAAAGGTCTTAGGAGACTCTTGAGGATGTTGATAAACCAATAGAATCAAGAATTAGGGTTTGGGAGTATAGTGAGGCTGAGGCTCAAACTTCTCTTGTTGAGGACCAATAGATCTTGGATTCCTGTTGAATGATGTCTCTTGGATGTAGATGACCTTAAGTGGTAAGTGAACCACACAAATCTTGACTTGATAGAGCCAATTTCTCAGTGATTTCTTCAGAGCAAAACCCTAATTCCAAAGTTCTTGCACTGGAGATCTTTTGTTGACCTGACTTGCTTCAGAACAACTTGTGGAGCTTCATGGTGAAGTGCAAACCTAATTTGAACACAAAGAAACAAACTGTAAGATATGGGTTAGCTCAAACAATGCAGAGATGCTTGACCTAAGATGCACAAATGAAGATGACATCTAAGGGTAAAAATTTAGGGTACAACAGTTGCCCCTATTTAAATAGCTTTACCGGATGATACGAGGAAAGGAAATTCTCGGGACATCAAGGTGAAAGGTATTTAAATATAGCAAACCAAAAATTTTGCCCTTAGATGGAATGCAAATGCTAAGGATAAGCGACAGACATGCAAATGCTGACATGCCATGAACTTCTAAAATGATGATATGATACCAAGAAGGTGCAAAGGTGCAGACAAACAGACACCAGGGACAACAGAAAGCAAACACACAAGATAAGCTTCACCGGGGAAAGACGAAAGCTAGTATCCATGAGAAAAACTCACTGGGGATACAGGCTAACCAACGAAAGAGACTCACTGGGGAGACTCTGAAGAAACACTGGGGAAAAACCAAAAAACAATCTCCATTGGGGAAAGAAAATCCGGGGAGATAGATTACTGGGGACAAAACAAACCCACACTCTTCCTGGGCATGAAACCAGAAAGAAAAACCTGATCCAGGGATCAGCCTAAAAAAGAGACAGACAACCAAGCGAAGACTTCCTAGGGATCTTATACTGAAGAGTTCAAAATGGGATCTTCAAGAAAAGCCAGGAAGATAGAGACAAACCCTGCGCACCAACTAGGAGTCATAAGGTTGAAGAAATTTGTTCCAAGAAGCTTAGCTTAAAGCAAGATTTCAAAAAAAGCCCAAGGTAAGGGTTCAATGTCCGACACGATTCGAACAAGAACGGTTTTAAAACAAGAAGACAGTGCTTGACACGATTCAAACAAAGTCCAAGTTCAAGTTTGACACGATTCAAACAAGAACAAGTTTTAAAACACAAGACAATGCTTGACACAATTCAAACAAAGTCCAAGTTCAAGTTTGACACGATTCAAACGAGAACAGTTTTAAAACAAGAGGCAGTGTCCGACACGATTCAAACAAAGACTCTGTTCAGGTTTGACACGATTCAAACAAGAACAGTTTTAAAACAAGAAGACAATGCTTGACACGATTCAAACAAAGTCCAAGTTCAAGTTTGACACGATTCAAACGAGAACAGTTTTAAAACACAAGACAATGCTTGACACGATTCAAACAAAGTCCAAGTTCAAGTTTGACACGATTCAAACAAGAACAGTTTTAAAACGAGAGGCAGTGTTCGACACGATTCAAACAAAGACTCTGTTCAGGTTTGACACGATTCAAACAAGAACATTTTTAAAACGAGCAGACAATGCTTGACACGATTCAAACAAAGTCCAAGTTCAAGTTTGACACGATTCAAACGAGAACAGTTTTAACACAAGACAATGCTTGACACGATTCAAACAAAGTCCAAGTTCAAGTTTGACACGATTCAAACGAGAACACTTTTAAAACATAAGACAATGCTTGACACGATTCAAACAAAGTCCAAGTTCAAGTTTGACACGATTCAAACGAGAACAATTTTAAAACGAGCAGACAATGTTTGACACGATTCAAACAAAGTCCAAGTTCAAGTCTGACACGATTCAAACAAGAACAAGTTTTAAAAATCTTTAATGTTAAACTTCTTGGGGAACAGCAAAAGGTTTAAAGATTCAAATCTGGCGCGCAAAGGTTAAGACCGAACAAGCACGACACAAAGCAAACCGGGAATGTCTTTACTTCACTGGGGAAATAAAGACAAACACAAACAACCGACCACAAGCAAAACAGAGCACAAATATGCAAAGATGCTAAGGGTATAATGCATATGCTTAGCTATATGCTAGAAACGACGCGAACGACGCAAAACAGGAAAGAAGAAAGGATAACACAAGCCAACACCCTGAAACCCAAACATCAAGGATAACCGGGGCAATCTTCTTTTCACTGGAGATGGCAAATCCAAGCCAAAGATACAGTACTACTAACTCTTTCTGTACAAACTTGATTCCAAAACGTCTTAATTCCAGAGTAAAACTTAGTTTATCTTTGTGTTTTCTTAGAAATTGCAACATTTCTGTTTTCAAAAATCAAGTGAAAATGACGAAGTTATTGTATTCAAAGACCAATAACAACTCTAGTGACTAAGAATTCTATCGTCTAACAGCTGACTTCTCTGGGGACTCCTACATAAAGAGCTGGGGTCTGGTACTCAAAGGTGAAAACCAAAGCATAAGCCTAGCTTAGGCAAATGTTTTGGATATATTGGGAAAAAATTTCTTCTTTATTGGGGAAATAAATCCATTGGGAATTTGTCAAAATCAGCTGATGTAGCAACTTGATGGGGAGCTAACAATGTAATTATGCATTCCACTGGCATAACTACCATCTTCAAATCTTATCTGCCCCAGGCTAGACGGTCTATACGATAACAAGAGGATTTTATAGAAGAATTGGCATACAGGGTGTTTCAATATCTTCAAACTCTTGGAGAGATCTCGGCATAACTGCCCCAGATTAGGGGATGAATAATCAAAAGAATTTTACGGAAGGATTGAAATACCAGATGCTTCAATATCTTCCAACTTGAATAATCAAAAGAATTTTACGGAAGGATTGAAATACCAGATACCTCAATATCTTCCAACTTGAATAATCAAAAGAATTCTACGGAAGGATTGAAATACCAGATGCTTCAATATCTTCCAACTTGAATAATCAAAAGAATTTTACGGAAGGATTGAAATACCAGATGTTTCAATATCTTCCAACTTGAATAATCAAAAGAATTTTACGGAAGACTTGAAATACCAGATGCTTCAGTATCTTCCAACTTGAATAATCAAAAGAATTTTACGGAAGACTTGAAATACCAGGTGCTTCAATATCTTCCAACTTTTGAATAATCAAAAGAATTTTACGGAAGACTTGAAATACCAGATGCTTCAGTATCTTCCAACTTGAATAATCAAAAGAATTTTACGGAAGACTTGAAATACCAGGTGCTTCAATATCTTCCAACTTTTGAATCTTGACGTAGCTGTTTCTGTTCAGTTATACTCGAGATACTCAAACTGCAGTAGAAATTACCGGGGAACGGATTTGCCCCTGCTGATGGGTTACTGAAGTCAAAACTAGTCATAAGATGATCTCAAGAATATTTGCCCCAATATTCTGAATTTGCAGAATTCTGCCTCTGATTTGTCAACTCACACTTGGTTGCCCCTGACTGAGTCAAATTTCCTTTATCGAGTTCAATTCCTTGACTGACCGCATTTGTTGGGATTCCTTGATATCGAATGGTATTGCAAACAAGTGTTGTTCATTAAAATTGGCAAAATTTAATGCAAAGTTTAATGCAAAGTTTGAAAACAAAGCTTTGATAAAAAACGCACAGTAAAATGATTAAATAGTAAAAAACAAAGGTGGGTCTAGTCATTAAGGAAGTGACCAACACACGCGAGTAACAAAGACTATTAGGAGTCAGGTTACTCAACCTTGCTGTAGTATGATTTTAAAAACAACCTTACCTCAATTAGGTCTTTTAGGGGTTGTAACATGTGGTACGGTTCATGGTTTATGAAACAAAGGACGATTTCCAATCCTACCCTCAGTTAACTCAAGATATACGTTCAACTCTCCAAAAGTAGGAAGTCACTTGATTTGAAAGCTAACTGGCGCCTTATATGAAGCGCTCGTGTTTGAATGCATAACCGAGTTAAACTGAGAACTACCCTACCCCCAAGGTTGAGATTTAAGGTTTCTTGTGTGTAAAGAGTGAAAGAAAACTCCTACTTCTAGGCTCGAAGGGGTTAACGATGGATTATCTTCTTTATTTCTCCAGTGTTTGGGAATTGAAACAATGCCTTACATCCTTGGCAAGGTTTAATCGGCAGCATACCACAGCAATTATGAACACGAGGTTTTCATCATCCTCCCTAATCTTTGCTTTAACAAAAGTTTGAAAAAGGGGTGAAAAAGTTTAAAGGTACAACAAAGCTCATAAGCAAATATCAATACAATTAAAGGAAATACAACTGAAATACAAAACACGGCTGAAGTATCTTCCTGAGGTTTCAGTTTTTTAGCAGGCTCATCAGCTTCTCTTCGAACTCTTTGCATTCTTCAATGGGATACCCCATTGTCCCAGTTCGAAATTTGCATTCAGTCTTTAGGCGATCTTCTTCGAAGATTAAGTCCTTGTCATGGATCAGCTCTTGCACAAAATATTCTAAATCTCGACAATTATCCAAATCATGCCCTTCAGCTCCCTTATGGAATTCACAGGTTAGGTTGGGATCATACCAAGGTCCCTGGAAAGGTGTGAGAAGCCGTGGAGTTACCAGCTTGGTTTGCATCAACAGTGGGAAAAATTTGCTTAACGACACCGGGATAGGCTGGTGGTTAAATTTTCCTCTTTTGGCAGCACACTTCTTCTTATCTTGGGGAGAAACACACGTTGGAGACTGAAAACCCCTTTTTGTAGACACCTGATGTTTGGATGCAGGAACAGGACAAACGTTCTGCTGGCATGAGGCTTCTCCAAAAACAAATTCTGGACACGAGAGATCCTTAGGAGATGGCAAAGGATAGTTGATTTGAATTCCTTTAGGTGTAAACGATAACTTCTCAGAATCAAGCAGGGTCTTAACCTGGCTTCTGAGTACCTTGCAATCCTCAGTTGAATGCCCCGGTGCCCTAGCGTGGTAGTCGCATCGGACGTTGGCATCAAAACCTAGTGGGTATGGAGGGATCACTGGCTCTAAGTCCTTCAGTATTATCAATCCACTTTTGATCAAAACTGGCAAAAGCTGACTGTATGCCATCGTCAACGGAGTGAAATTCCAGCTGACAGTATTGTTCAGACATTCTTTGTCGAGTTTGGACTTGGGTATTGGCGTTAGGAAAATCAAGGTGACGGACTCTGAAGAGAACGAGACGACATGAGATGGGGAAGAATGCACGTGCACATGCAAGGATGCAAAATGATATGCAAAAAAATACAGATGCAAACTAAACTATCAAGAAACACAAATATTTACAAACATTGTAGACAAATGGAGTCTTTCTCAAAATAAACTTCTTCATTAAGATTGTCAGCTGTTACATTTTAGAGCGGGGGATTCTCCTACTTGGGGTTCAAAAGGTAAGGACGCTCCTAAACTGAAATGAGAAATAACAACATTGATAGAAACCAATAGATGGCACTTCTAAAAGTTTGATCCACTAGAGAATGATTCTTCTTATCCATTAATCTTCCTTGTGAGCTCTTCAATGCGCTTCCTAGTCCTGTCCCTTTCGAAGAACAAATCAGCCATTATTTCTGCCATCTTCTGCTTGGCTTTAGAGGGTGAATCATGTCGAGGAAATGGCTTCCTTATCACTGGAGCAATGTCACGGGACCACTACATATGGGTCTCAGAGACCTGGCATTTAGCCTTCTAGAGTTGTCTGTTGATATTACGCCATGCATACTCGAGTCTCTTTTTCATCTCAAATCCTTCATCTCTTTCGTAGTACATCTTGATCATATCCTCGTTTCTGGGAGGTTCTTTCTTCAAGTAGCCTAACTGGCGGCGGGAGAGAACAGGATTATAATTGATGCAGCCATCTCTACCCATCAAAGGCACATTGGGGCAGTCCCCACAGCTAACGATTATAGTAATCCCTTCATCCGTCGGGTTATACCATTCGATGTAAGTGTGTTTTAACTTCATCAATTTCTTGGACCATAAACCACAGTCTGCAACTTCCTAGAAGGCAGGAGTTTTTGGTAGGTAGGAGGTGAACCATTTGTAGAAAAGGGCCGCACAGCAGACAATTTGCCCACCACCTCTCAAATATCTGTACTGAACTGAGTGATAAACATCTGCAAGTAAAGTAGGGACCGGATTGTTGATGGCGAATATCTGAATGGCCTGGATATCCACAAAATTCTTGTCACTCAGGAACAGGAACAAGCCATAGACCATTAAGGCAAAAGTTGATTCAAACAACGCCTCATTTCCCTGGTCTTTAAAATAAAGGGCCTTTGCCATCAGGAATAAGGCGGGGAGTCCAGGTCGTCCTCCTTTGATAGTAAAATTATCTTGAATGTCTGATACTCTGATCTTCGTGACTCTGGCAATTTCTTTGACGGAAAGCATCATCTTGATTCCAGAGAAAATTGGAGCCTTCTTGACAGGAATTCTAATTAGAGCAGAAAATTCTTCCAAGGTCGGTACCAACTGAAACTCAGGAAAAAGAAAACAGCGGTAATCGGGATGGTACAGTTGTACCAAGGTTTCCAGCAATCCTTCCCTCACTTGTAACTTCATTAGGGACAGAAGGTCCCCGTACTTTTCGATGAAACATAGCAGGTCTTCAATTCTTCCTCCGATCTCTATCAGCTGCTCGACGTTAGGGATCAGGAAAGTAAAGGGCCAGTTTATCTTCTTGGTAGCGTCCATTGTCTACAAAGTCTGCAAAACAAAGTTAGTGTCTTGATAGTTTAGTAGAATGCAATGCAACATGATGGGTGTAATTCAAGGAAACTCAATGTTAGTTCTTGGATTGGCTGGAATTTTGGTAAAACAAAGTATGCTCAATGTTGATGTCAAGGTAGTGATGCTGCAACATTGGGACTTAACAATGGGCTGTGTTAAGTAGTTAAATTGTTGAAGTTGGATATCTGATGTCACATGTCCGATGTTGTGACATTAGATCTGCAGAATTAATAACATCAGGTTGTGATGTTGTTAGGGTTTGCGTGTTAGCTGGAATTGTGGAGAGTTGTTCGTCTCATTGGATGAGAATATCTTGGGATAGATATTTTCTGCTGCATAGGAGATTTGATGCAGATTTGTAGGAGATTTAAAAGGTTGAAGATTTAAAAAGATTTTAGGAGAAAATCTGTTTTGAATATTCAGTTTTAAATAACAAGTCAAGCCAAATATTGTAGCAAGTCCAAGACCAATTCAAGGAGCTATATAAAACGCACCAGTACTGAAGAAAAAGTGACGAAGAAAGTGAGCTAAAGACTGATTGTCGTTTGTGTCTTCGTTTATGATTTGTAAACCATTCTAGTGTGAATTGGTAGTATTGTTTCGAGTTGTCCTTGATCAAAGCTGTGAAGTAGAATCAAGTAGTGCTATTCAAAGTGTGTGATCTTTGAATTATCTATATGAAGTGTTTTAGGGATTGAGTAGTGTTCTCATATCTAAGTGGTTTCTTAGGTAGGAAGTCACTAGTAGGAATTAAGTTTAGGAGATTGTCAACTGGGTTGTTGAGTCTGTAAATTAATTCTACAAGTAGTGAATTTCATCCCTGGCTTGGTAGCCCCTAGACGTAGGTAGTTAGACCGAACTGGGTGAACAATTTGCTGTGTTTTCTGCTGTTTATTCTGTCCATTGTGCAGAGTGTGGTGTTTTGACATCGCACCTTAACATCACACGTCTGATACCAGAATTTCAATTGGTATCAGAGCAGGCATCTTGTCTGTCTCTGGGTGAGATCTAGGGAAGTTACTTTCTGGTGTAAAGATGGAAAAAGAAGTTGGAGGGTTCGTCATCAGACCCCCTATTTTGGATGGATCCAATTATGACTATTGGAAGCCAAGGATTACTACTTTCTTAAAATCCTTGGACAACAGGGCCTGGAAGGCTATTATTAAAGAGTGGAAAGCTCCGGTTGTGTGTGAAAAAGATGATGCTGGCAAAGATAAAGAGGGCACTGCAAAGCCGAAGCCCGAAGAAGAATGGACCAAGGAAGAAGATGAGCTTGCCCTTGGTAATTCCAAAGCTCTAAATGCAATTTTCAATGGAGTGGATAAAAATATTTTCAGGTTAATCAATAACTTTGAAGTTGCTAAGGAAGCGTGGGATATTTTGAAGGCCACTCATGAAGGTACATCTAGAGTTAAAATGTCAAGACTTCAGATTCTAACATCAAAATTTGAAAGCCTGAAGATGAAGGAAGATGAGACTATTCATCATTTTCACATGAGGGTTCTTGAGCTGGCCAATGCATCTAGTGCTCTTGGAGAGAAGATGTCAGAAGAAAAGCTTGTAAGGAAGATTCTTAGGTCTCTTCCTAAGAGGTACAAGATGAAGGTGACGGCTATTGAAGAAGCTCAAGACATCAGCAAGATGAGAGTTGATGAGCTCATAGGATCTCTTCAAACTTTTGTGCTTGGCTTAAATGAAGAAGAACCAGAAAAGAAGCCCAAGGGTATTGCCTTGGTCTCCACTCCTGCAGAAGCTAAGGAAGTCAAAGATGATGATTCTCAGGAAGATTTGTCTCAAGCAATTGCTACGTTGGGAAGGCAGTTCAACAAAGTGTTAAAAAGGTGGAACAATAACTACAAGCCTAGTGTCAAGAACATCTCTTTTGACATCAGCAAGCCTAAAGAAAAAGATGAAGAGAAGACTGCCCAGGATAAAGGTGTTCAGTGCTTTGAATGTGAAGGGTATGGACATGTCAAGAAAGAATGTCCCACATCTTGAAGCAGAAGAAGGGCATGTCAGTTTCCTGGTCTGAATCTGATAGTAAAAGTGAAGGTGAGTCAGCAAGGCATGTTAGAGCCTTAACAGGAACTGTTGTGTCTGATGATGATAGTGATGGAGAAATAACTTATGAGGAGTTAGCATCTATGTATCAAGAGCTGTGTTTAAAAAGTGCTGAGATTTGTCAAGAAAACAACTGTCACAAGCAACAGATCGCTCGACTTGAAAATGAAAAAGCTGATATGGAAATTGAAGTTGTACTAGTTAAATCTCAACTGCATCAGATGACAAAGTCCATTAGAATGATGAACAGTGGTACATCTACGCTTGATAAGATTCTTCAGTCAGAGAAAGCTGCTGGAGACAAATCAGGTATAGGATATGTGGCAAGCACCTCAGGAACAAAGAAAGAGGTGTCTCAACCATTGTCTCAACATCAATCCAAGAGACAGAGTCCTACACCAAAGAAGGCTGTTTAGACTCAGAATGTGAAGAAGAAGAATGGTCCTCATCAGCGGAAAATGCAGCCCCAAGGAGCTAGTCAGTATATGCCTCGCCAATATCACAAGAGCATAGAGACTGTCAGGCCTAAACAGAACATGTCTCATCAGATGTCTCAACATCAGGAAAACTGGCATGGATATGAATACAACAATGATGTGCCTCATTACTATGGAAGGAGGAAGCCTCATCACCATAGGAGACAGCCTAAGAGACAGCATCCTCAGTACAGAAGAAGACAATCCAACTATGGAAGAAGATTCAACTACTTTAGAGACGACAGAGTCAGATGCTTCTATTGTGGCAGGATTGGACATATGCAGTCCTCGCGCTTCAAGCTTCACGGTTATCCAAATTCTGCTCCTCAACCCAGACAGAAAGAGGTCAGGGCTAAGATGGTGAAGCAATGGGTTCCTAAAGTTACCAGCTTGATAGCTCACACTTCCTTAAGGGTTTCTACCAAAGATGACTGGTATTTTGACAGTGGGTGTTCAAGACACATGACTGGAGTAAAGAATCTGCTTGTAGATGTGAAACCTCAGTCTTCTGGCTATGTTACATTTGGTGATGGGATCAAAGGAGAAATAAAGGGGATTGGTATACTAAACTGTGCTAGTGCTCCCAGACTGGAGAATGTTCTTCTTGTTAAAGGACTAACAGCAAATTTGATTAGTATTAGTCAACTTTGTGATCAAGGATTCAAAGTAGACTTCACAAAGTCTGAATGTATGGTCAAAGATGACAAAGGAGAAGTCATTATGAAGGGAGACAGGTCCAAGGATAATTGTTATCTTTGGGTGCCTCAAAACTCAAATTCTTCCACGTGTGTGCTTGCTAAAGAAGATGATGTCAAAATCTGGCATCAAAAGTTGGGACATCTTCACCTAAAGGGAATGAAGAGAATTATCTCCTCAGAAGCAGTCAGAGGGATTCCCAAACTTAGTATTGAGGAAGGAAAGGTATGTGGAGACTGTCAGAAGGGAAAGCAGACAAAGATGTCTCATCCGAAGCTTCAACATGACACCACCTCCAAGGTATTAGAACTTCTTCATATGGACTTGATGGGACCTATGCAAGTTGAAAGTCTGGGTGGAAAGAAATATGCTTATGTCGTTGTGGATGACTATTCAAGATACACCTGGGTGAACTTTATCAAAGACAAATCAGAGGTGTTTGATGTCTTTAAAGAGCTCTGTCAAAGACTCCAAAGAGAAAAGGAGAGTAAGGTTATCAGGATAAGAAGTGATCATGGAAGAGAGTTTGAGAATAGCAAGTTTGAAGAATTTTGCTAGGCTGAAGGTATAAGTCATGAGTTTTCATCGCCTATCACCCCTCAGCAAAATAGAGTTGTTGAGAGGAAGAACAGAACTATACAAGAGCCGGCTAGAGCAATGATTCATGCCAAGAAACTTCCTTATCATTTCTGGGCTGAAGCCATGAACACTGCCTGCTACATTCACAACCGGGTTACCCTAAGAAGAGGCACTTCATCCACTTTGTATGAACTATGGAAGGGAAGAAAACCTAATGTTAAGTACTTCCATGTGTTTGGAAGCAGATGCTATATTCTGGCTGATAGAGAGTAGAGAAGAAAGTTGGATTCCAAAAGTGATGAAGGAATATTCTTGGGATACTCTACTAACAGCAGAGCATATAGGGTGTTCAACTCTAGAACCAAGGTGATGATGGAGTTTATCAATGTGGTAATTGATGACAGTGACAAGCAGGAAGATGATGATGTTCCAGATGCTGTTGAGACATCAGTGGGTGAAGTTGCACCTGAAGCTGAAGACAGAAGCCAAACTCCTAGTGTTGCTGCTGCTGAGCCTGAAGCTGAGCAACCTCATAAAGATCCCTCCATCAGAGTGCAGAAGGACCACCCAAAGGAGCTCATTATAGGTGATCCAAACTCTGGAGTAAGGACTAGGTCAAGAGATGTTATAGCAAGCTCATGCTTTGTCTCCAAAATTGAGCCAAAAAATGTCAAGGAAGTATTGGCTGATGAGTTCTGGATAAATGCAATGCATGAAGAGCTGGAGCAGTTCAAAAGGAATGAAGTATGGGAGCTCATTCCTAGGCCTGATGGAGTTAATATTATTGGAACAAAGTGGATCTACAAAAACAAGTCTGACGAGCTTGGAGTGGTTACAAGAAACAAAGCCAGACTTGTTGCACAAGGCTATACTCAAGTTGAGGGAGTTGACTTTGATGAGACTTTTGCCCCAGTGGCCAGATTAGAATCCATTAGACTACTCTTGGGTGTGGCTTGTAACCTAAGATTCAAGCTGTTCCAAATGGACGTGAAGAGTGCCTTTTTGAATGGTTATCTGAATGAAGAAGTCTATGTAGACCAACCTAAAGGATTCACTGATCCAAACTTCCCCAACCATATGTTCAAACTGAGGAAAGCTCTGTATGACTTGAAACAAGCTCCAAGGGCCTGGTATGAGAGGCTGACATAATTCTTAGCAGCAAATGGATATAGAAAAAGAGGGATTGACAAAACTTTGTTTGTCAAGGAAGAAGGCGGAAAATTAATGGTTGCCCAAATCTATGTGGATGACATTGTATTTGGAGGAATGTCAGATGCTATGGTGAAACAGATTGTTCAACAAATGCAATCTGAATTTGAAATGAGTTTGGTTGGAGAACTTAGCTACTTTCTTGGGCTACTGTCATACCCCAAATTTGTCCTACCCTCTCATGTTTCTTATATTAAGCAAGTTAAGGCTTCATGGAGTTTTCTCAAGATCATCATGTAGCTTTGGCCATGATCCTCTAAAATTCAGGCTATGGAGAGTTGGTTTGTACTCTTTGCAATTACAAGCTTTTGCAAGTGTGTTGAATTCAAGAGAAGATAGAAAGAAGATCTTGCACGATTCATTTCTCAAACCTTGATGCAATTTGTTTCAAGTTATTAGGAAATTGCTTCAAAATGATGCTACGTCTTGCTTTAAGATAATCAACTGTCATGATTGGAATTGATTTTCTTAAAATCATGGGTGGAATTATTTCAAGATTAGTCTTGTCCATAAGGTCTTTCATTTTTGAAGATAGGGTTAATTGGTGTTCAAGACATGAAAGTCAAGTTATGGTTTTAGGCCACCATCTGAATTAATTGCGTAAACCATGAGATCATTAATTTCTTTTCATAAATCTATGATTAATTAATGTCCAAGAGTTTTATGCCAAGACACATCTAAACTTGGTTCAAGTTCTAAATTATGATAAGGTTTGAAACCATGGCCTGGGATAACACCTCCACAAGAGGAGAGCTGGTAGAGAAGTTCGAAAAGGCTGCATTTTTTAAGGAGGTTCCGAAAAAGGACTTTGGAAAACATCCCACTGATATTAATGATGATGATGACATCAACCTTTGGATCCCAAAAAGGCAACCAAAAGTGCTTAGGGCATCATACCAAAAACCTTGGGCTGCTCCCAATGCAAATCAACGAGCTCATGGCCGAGGAAGTCAGAATCCATGCCAGAATCAGATAAGGCCTCGCAACAACTTGGAAAGAAGGACTGCTCCTCTTCACCTAGTTCCTATGTCGTACAGTCAACTTTTGCCGCATCTGGTCCGAAACTCACTAGTGGAGCCCAAGTCTCTCAAGCCGGTGCCAGAACCATACCCTCCCGGGTACGATCCCAAGGCGCATTGTGGCTATCATGCTGGATCAATGGGGCACTCAACTGAAGATTGCAAAGCTTTCCAAGCCAAGGTGCAACACTTGATTGACAGGAAGTGCATATCCTTTTATATGGGAATTTGGTTGTGCGTATCAGCATCTCGCCCAAATGAGTTTGAAGATTCCAAGAGGCGTTTTCTCAAATAGGAAAACATCTTAAGAGCTGGCAATCCTTGGACATTTTCATATTTTGCATTTGTAGTTTCTTTTTGTTATGCGCTATTTGCTTTTAGACATTGTTGTTTATTAATGGTAATATTAATGAAGTGATCATGCGCTTTTTGAACTAATCACGTCGCATTCGCTCACACTTTCTTCACTTATAAAGAAAAAAAAACTCACGTTCTCAGAGTGGTACGAAGCTGCGCAAGGAATCCCCAACCTCCATCTCTAAAGCTCACAAAAAACCCTAAAATAACTACTCAGAATTTCACACTGAAATTCTGAGCTAGTTTGAGTTGAGCCTCACATTTTCCTGCAACCATACGAAATAACTCACTCAAGAAATAAAGAAGAAGAAGATTTCAAAAGGAGTAAAACGATACGCATAAGAAAGCGACGAAAGAGGAAGAGTTCTACCTTCGCCGGAAAAGCGTCCGATCGGAGTTGCTCCGATCTAGGTATTCGTTTCTTCCTTTGATTTTTTTTGCCATTTGATTCGAGTTTTCCATTTATCATGCTTTTGTATCCCTCCGTTAATTGCTTGTTTCCCCCATTTCTGAGTAGACCTAGGGTTTTGTGGTATTTCATTTTTGAGAGTTTGTGGTTTGTTTGAGAGAAAACAGTGGAGGATTTGGTTTCAGAAGGTGTTTTCGTGTAGGGTTATGGGATTTGGGGTGGCGCCGCCGCGCACCACCGTCTTCTCCGGTGGTTTTTAGGGTCTCCGGCGATGTTTTTTGAGAGAGAGAGAGAGAAGAGTGGAGAGTTAGTGAGAGAGAGATGAATGACCAAATGTTTGTTTTTTCTCTCCGTTCCCTTGTTATGGTAGTTTGCTGATGCCATGGTGTAGCCCCCACCGGTGACAAGTGTCACCGGTTCCCCTTGTTCCCTCATGCGCACCCTTTGATAATCCCACCGTGGTCTTCAGATCTCAAACCGTTAGATCTAGGAACCGTTTAATCCAACGCTCTATTTTCCCCCCTTAGTCAACCATTCCAGCTAGGGCCCATGGTAAACCCTCAGCCCCGCGTGGGCTTTTGAAAGTTGGGTTGGGTTGTTTTTTCTAAGCACCCCCCCGTTTTTCAACGATTCTAGCCCATTTCATTGTTTTGGTTTTTTAATTAGCTTAAGTTTATTTTTTTTGTTAGCAAATCTAAATCTATTTTATTTGATTTTTAAAACAGAATTTATAATAACTTATTTTCAAACCACTTAATTGATTTTATTAAAATTCTTTATTTAATACTAATTAATCTACTTATGATTAATTTTATTAAATTTTAAATTTTAATTTGATTAATTATTAATTTGGTATTAATTAATAAAATCTAAAACATTTTCCTTTTAATTCCCAACTCTTATTTAACTAGTTTTATTAAATTATTTTATTTAATATTAATTAATTTTGACAATTAATTTTATTAAATATTTTAATTTAGTCTAATTAGTTTTGAGTATTTTGTTAGCCCTAAAAAAATATAATCTAAGTAAGATTTAATTAATTTTATTAAATCATTTTATTAAATCATTTTATTTAATATTAGTTAATGTTAAATGATTAACTTTATTAAACATTTTGATTTAGTCTAATTAATTACTTGGACTTTAATTCTAAAAGAAACTTAGAATTTATTTTAGTTTAGGATTCCTCCCTTAAACTAACACTAGAATTAGGGGACTAACCATATCATGCTTGAGTCCATTTATTTATGCTTATTATGTGTGGTGCATGATGTTTAACTTGTGGATTTTTTATGCCTTGATTATATTATGCTATGTCATTGCGTGTTTATTCAAATCAAAATATTTTTCAACTAATATTTGGACTTCGTGTCAATCATTTTCATACCTGATAAGTCGATCGTTTTCACGATCGCAACCGACCTCCCCTATGCCTCCTCTTGGGCCTTATGCAACGATTACCCATTTTATTTTGATTTGAATGCATGTATGTGATTGGTTTATGTTTAATCATGGCTTAATTAATTCCATAAGATTAAAATCAATCTTTTTTATAAGAGTAAAACAAACTTGACCCAATATCAAGTATTTTCCAAATAAATTCAATCAACTCAATCCTAAGCATTTACTTGATCCATATATCAAGTATTTCCAACCTTCACTCCACACCATAACTTCATTTCCTTCCATTACTTAACCTTCTCATACGTAAATTAAAACCTCGATCCAACGTCGAGTATTCTTCTTAAATCAAATTAATACATTTAATTATACTAAATATCATTTCTTAAAAGGTGAAAAAGAGGGGGATCAAGTCTTTGGTCTTTCTCCTCAATTGTTTGGGTGCGAGTTCCCTTACTCGTGTGTGGGCAATTGACGCCTTTAAAATACATATAATCCGATAACACTCAAACTCCTTTTTTTAATCAATCATCAATACATTTAATCATACTTAAAGATCATTTATTAAAAGGTGAAAAGGAGGGGGATCAAGTCTTTGGTCTTTCTCTTCAATTGTTTGGGTGCGAGTTTTCTTACTCGTGTGTAGACAATTGACGTCTCTAAAAACTTAAACCTTAACTTCTCAATTGTTTGGGTTCGAGTTTTCTTATTCGTGTGTGGACAATTGACGCCTTTAAGACATGCGAACTCGACAAACATTCAAACCTTTTCAAAATCAAATTATCAAAACACTTAATCGTATATTCAAACACCATTTCCTAAAAAGTGATATGAGGGAGATCAAGTCTTTGGTCTTTCTCCTCTATTGTTTGGGTGCGAGTTCTCTTACTCGTGTGTAAACAATTGACACTTCTAAAAGACATAAACCATAATTCGTCGATTGCTTGTGTGCGAGTTCTCTTACTCGCGTATGAGCAATCGTCAGCTATTGCTTAGGTGCGAGTTCTCTTACTCGTGTGTGAGCAATTGTTATCTCTAAAACATCCAATACGATCAAATTATCCTTTCCTCGCCTCCGTGCGACCGAAACCCTAAAATACGTCCAAATCCAACTCTTTTTTTCTCAATCAAATCTTAATATACTTAACCCAAATCAAACAACTTTTCACAAAAAGAACATTGTTTAGTCCATTCTTTCGCGCATATGAACTAGTGCTTCTGCCTCCCATGACGAGCCGACAAGCCAGCGTTTAGCAGTTAGAATGCGAATTAAACTCTCGTTCGTCTAAAAAACACAAACCAACCGTAGTCCCACGAACTACGAATGCTCTGACTTTCCCATTGCACGAGGAAATACGTAGGCCCAAGGGTTCTAATCCTTGCCGAGCACACTAATAAAAAACCACCCATTTTCCCCTTAGAAAATAATCCTTAGAAGATAAACAAACAAACGTAACTAACTTTCTCATGAATCGAATCAAGAGGTTCCCGTTGAGTACAACGGACGTAGAGGGTGCTAATACCTTCCCTCTGTGTAATCGACTCCCGAACCCGAATTTGGTTGCGATGACCATTTTCTTATCCCTTCAAAGGTTTTATCGATATTTTCCTATTCCTTCATTGAAATGAATAAAGTTCGGTGGCGACTCTGTTTCGAACAATTTTTTCCGCGTCCATCGCGAGGATCGTATTTTTCGAGGTACGACAGATGGCGACTATACTGGGGATGTGCATTGCCCTATGCTAGAGAGAGTCAAGCCTAACTTGACTCGATTCGTGAGTGTTAGATCCGTTTGTGTGTTTATCTTCTCTTGTTTGTTTGCTTGCTTGTTTAACTATCTATTATCTATTTGCTTTCTTATTGTTATTATATCCTATTATTATCTTGTATGACACTGTGGGGATTCTCTGATCTTTGGTGCTCTGTGAGATGGCTCTATACCCGAGTCCGAGTATAACCCTCGGATTAGAATGGTGGTTGTGTAGTGTAGGCTTGCGTGGTCTCTTCCGCGTGAGTTGAAGTGAAAACCCCGCTTGGAGTAGGTTCCCTTGGATATATTATTGTTGTGGTAAAACTTTGCCATGGCGGTAATGTTTTCGAGCCTGAATCGTTGATCCCAAGGACCAAAACTTAATTACCCATGGTGGTTAGTAGTGTTAATTCTATGTGAGTTAATGCGAACGCCACAATCAGATGAGATCCCTCAAACGTATTACTCCCTGACAGTAATATTTTCGACCTCGATCTAGGATTCTGAGAACCCTAAACCCGTGTGTCGATGGTTGTGTAGTGGGCGCCTCCGAGAAATCTTTCTCGTGGGGAAGAAACGAAGACCTCACCTAGACGAGATCCTTTCAAGGATATTATCGTCTGATGTTCCTTTGTCATGGCTATAATGTCTTTGAAAGATATCCATAACTCTAGGTACCTACCCATTTAGAGCCTACCTGTGGGGGATTCGATGATCAGAGATATCCTGTGTCTAACTCCTTCCTCAGAATCAGATGTTGTTTTGATCCTGGAACCGTGCATAAGCATTGCATACTCATGACATCAGCATTGCATTAGCATGTATGCATGTCATTTTTCCAACCAACTCATCCATCCTTTTCCCATAACCCGCAGTTGATTTCCCGACGCACATATTGGACTTGAGGTAGCTCTGGGAGAACCATGGAACACTTGAAGCAGAATCGAGTTGAGTGGAGAAAAGGCATGAACAGCATGAAAGGCAAGATGGAGTAGATGCCAGAAGCTTTAACAACTATGGGGAAAAGAAAGAAAAAGCTTCAAGAAGGCACAACATCTAGGAGTGTTACTCCCACAGTTCCTTCTACTCCACAAGCTACAGTAAATAACCCATTGTGTGTTGTTCCTCCTGGGTTTTGTCCCCGACCAATTCTTTCACATCCTCAGAATCAGTGGTCAGCACCCATTCTGTCCCAAGGGCATGAGAATCCAAATCAGAGAGGCCATAAAAAGTCTAAGTTGTGCCCTATCCTTGACCCTATTCCTATACCCTGTGGACAACTGCTATCATACCTGATTCAGAATTCAATGGTGGCACTCACCCCCCTTGGGCCAGCTCGTAACCCTTCTCCACCTGGATATAATCATAATGCACAGTGTGAATACCATAAAGGGGCGAGGGGGCACTTTATCAAAGACTGTTGGTCATTCAAGAACAAGGTTCAAGAACTTATTAATAAGAAACGTCTAGTCTTTGAAGAAGACAACTCAGGGGTAGAGTATGAGTACCACACTGGAACCATAGGGCATGCTGTCAAAGAATGTGAAAGCTTTCTAAGCAAATTGCAAAAACTAACCAGAAGGGAAGACCCTGGCATGAATGGTTTAACCCAAAGATCTGGCAAAGAGAAAATACAAGAGTTTCGTGGACCACTCAGGATCCTATACCACAAGGAAAAGGTCGAGTTTATGGAAGATGAAACATCTTTATTCTATGATAATCACGTTGAAACCATGGCCTTGGATGACACCTCCATAGGAGGAGAGCTGGTAGAGAAGTCCAAAAAGGCTGCATTTTTTGAGGAGGGGGATCAAGTCTTTGGTCTTTCTCTTCAATTGTTTGGGTGCGAGTTTTCTTACTCGTGTGTAGACAATTGACGCCTCTAAAACTTAAACCTTAACTTCTCAATTGTTTGGGTGCGAGTTTTCTTACTCGTGTGCGAACAATTGGTACCTCTAACCAAACTTAAGCCTTAACCTGTCAATTGCTTGGGTGCGAGTTCTCTTACTCGTGTGTGAGCAATTGTCACCTCAAACATCCAATACGATCAAAATTATCCTTTCCTCGCCTCCGCGCGACCGAAACCCTAAAACACGTCCAAATTCAACTCTTTTTTCTCAATCAAATCTTAACATACTTAATCCAAATCAAACAACTTTTCACAATAAGAACATTGTTTAGTCCATTCTCTCGTGCATATGAACTAGTGCTTCAGCCTCCCATGACGAGCCGACAAGCCAACGTTTAGCAGTTAGAATTTGAATTAAACACTCGTTCGTTTAAAAAACACGAACCAACAACCGTAGTCCCACGAACTACGAATGCTCTGACTTTCCCATTGCACGAGGGAATACGTAGGCACAAGGGTTCTAATCCTTGCCGAGCACACTAATAAAAAACCACCCATTTCCCCCTTAGAAAGTAATATCTACCTTAGAAGATAAACAAACAAACGTAACTAATTTTCTCACGAATCGAATCAAGAGGTTCCCGTTGAGTACAACGGACGTAGAGGGTGTTAATACCTTCCCTCTTGCGTAACCGACTCCCGAACCTGAATTTGGTTGCGACGACCATGTTCTTATCTCCCTTTAAAGGTTTTATCGATATTTTCCTCTCCCTCTTTTGGGATAAATAAAGTTCGGTGGCGACTCTGTTTCGAACAGTTTTTTCCGCGTCCATCGCGAGGATCGTATTTTTCGAGGTACGACAGCTACAAGTCAGACAAATGGAGGATTCCATCTTTATTTCTCAAAGCAAATATGCTAAGAGCATAGTAAAGAAATTTGGCCTGGATAATGCCAATCACAAAAGGACACCTGCTCCTACCCATTTGAAGCTATCCAAGGATGAAAATGGAGTGAGTGTGGACCAAAGCTTGTACAGAAGTATGATTGGGAGTCTACTGTATCTCACTGCAAGCAGACCTGACATTTCCTTTGCTGTTGGAGTGTGTGCCAGATATCAATCTGATCCTAAGGTGAGTCACTTGAATCAAGTGAAGAGGATTATGAAATATGTGAATGGCACAAGTGACTATGGGATGCTATATAGTCATGATTCTGGGACTGATTTAAGAGGATACTGTGATGCTGATTGGGCTGGAAGTGCAGATGATAGGAAAAACACTTCAGGAGGATGTTTCTTTCTAGGGAATAATCTGATTTCCTGGTTCAGTAAGAAGCAGAATTGTGTATCTCTCTCAACTGCTGAAGCTGAGTATATAGCAGCAGGAAGTAGTTGCTCTCAGCTGGTTTGGATGAAGCAAATGTTGAGTGAATACAATGTCAAACAAGATGTTATGACACTATACTGTGATAATTTGAGTGCCATTAATATATCTAAGAATCCTATACAGCATAGTAGGACAAAGCACATAGACATAAGGCATCACTTCATTAGGGAATTGGTTGAAGACAAAATTGTTACTTTGGAGCATGTAGCCATAGATAAACAGTTGGCTGACATATTCACTAAAGCTTTAGATGCAAACCAATTTGAAAGGTTAAGAAGCAAATTGGGAATCTGCATTTATGAAGACTAAATGTGCTAGAAAGGGTTGTGAGCAGTTGGAGTTGTTTTTGAAAATGATTAGTCAACTGCCAGGTGAAGGTTGTCAAATTGTGGCTAAAAAGGGGGAGAAGTAGCCAAAGAAAGAAAGCCAAAAGTGCAAATGTCAAATGCTGTCGAAAGAGTTGCTGTCAAAGGAATTTGTTTGCTAGTGTTAGTGCAGTTATTAAGGGGGAGAAATGGCTGAACAACTGCTATGCTGGTTGTTGCATTGAGGGGGGTGCTCATTGATGCTAATAATGAAATATGTGCAGCTGGTTGAAGAGTGTAGCTGTTGAACTTGGTGAAGCAGCAAAGTTTTGTGAAGTGAATTAAAGATGTTGTTGCTGTTAGAGTTTCAAAATCATTGTTTAAAGTTTTTTTCCGCTGCTGAAGTCTCTGAAGGTGCAGAGTTTATTTTAGCCAAAATTAGCCAAAGGGGGAGATTGTTAGTTCTTGGATTGGCTGGAATTTTGGTAAAACAAAGTATGTTCAATGTTGATGTCATGGTAGTGATGCTGCAACATTGAGACTTAACACTGGGCTGTGTTAAGTAGTTAAATTGCTGAAGTTGGATATCTGATGTCACATGTCCGATGTTGTGACATTAGATCTGCAGAATTAATAACATCAGGTTGTGATGTTTTTAGGGTTTGCGTGTTAGCTGGAATTGTGGAGAGCTGTTAGTCTCATTGGATGAGAATATCTTGGGATAGATATTTTCCGCTGCATAGGAGATTTGATGCAGATTTGTAGGAGATTTAAAAGGTTGAAGATTTAAAAAGATTTTAGGAGAAAATCTGTTTTGAATATTCAGTTTTAAATAACAAATCAAGTCAGATATTGTAGCAAGTCCAAGACCAATTTAAGGAGCTATATAAAGCACACCAGTACTGAAGAAAAAGTGACAAAGAAAGTGAGCTAAAGACTGATTGTCGTTTGTGTCTTTGTTTATGATTTGTAAACCATTCTAGTGTGAATTGGTAGTATTGTTTCGAGTTGTCCTTGATCAAAGCTGTGAAGCAGAATCAAGTAGTGCTATTCAAAGTGTGTGATCTTTGAATTATCTCTCTGAAGTGTTTTAGGGATTGAGTAGTGTTCTCATATCTAAGTGGTTTCTTAGGTAGGAATTAAGTTTAGGAGATTGTCAACTGGGTTGTTGAGTATGTAAATTAATTCTACAAGTAGTGATTTCCATCCCTGGCTTGGTAGCCCCCAGACGTAGGTAGTTAGACCGAACTGGGTGAACAATTTGCTGTGTTTTCTGCTGTTTATTCTGTCCATTATGTAGAGTGTGGTGTTGTGACATCGCACCTTAACATCACACGTCTGATACCAGAATTTCACTCAACATTGTATTTTGCAAATTTTAAGGAACCTTTTTCTTAGAAGAAAAATCTCATCTCATCTCATTAATAATAAAGTTTTTGGATTACAAACAAAAGATGATTACACCTTCGAAAACCAAAATACAGAATGTGAAATAAAGAAAACTAAGTCCTAAGCCATCAATCAATCTTCTCCCATTAATCTCATGGCGAGCTTCTGGTTTTCCTTCTGTAACCTCTCATTCTCAACAGCGAGCTTGGCCAACTGTGACTTCCATGGTTCTGGTGGAGATGATGTGCTAGGAGAAAATAAATCTCCTTGCACCTTCCTCTTTCTGACAGACTCTTCTTCCTTCCTCCTGAGACTCTTCTAAAGTTCATTCATCTCAAAGTCAAGAATCTGATACTTGTTCATCCATGCATTCCTTTCTCGTTCTGCTTGAGCCAGCCGGATCTTCAATTCATCTTTATTGCTTGTGAAGAAAAGAACAGGATCTCTGGGAGCTAATGGGATAGGATCATGACGATCATACGACATCTTCAACTCAACAGCTCTCTTTTGCACCCATTGAGTGTAGGATTCTGAAGCCAAACACTCAGGTTTCCCCAAAGCAGAGATACCTCTTGTGTGAACATGACGCCAAGCGTGGGCCATCTTTTCCCTAAGCACAGGGTCCTTATCTTCTTCAAAGAACAAACCTTCCAAGTAGATGTTGTTAGACTTAGCTTCCATAGAGTAACCATGTTAACGACAAGCCAAAGCGGGATTGTAGCTTATGCCTCCTTTTGTGCCAAGAAGCGGTACATTAGCAAATCCTTTACAACTAACAATCATATCTTTGCCTTTGAGCAATGGGTGGTACCACTCTAGATCAGTGTTGGTGAGAGACATGATCTTTTCTGACCAAATGAGTCCATCTTGGAGATCCCAAAAGGTCTTAGAGCAGGGTAAGTGTGAAATAAACCACTTATACAATAGTGTGGCACAACATGTTACCATCCCTCCCTTATGAGCAGTCCTCAAATGCACTGAATGGTAGGCGTCTGCAAGTAAGGCTGGAACTGGATTTCCAATGATAAAGATCTTGATTGCATTCATATCAACAAAGTTCTCAATGTTGGGAAACATAAATAACCCATAGATGAGAAGGGCCATAACAGCTTCGTAATCCACCATATTCTTCATGCTAGCATAATAATTGGCTTTCTCCATTAGAAACTTGGCAGGCAACCCAAAAAGTCCTCCCTTGACAACCAAGTTAGCCTTGACTTCTGACAGCTTGAGATGAGCCGCTTCTGCAATTTCCTTCTCCTTAGGCGTCCTTTCCAAACCAGAGTAAGGAAGGTTTGGGGTAATAGGAATACCAACTAGAATATCATATTCCTCGAGCGTGGGCATTAACTGATAATCCGGAAAAGTGAAACAATGGTACATGGGATCATAGAACTACATGAGAGTGGGAAGCAACCCATCTACCATTCTGGACTTCATCAGAGAGAAAATCCTCCCATACTTGGTTTGGAACGTTGATGATTCATTGATTGGTTTACCCAGATTCTTTAAATCTTCCAATTTTGGACTAATGAAGGTGTACTTCTTTGTTTTCCTTTTTTCAAAATCCATCCTATAAAGTTTGCAAAACAATGTTGAATTCCTTGAATATACACAATGCATATGATGCAAGGATGAATGCAATAAACACACATAAACAGATAAGCACAAAGCACACAGAGAAACCTAAGTTAAGAGTCACGAGCATGGAGTCAAAGGTCTACCTATCCCAAAGGTATGTACTATGGTTTTCACCTGCCAGACAAGGTTCTAAAAAGTTCCCAGAGTCGACAACCCATCTTTCGGATTTTATCGACTTTCCAATTGCTTGGTGATCGATAAAATTCTTAAGAGAGTCTCATCTGAGTGTAGTATCGCGTAGCAACCATTTGGGATTGCTCCCTCACAGTCATCGCACTACGTCCTAAATAGGCCAAGTTGGGTTAAAGGGATAACTTAAGGTCATTAGTATCTCTGGCTCCTAGGTCGAAAGTAGTAGCGCATTCACGATTGCTCGTTCAACATTTACCACCTCCAAGAGGGCCTCAACTGAGTGTGGACTTCAAGTTCCCTCCTTTGGAATTTCTCCCTCGAAGTTCCCTTGACTATGTCCACGGTTCCTAAACATATGTGTTCTCTCAAGTCCGGGTTAGGACTTATCTCACTCATAGATACCATGTCAACCCAAATTAAACAGAAAAATGTCAAGCAAGAACAGATATACAGATATATAAGCAAATATGACATACCTAAGCATATACAAGTAAATAAACAAACATGAATAACATATAAACAGGATAGGCTTAACCCTCTTAGGAAAGGACCAGCAATAGGTCTAACTGTCCCCAGTGAAGTCGCTATTTCTATTGCGGTGAAAATCAGATAACAAGCTATTAATTAACTTGCATCATATTTCTTTTACAACCGATTTTAATTTATCCAAAGGAAAGGTTCAAGATCGTTAGAAAAACCTAAAGGGGAACTAAGGTTCGGGGGTTGGTTACGTCTAGAGAAGGTATTAGCACCCTAAACGTCTGTAGTACTCTACGGGAGCCTCTTGTTAAGTTATCTTATATTTGCTAAAGGTTCTATGCTAAAGGTTTGAAACCCTAGGGGTTAGTATCTAAGTATACTCGACAAGGCATCGCACCTTGCGCCTACGTATCCTCGGGTATAGAATCAGAGTATGCGTAGTTCTACTTCTACTGAATGATTGACTGTGGTCAATATTCAGAGGGGAAATGAGCGTGACCTTATTGTAGAGTATAAGAACTCTCTAAATCTAGTTATAATGGTCCTATGTTATGTTTTAGTCAATAGGGAAAGTGAGTATTCATTAGGATAAATATCACCAAGAGTGTAAGAACTCTCTCCTAAGGCTAGTTATGATTCCATGGCCCTGATGAGGCCAAGAAATAGGGTTTAGCTCTTATGAGGCTACTAGGTTAAGGTGGGGGCTATGACTTCAAGAGTCAACATTAATCACCTTCCTTTGGAATGGGGAAAAGATACGGTTATAGGATATGATAACAAGAGATATTGATAAAGATGAATAACAACAATAGCATAAGTATGGCAAAAAGTAATTCATAAAAAAGCATGGATAAAATGGATATGATCATCATAAAGACATATCAATATGTTTCAATCTTAAGGAAGACAAACATAAGGAACACTCACAAGATAAAGAGGTATGATACTAATCAAAGATGATAGTTAAAGAAGAATAAAATTCACATCAAAGTCAAATATGTGATAAACCAAACATGGGGAATTAGTTCAAGACCTAAACAAATATTAATGAATAACACTCATGATGCTCATAAATAAATGCTAACAATAACCCAATTAAGAAACAATTAAGCTTGAATAAACAAGAGAGAAATTAAGATAAATCTCATATTAAGAAACAATTAAGCTTAAATAATTAAGAAACAATTAGAACTAACTCACATATTAATTATTAAGTTTACATAAACAAAAAATAAATAAATTACATATTAATAATAATACTCAGTTAAGAAATAATTGCTAATTAAAATTAAATAAAAATTAAAAATATTTTGGAGTTTTTTTTGTAATAAATGGAAAAGAGAAATAATATGATAAATAAAATAAAAATGTTTTGAGAAGACTTAATATAAAAGAAAATCACTTAAATTAATTAACAATAAAAATACAAAATAAAAGAGCAACACGCTGGGGGTGTAATAAGTAATTCTGAAATAGTTGAAAGAACAAAAGCAGTAAGATGGGCCTGGAAAAGGAAGGGGGGCGAATATCATGATGACCCAAGTTGAAAATGGCTGCAAAAGGGAAAAAAAAACAAAACAAAGGGGATTGGGGCGAGGGGGATTCGAACCCCAGTCCCATTGTTTACAAAGGCAAGGTTTGAACCACTGGGGTGGCGATACATCCATTGTATACGCCCACCCCAATAACATATAAACCAAAGAAGTTCATAAATGCTTTTTAATAAAAAAAACCAACGCGCATGTATCAGAAGCTTGTGCATAACATAAAATCAATAGGTCAAAGTACCATTTAAGTTATAACACGACAAAACCACTCAAACGGCCAATCACACGCAAGCATGGGAATGAAACATGCAGAACAACATAAAACCAATCGTGTTTCAATCTGAAATCTCAAAATAAACATCCAACTTCAATCCAATATTACAGCCTCCATATGCAACCAAAAATCACGAAATAATATACCATATTGAAGTACCCAAAATATAGAACACGATGGAACCCTAATCTAAACAAAATAATAAACACATCATGAGCAAGAGGCAAAGGAAACCACAAGTTCAACATCCAAACCCAGTTCAGCGAAGGATGAGAAACTATACTCTGTTTCAAACCTCAACCAACAATAACCCTCAAATGCTTCAACAAAAACATTGTAGTCGAAACAAGTTACGACTCAGAATCTCATTCACATATTAACATGAACAACCAACAAGATTTAAAACTCAAATGAGTTGGAAATAGCATCAAACAACCAACATACATCCAAATACAAATTACAGCCATGCACACATGATGAACATCATCCAGAACAATAACTACATCTCTATACTCCAGCCATGTTATTCATGCAGGGATGCAAAACAAACTTAACAGCCCATGAGTGCTATGATTTACACACGATATACATCAGAGTTGGTATGTTTAGTATGCATATGCTCAAAGAAAAATCTACCTTCAAATAGTATTCATTTTACCACAGATTAACAAGTGTTCTTATCATGGAAACAACTTCATACATTTATTATGGCAGCCATGAAGAGGTATGAAACCTCTAAAACAATCTCAACAAAGGTTTATAACAATATACATACCATGCAAATACACCATGAAAACACAAACATTAAAACAGCATAGGATCTCTAACATTAAACTAGAATGTATTCAACATAGCATATGATTCAAGCATGATAAGCATGATAAGCATGATAAGTGGAAGGTTGAGGAACTTACCTGGTTCCTGAGTGAGCAACGAAAACTCCTTCCTCTGCAGCTAGCTCGTGGGCTCTTAAAGTGTTTTTTTTAAGAGTTGTTTAGTGTTGATTGTTGGTGAGAAATGGATGAGAGTGCATCTCCTTTTATAGAGGGTTCAGCTGGATAATGGCTTTCCTGGCACAAGGGATATTGGTTTTGTTTTAGGGAGAAAGATCACACAAGATCCTACACGCCTGACCTATTCTTACATCTTGAGCAAAGTGAATGTTTGGTTGCTTGAGATGAGATTTGAGTCAGAAAAAGAGTGAGCAAAGACCAAAGGTTTACAGTGCAAGGAGAGTTTCATAATGGTCCATGCTTTTGGCTTTTGTATGTCAACCTTGTGAAGTACAAAGTTGTTGTACTTGTAGCTTGTTCTCACGGGTTTGTGGGAAAAGAGAAGTATTGGAAGTGATGGAAAAAGATCCGTTGGTGTACTTGGTGAGTAGAAGACTTTGGTTCAGATTGGCAAGCATGGTATGGCATGAAGCAAGAATCATGGGTCTTACTTGTCCACACGACAACTTTGCAACCAATGGCCCACATGATTTGGTTCTTGGTTCCTTTGAAAGAGAGCATCTAATAGAGTGAATTTCATGTTGGTGACAAGCTGAAATTGTGCTTAGAATCATGTAAGAAACGTGCCACAATATTGATGTAGTAACATACTAAAAATGGGGACTTCATGAGTGCATATTACAATTTCAACGTGACAACTTCAAAGCATCATAACTTGACAACTACTCCACCAATCTTTGAAATTTTTAATCCTGTGTGAAGTGGGCATTTGATAAATCATTTCTTATGTGGAAAGTTACTTGAGATAGTGCTTGTAACATTGAGAAAGAATTTCTTAAAGTCATGCACATGGGAAGGCAAAAAAGACTTAAAAAAAATTCTAAGTTATTGGATTTTTACCATTTGAGGTACCTAACTTTAAAACACCATAACTTGAGTTTGGCTCATTCAAATGAGATGTTCCACATATGGTTGGAAAGCTCTCATCATGCTCTAAAACTTTCATTTGGGACCCAAGTCTTGAATCCAAGTGGAAATGGGTGAAAAATGAGGTCAAAGTTAGAGAAAAATTATGAAGAAAAGTGTTGGAAATTTCTCTAAGTGTTGGGTCAGATTATCTTGCAAGCTTCATAACTCAAAAACCAAGCATTTTTGGAGGAAAAGTCATATGGAACAAATTGAATGTCTTGAAAAGAGATTTCCAATGAGCTTTGAGTCACTCAAATTGGATGTGTGGTTTAGGAGTTATGGTCAAATTAAAATATGCTATTAGAGGGAAAATCTCACATATGAAATCTTTCATGATCAAAACCCTACTTCTCTTGCAAGAAACCTCATGAAACTTGATATGGATACTTTGAACACTTCATGAGACATTCTATGATGATTGGAACCATTGATTCTCCATCTGAACCAAAATCCCCAAAAATTAGGGTTTCAGACAAACCCTAATCTGACTGTGAATGTACTGAGGTCAGATCTTGTAAACTTGCTTCTTCCTTCTCATCTAAAGGTCTTAGGAGACTCTTGAGGATGTTGATAAACCAATAGAATCAAGAGTTAGGGTTTGGGAGCTCATTTTGATGGAAATTAAAGTCATTGACTGATAAGGGTCACAGAAACCCTAATTTGGATGTATAGTGAGGCTGAGGCTCAAACTTCTCTTGTTGAGGACCAATAGATCTTGGATTCCTGTTGAATGATGTCTCTTGGATGTAGATGACCTTAAGTGGTAAGTGAACCACACAAATCTTGACTTGATAGAGCCAATTTCTCAGTGATTTCTTCAGAGCAAAACCCTAATTCCAAAGTTCTTGCACTGGAGATCTTTTGTTGACTTGACTTGCTTCAGAACAACTTGTGGAGCTTCATGGTGAGGTGCAAACCTAATTTGAACACAAAGAAACAAACTGCAAGATATGGGTTAGCTCAAACAATGCAGAGATGCTTGACCTAAGATGCACAAATGAAGATGACATCTAAGGGTAAAAATTTAGGGTACAACAATATTCTTCGTAAGGGATGCGTTAAGGGTGAGGAAGGATAAGAAGAAGAAGAAGAAGAAGAAGAAGAAGAAGAAGCTGTAGAAGAAAAAGATAAAGAAGAAAAGGAGAACTGTTTATATGATCAAACTATTCTCTTGCACTTAAAAATAGAAAAACAAGGATGAATTTTGAGTTTTGAGGTTAAATCCCCGTAACACTAACAAAAGAAATAAAATATATGTTTAAAATCTAAAAATATGGAAAAAAAGTAGTTGCTGGGAATCGAAGATTGTTACATGAATTACAACGGTGTTATAATACAAGCGTGTTTAAAATGTAAAAATATGGAAAAAAATTTGTAGTTGTTGGGAATCGAAGCTTGTTACACACCATGTATTACAACGGTTTTTTAAAACGACAGTCGTTAAATATGGTGTTATAAATATGCTACAAATTTTTTAACCTATTACAACGTTTGGATACGAATCCGTAGTAAACCTGACGTCGTTAAATGGGTTTTTCGTAGTAGTGACGGGTGCGAGAGAAAAGATAAGAGGGACACACAGAAGGTCCAAGGGGGAAACTCGGTCCTACAAGTCAGCATGTAATGATGGTCCTAAAGTCAGGATCAGAAGGGGAGTCTAACTAATGTTGTCATGCATGGATTGCTATCCTAATGTCTCTCCTACCTCCAACTTAATCAGAAATTAAGTAGAGCTAGGAATCCTACGGGATCAGGTGAACATCACAAGTAAACACAGGACAAATCAATCACAAAATGAACAATGTCGTGATCTCAGCCAAGCAACAAAATTGAGTGACTCCTCGTCCTCAACTGAAAGGAAATGCAACAGAAAATAAACAACAAATGATGATGTCGTGATCTCAACTATGAGGAAGTTGAGTGACTCTTCGTCAACCAGGAAAGAACGATGTCGTGATCTCAACTATAAGGAAGTTGAGTGACTCTCCATCCTCCAATAGAAAATAATCAACAAATGATGATGTCGTGATCTCAACTATGATGAAGTTGAGTGACTCTTCGTCAACCATAAGATGAAAACGATTTCGTGATCTCAACTATAAGGAAGTTGAGTGACTCTTCGTCCATCGCAAAGAGAAACAGAAAATAAGACAATAAATCAAAAACAGCAGCAACAACAGCGCTCCTGCACCTGTACAGCTATAAAATCCAATCACAAGCTAAAACAGCTTTCAACAGCACTTGTTTTCATAATGGAATAGGTGTAAGAAACTCTAGACAGAATTGCAACATTTAACAGCTCACCTTGTGCACAATAGCTATGTATGTAGCCGCACTTCCTACCTTAAATCAACTTAGCAAATCAAGTGTGAATTACTACAAAGACAGCTCAAAAATTAGTCTAGGTAATCCAAGGTTAGCCACCAAAATTCAAATGGAAATTATCAACATAGATAAATAAGAAACAAAAGATTCACATGAGATTCCATCAAGGAATTCCTCTAAACACCAAATTAGTCTTAAGGAAAATTATTCAACTAAAATCTACTAACATTCAACCAAAGGGTTTGTCATGAATTAAGCAAAATATTTATAATAAGAACCACAATCTAAGATTAGGAAGCTAACCACATGTTAAGGATCAAAACGAGATACAAGAATCAATCAAGTAATGGCACAAAAATTCAACTAGGTCTAGCCAAAACTCAATGGAACATGTCTCTGAGCTCATTTTGATCCTCTCTCCTCAAATCTCACTACATCTAAATTCTACTCTAATGTTTAAACCGAGCAAATTTGTTCAAGAACCCTAGGAATAGATTGTTAAATTAAACGTCGTTTCTGCAGCTTCTAAGCACGACTCTTGAGGGATTTCACTCTACTACCTCCCCTCTACACATTGGTATTAAGAAATGATATAAATGAAGTGGATCAAGCTTACTTCCGGTGACGACGATAGTGAACTTTTCGGCGAAGACCTTTGAAATACGTTCTCTTCCCCTGGATCCTCTTCTTCACTTCTTCTACTCCTTCTTCGTCAAGAATCAATAAGAGCGTTTCTTATTGTTGTTGTTGTTCTGAGTATGCGTCTTGTCGATTTGTCCGAATTATGTGCAGTGAACTTGTTCTGGAATTCTTGCAGGTGCGTCACGTTAAATGCGTGAGTTCTTGCGTGTGTCGAACCTGCGCTATCGAACGGTTCTGGTTCGATGAAGATTGAAGTATCTTGCTGTGGTTTGAGTAGGTTTTGGAGTTGAAGATATTGCAGAGTTGCAGAATGATGCTGATGAAGGTTGATGGTGAATTGGTGATGAAGAGAGAAGGTCGATTCGAGCATGGAGATTGAAGCTCAATAATGAATAACGTGGAGAAGAAGGATTTTAGAGAGAAGAGTTTCTGAACCAGTTCCAGAATGATGAATGTGGAGAAAAATGACTAGCCAGAAAAAAAACTGAACTGTGGAGATGATTGTTTAATTTATGGAGATCCTATCAGGTTAGTTTCAAACTTGAAAATATGTTATGATAGTTTGTTATTCTGTAATGGTTAGTTATTGAGCTGGCAGTTAGTTAGGAGGTTAATGAAATCGGTTAGATTAGTTAGAAAAAAATGGAGTTGGTTACAGGACTGTTAAGGTAGTTATAAGGTTAGAAGGTTCAGTTAATAGTTGGTTAGATTGCTAGGGCGATACTGTTATAGTTAGTTTGTGACAGTTAGGATTAGTTAGTAGTGAAAACATTGTAGTTACAAGTTGCTGAAGTGGTTCATAACAGCTAGCATAAGAGCATACCAATTGGTTTTTCGAGTTGAAGGCTAGGGAAAATGTCAATATGTTGCATCTAGAATTTGTTGCTCTTGAACCATGTTAATGTAGTCACCACCTTTAGTTGCCACTCCTTGAATCAAATGCTACGCCATGGTTACTGTAAGTTGGAAATGAAGTGTTAGTGGATTTGTAGGCTGCAAATGATATAATGAACACATCAAGTTCTCGAAAGCCGACGTCGTGTCCAAATTGTTACCAGTTTTTTTTTCTGAAACAGCCTGTATAATCTTCTGAATTATTGGTCCTGATTCCTCTTCTTATTTATTCATGGTTACATTATGATCGATTTCCATATGTTGGTTGCTTGTGGGGACTAAACACGATATCTCATTACTTGAAATCCTCAGTCATTTAATGTGCTATTAATCAAAGCAATGATGATGTTAAAAAAGAGTAGCACAAACACATGACCTATAGCTCCGGATCATGAATTTTGAATGTTTCAGAAATATGAAGGACATAATCAATAGACTTAATAATCTGCTTATTGCAGGAAACAGAAGTGATTGGGTTGAAATTGAAAGCATGCTGAGCAAGAAGCGGAAGCGAGATTGATCGAAGAGGAAAAATAAGGCGAGAAGAAGGCGCTTGATGAAGAAACTTCCACAACAAAGGATGATCCTTCCCGTTTTCAGGACAAATTTCTGAGACCAAAAGCTCAACCAACTCGGAACTCGGTAACTCGACTCTGACCGGGTTAAAGTACTCAATCAATTCCGTTACCCATGTCGTTGGCGACTTGTTGCCACGTTGCTGCCATAGATGAAACCTCTGTAATGTTTGATTTTTCTCTATGAATAAAGTAGATGAAATAATGAAAAGGAAAATGGTAGTTAGTCGTGTATGTTTTGAAACTGATGGGAGTTTGAATTTGAGTTTTGCTGAAATTTTGAGTTGGCAATGTGAATGAATTTATTTCTGAATTATCATGAACTTCATCGTCCCGAACCCGGAAAACTCCGACTCTGTGGTCATTATTCTTTTCACTAACAGTGGGACTGATGCCTTTCTTTGCAGGAAACAATTATTGACTTGTTTTTTAAGCTGGAGCTCGCAGTGACGTCAAGAGGATCGTGGCGTACGCCGTTACGACGATGTTCTGAGGAGGAATGAGCCTGGAAAGCTAATCCAAGCTTGGTTCAGAAGATTCACCTTGGTTTCCAACTAGTTTATGCATGATTAGAGGAGTTTTCGTAGATGTCGATCATACTTCTCTCACCATGTCAGCATCCTTGGCATCTTCAGTAAGTTTAGAAATGCTATGCTTGTATTGAGGTTAGCCATTGAAACACCTGCTGGAAGTTAGAGTAGCTGCCATCGATGTTTTACATGTTATGAATATGAATGGGCGGTGTATAGAGTTTGATGGAAAGAGATTACTAACACATGTCTTGGAGTCCCTGTGTTAATAAATCCCATACATTAGTGTAAAGGTTTCTTTTGGATGAATTGTGGTGTTTATTGGTTAAATAACATTTAGTGTTGCTAACTATGCAAAAAAAATGGTTTGAAATGCCAAAGTATGGGTGCTAACTTGCTACTGAAAGTTAATGAACCCAATGTAATTAGGATGCTTATGGTTAAATTAGTATGTTAAATTGTCGGTTTTCTGTTATGCCAATGATTTAGTGTGATGAGATTGAATGATGTATTGGCTGTGTTGTCTTGGTTGTTTGGTGAAGCTGAATGCCAACCTCCAGGAGCTGCTCCATGTAGAAGGTGATCAAATAACATTAGATCAAGCTGCAGGATTTGGGTATCCCTTTGGGAAGACTAAGTGAAGTTCAAGTTAAAGTTGGCGTTGAAGTTGTAAAGGCTCATCCCTCCTAGTGTTGAAAGCTGCCTTAGAGCTACCATCTTCTCTTCATATTTTGTAATACTGAGAATGAACTTTTGTTGTAATTCTGTGCGCAATAAGGACACCGCCAAAGCCATTCCTTTTCCTTTTAAGACAACCTTGGTTTTTTTATTTATTTATGTATGACTGTAAAACAACTCTTCCTCTTTTCCAAACCAGCCCTTCACGGCATGTTACTTAACTGTGGTGGAATTGTTGTTACGTCCTCATTCTAGAGACAAGATGTGTACTAACACGAGTACCTCCTATTGTTGATACGTCATCATTTTGTTAGCTATGCAAGAATTCTAGCCACCATGAGTACAATTGAAAATTTCTAATTTTAACTCTTGGAACTTGATCAATGGAGGGTGAGATAACTGACTACGATGTTATCTTAAAAACATTTTATTTTCACTACAAAAAGGTGTCAGGTTTTACCATAAAATACATCTCCACTGACCCCGTCTCTTATTTGATTTGAGAAATCATTTGTGGCTGCCTTAAGATCATCAGATGTAAAGTACTGAACACCAAAATATTGATTTCCTATTTGATTTGAGAAATCATTTGTGGCTGTCTTAAGATCATCAGATGTAAAGTACTGAACACCAAAATATTGATTTCTATCAAATCGTTGACTTTCTTGTCTTGAACGATGAAAAGTCAATCCCACAGAATGTACATATGATGCATTTAAATTAATTTTGATAAAAATGCATTTTAACTGTGTAAAATTCAATACATAATTTTTATTCTAAAGTATTTTTTATAAATTTATTCTAATGTGTTATGTGAAAAATAATATGATTAAATATTATTTTTTTATTTAAAAAGAAATAAATAATTTATTATATTATTTGTGTGGATAAAATAAAAAAATAGTTTTTTTAATGTATAATATTTGAGTAATTTATAAAATGTTTGACAATTAGAAATTCATTGTCAATTTTATTATTATTAATCTGATAAAAAAATTTATTCTATTAGAAAGTCTGATTAAAAGTTATATTTAATTCTATTTTAAATAATTTTTCTATAATTTTCCATTATTTTTAATTATATTATTTTTAATGCATAACAAACTTTTTTGTTAAACGGTCTTTCATCTGAAAAGTAGATGGGGTAGACTTTTATTTAAATGGAAGCAAAAAAACTTCTATAAAACCTGTAAAATCTGCTGGAATACGTCTGAGAGAAGAAGGTATCTACCCCGCAGAAACCATACCAAGACCTAACGAGAGATTTCACTATCCCTAAATTTTAAGTGAAAAAAACCATTTAGCTAGGCCTAGGGTGCACAACAGAAATCTCACCAAGCTTTTTCATCAGGGTCGGCACAATCAATGCAGAGACCCGGTTTTAAACTAAAAAAAATAGTCCTAAATTAAAAAAAATGGGCCTAAAAAAACATGTTTATCCAAGTATAACTGCAACAAAAACCAAATAGATATAATTTATTTTTGTGTGGGGTCCACCAATTTTGGGTATATGTTAGCATTTCCCATATATATATATATATATATATATATATATATATATATTTCATTTCTTATTTATTGATTAGATTAAATGTACTTTGTATACACTAGTACAACTATTATATATATATATGAAGCATATGGTCTTTTACATGAATCTGTACCTCTCTCATTGCTTTATTAATAATGTTATTAAGATGTTTTATCCTTTTACCTACTATGTTATTTCCCTTATAAATTTATTCATCTAACTACCATAATTTGTTAAACACAATTAAAATACTGGTTTAAAGTTAATAAATAGACGGCTGGTATTTTGACACAAAATAAACACCGTGTTCTTAAATCCTCTAAATTACAGTTTAGGTATATGTTATTTGGGTAAAAAAATTAAAATTAAAATAATTATTAAATATGATAAAAAAAACAAAATTGCATAAACTATGGTGTGTGTGTTACAAAATAGTGGAATGTGCGTGCCAGTTACATTGCCACTTTGTTATGTGCATGCTAAGTCGTGTGGCTAATGAATCTATTGAAGGAACTAGACGACAATGAGGGTAATATTGTTACACTCCTAGTTGATAACGTATCTGCGATTAAACTTGCAAAGAACTCAATTGCACATAAGAGGAGCAAGCACATTGAGACGAGGTTTCACTACTTGAAGGAACATGTTAGTGAAAGAAGGTTGAGTTTGTGATATTATTGTAGCGAATAACAAGTTGCTGATTTGTTAACCAAGGGAGTCACAACTGAATTGTTCAAGAGGTTGATGATGAACATGAGCATGGAAGACTTGGAGCACTTGAATTAATTCAAGAGAAGGTGTAACCAGTTATAGAGAAAATTGAAAATTCAAGTGCTGTAAATGGTAACTATAGGGGTGTGAAAAAGTAACTGAAAAGCTGAAAAAGGAAATCCTTGAAGCTATAACTCATTATTATGCATTCGCAGTAACCGGTTATAACTGTTATAAAATTATTTTTGTTTCAGCTGTAATCGATTATATGTTTTGTGTAGTCGGTTACATGTAATTATTATATTTTCTTAACTTAAATTATTTGTGTCTCAATCCAACTATTTTATGTATAAAAATGCCAAAGGACATCCTGACCTATTAGTAATAAAAATTCATATTCTCGCCTCACTTATTTTCTCTCTAGTTACAATTTTTTCTCACACCCTCTCTCCCTCTTCACATTCCATTATTATTTACCAATATTGTGGTTTCAATTTTTAACTGTCGATAAATTGATAAATGTGCAACAACATAGTATCCGTTAAAGGTACGGATGCCACTTGCTAATATTTCATTCTCATAAAATTCTTTATGACCGATGCAGTCTGACCACATGATTCTCCCCTTAAGATTCATCCAAGGCCAAAAACATAAAGAGGCAGGACATGGTCCACACACATAGTTGCATGTCTCTCTCTTTAAGATTCATCCAAGGCCAAAAAGATAAAGAGACAAGACATGATCCACACACATAGTAGCATGTCACAGTAAACTAAATTAAGAGAATAATTTCATTAACATAGAAAGTAGTAGAACTCTGACTAATTTAGTTTGAAAGCATAAACAAACGGACAAGAGGAATTTTCATCAAATAAATTTGCCATCAGCTGGAAAAGTTTGAAAACAATTAAAAAGTTTTTATCCGTATATGCTTTATTTCATATATTGACTTAAGAGACAAATGATGAGTAATTAAAGCAACATATATTATTGACTTAGAGACAAATGGTAAGTAATTAAAGCAACATATATTGTTGACTTGATAGGAAGTTTTCCTATCAAAGATTTGAGACTAGGGTTCCAATGATAAAAGAGATAATTAAAAAACTATCTAAAGAAAAGTAAAAATTAAAGATAACATTTTTTTCTTGATTGATACCTAAAATGTGTCCAAGACACTTACATATATAGTGTTCATAATGGGTAATGAATTAAAAGCCCAATTACACAATAGCCCAATAACACTAATAACTAATAATACTAAACATAAAAGACTAATTAAATTGATATTCTAATTAAACAAAATTATTAAATTATAACTAATGATACTCTCTATCATTGCCGCGGGGTTCACTTGAACCTTGTCCTCAAGGTTCTAAAATATAATAGAGATATATTCCGGGATCCCACTTCTTGAACGGAGACAAATTAGAATTTGGAGTAACAAGAAAAAAACCCAAATCTGGCTCATCTAAGTAAACATCGAGTTGAGACTGTCCAGTTCGATTAACAAGTTGTTGACGGTGCACTTTCAATTCATCAAAGAGGGTGTGAGATGAAGTCTCGAGTTTCTTTTGCAATGGCATACAAGATTGGTCATGAGTATTTTTTTGCAAGCCGGAAGAAGCAGTTTTGCCAGGATACTTGTCAAGTTGCATATACAACTTACTTTTAACAAGTTGCAACTTCCTTTCACAGGTTGAAGCATCAAGTTTTGAGTAACAATAAGCCAATGTTGAAAACTTCATTCGTGGTTCAAGAATAACTCCTAGTCCAAGAATAACACCATACTGGTCCCAATATTTCTCAAACTCGCTCATCATCCTTTTAGCCATTCTCTTTATGTCTTCATCTTCGTCTCGCAAAGAATCAACTAGAACACATTGGACTTTCCAAACTTGCAAAAAATATAAGTTGGAAGTAGGATGTGTTGTGCCATTAATCAAGTTGGCAGTTTCACCAAAAGTCAACAAGAATGCACACCTTTTTTCTACTCTCTTCCACTCTTTTTTAAAAGGAAATAACTCATATTTATCATATTCATCATACAAGTGAAGATTTTCAAACACGCACCGATACTTAAGAGCACTTTCAAGTTTTGTCTCTGCTCTAGGTCGACCTCCATTGTATTTTAACATTAGGTTCAGAAGTTTTTCCTCAGTAACTTTTAGCTTCACCTTTTGTTTGGGAGTTCTATCACCATGACGAATAAGAGCAATTACACAACGTAGTTCCTCAGATTGTCCAAAAGTTCCAATAATAAAACTACCCTGACGTGTAAGTCCCTCAGTAGGTTGGGCTGGTTCATTTACGGAATTGCTGAAGAAAGATGAGGTGCTTTTACATCTAAGAACATCTTCCGCAGCACACAGGCAGCATCGTCATAATACTTGTGAGAATTTTTCACAAAGCTCCATCCATTCACATCACAAACATAGGAGTGTCCCTCGCATCTCAGGAGATCAAACCCACAAACCGATTGCTTGAATGCGATGCAAACCTCTCTTGCCATTTGTTTTTCTGCAGGAGTAAGTAACACTGGATACCTAACTTCCTTCTCCTCAGGATATCTCATGACAACACCATCAACCACAGGTGACTTCCTTGCCTCAGCATGAGCATATTTAGGGCCTACTGTATACACCTTAACATTTGTCCCTCCAGTTGGCATGAACTCCTCATAAATATAAGAGCCTTCACGCCTCACCCTTCTCACCTCTAGATGGAACTCACTAGACCTGTTGCCGACCTTCCTAAATAGTTCTTTCAAACCCCCACCAGCTGAACTAGGATAGTATATCATTATACTATGGTTATCACCATCAATAGGCTTCTCCACAAACGGCTTCCAGAAACGCATACCATGAACCTCAACAAAATCTTCTTCCTCAATGAAGTAATCTAGCTGTTGGTATGGTACTTCTCTATTTACAAGGGCATATCTCGGAACATAGATTCCAAACATTTCAAGACGCTCATAAACTTTCCTTCGATCATGAAGAAGGTGTTGCGGATCCAGTTCGTTTGCTAGAAAAGGTTTTCGCAAAGCAGCATATGCTTCGGCCTTTTTAAGGGGATATCCAGAGAAATGGAAAGCAATCAAACAATCACATATTGGCCAGCTCTCTATTGGTTCTTCAAGTATAACCTTGTATCCAAAATGTGTAACCTCAAATTCACCAATTGCCTGTAACCTCTGAAGAATCTGCTCCATAGGAGCGGAAGAAATCTCAGACAATCGGCCACTATTTTGACAGGATTCAAGATGCAAAAAAATCAGCACAATTAGGCTATCTAATTTCTCCACGACCTTATTCCCATCACGCTGAACAATAATATCCCAAGAGTAAACAGACCTGGGAGCACACATGAGAGTCGACAGAATAGTATCAGTTGCAAAAACTGTTGCTTTATCCTCATTAGCGAGCCTCCTGAGAACAGGGTCATCAGTGGTTGTAACCTTGAAGAAGTTCCGATTCTTGAACCTCTCGAGATGACGCTCATTTTTGGGGTTGATTCGGTCGAAGCTACGATCATAATTCTCAAGGGCACCACACAGGAGAAGATCTTCAGGCTCAGGTACATTGTAGGATAGCTTGGTGAAAGTCGAAAATGGGATTTGATCGTGCATATTCCACTCCGGCTGAATATCAACTGATGATTTACAAACCGCAGCTTCACGGCGAGGATTGTTAGGGTTTGAACAATTCTGATGATAAAGACGGTCGCGACGAGCTCCCTCCTTCTCCGCCTCACGTTTCTTTGCTTCGACTTCTTCATCGCGACGCTGATGGAGTTGTCGTTGTTGCTGGTATCTCCGTTTGGGACCGAATTTGGGACACGGTGGTGGTTTACCACCGACCATAACTTCCTCTTCAGTGTTTGAAACAACAGGCTCTTCATTGCTCGTGTTGTCCTTGCTGCCTAGCTGAGATGAATCGGAGGGGTTCAAGAGCGAAGCGGAACCCATGAGATGGAAAATTTTCCTTGTATGCAAAACGCGGAATGTAGATCTGGAGAAATGGGATTGAGAAGCGTTTTGGTATAAATGGAAAGAAATTTGGTTTTTGTGGTGTTTTGGAGTGGGTTTGAGGAAGAAATTGGATTTAGCAGATTTACATTTTTTTTTAAAAGAGAGATGAGACACTTGTAATTGCTTTTCAAAATCTCTTTTAGTAGTAGCATGAATTTGATATTTATGAGTAATCATGGAAGAGGTGTTTGGTTGATGATAATTATTATAATAGTATGAAGAATAGTATGGTGAATAAGATGAATATGGGTTAGCATTAGGTGTATGTGGTGAATACCCATGATTTGGATACAAACTTGGTGATGAAGAACCAACATGAGTGTAACAAGGTGTAAAAAGTTTCCATGGAAAAGATGGAAATGAAGATGTGGTAGGAGATGTAAGAGAGGGGTTTGTGGGATAGGTAGGAGGAATACTCCATGGATGATATGAAGGTGTATGATAAGGATAATCCATAGGAGGATTTGAGTACATGATGAAAGCACCAATTGATAGGAAGTTTTCCTATCAAAGATTTGAGACTAGGGTTCCAATGATAAAAGAGATAATTAAAAAACTATCTAAAGAAAAGTAAAAATTAAAGATAACATTTTTTCTTGATTAATACCTAAAATGTGTCCAAGACACTTACATATATAGTGTTCATAATGGGTAATGAATTAAAAGCCCAATTACACAATAGCCCAATAACACTAAACATAAAAGACTAATTAAATTGATATTCTAATTAAACAAAATTATTAAATTATAACTAATGATACTCTCTATCATTGACTTAGAGACAAATGGTAAGTAATTAAAGCAACATATATTATTGACTTAGAGACAAATGGTAAGTAATTAAAGCAACATATAAGCAACCTAAAATTAATAATGAGAAAACGATGTGCATTTTAAAGATTTATGAAGGGGAGGTTAATTAGACACAAATCATAATAACAACTTGTTAGCTCTAATTACATCTTAAGTAAAAAAATGAAAAATCTAATTCTAACTTGAATTTTTTTTATTTTCTATGCGTAATTTCGTTCAACCTGTAATCATCTTCCATTATTTTACTATTTGCAATAACTTGATGAGAGAGTGGTGCATGTTTGTATTAACAATGCCAAAAAGAGAGAGTGAAAAAGACTTTAAATATTTATTTGGAAAATTTGGGGGTAAATCTTGGGGTTTAGATCCCCGCAGCTGCATTATGTGCAGCCTTGAATAACTCTTTGCTTATTTATTTTACTTTACCAATTATTTATTATCGTATGGACTCTCTACATTACATGTATGACTAATAGATTAATTAATTAATTAAAGGCAAAGACAACAATATATAATTAATTAATTATAAAATTGTATTGATATAATTAAGAGTGACACCAAAGCCGGAGCGAGTGGAAATCGCTTGGTTTTTTCGACTCATCCTTATATTAGTTTGAGTATTCTTCATTTAGTTTGACTGTCTCTTATTTAGATATATTGCATGTATTTTACATTACTTTGTCCATAACGCGTGATCGGGTATAGCGTATATCGGGTCAACAGTTGTTACATAGGGAATTGTGAGGTTTAACCACACTTCCTAAATATGGAGGTTGTAATATCCTTGGGAGAGTCAGTTCACTTGGATCAAACTCCTAGGGCTATAAATACGATAGTGTGACAATACAAAAATATATCTAATAGCCCAGAGAAATAGAAAAAGACATACAGTAGATTCCCACCCTATGTGAGAATGCTCTCATATTTTTAAGGAGTACAATTGGCGTCCACCGGTGCTCCGGTAAAATTAACATGGGTCACACACATACCACCTATTCATAGTTGCTTTCACTATCTTCGAACGAGGATGTTCGAGAAAAGTGACAAGGAAACCATCAACACCAATAGCGGTGGTTTCTCCAGAGGAGAAGAGTCTACTCCTCCTAGAGAATATACACCCGATAAGTGTTATCGGCAAACATCACATCCGCCAAAGCTCTCAGTGGTTCTAACAAGGACGAGGAGCCCAAAATCACCATTTTGAGAGACGATGTGATCAATGTACTCTTGTATAATAACTATATCATGGTCATCACGATCCAGTATGCCAAATGGGATATGAAATGATTATTAATCGATCCTGGAAGTTTTGTAGACATCATGTTCTAGAGAACCTTCCAAGGGCTCTAGGTGGACCCAGACAACATTCGACCTTTCTAAGGGTCCCTGATTGGTATGTCGGGCGAACAGTTGCAGGTCAAGGGCTATATCTCCCTTGAAACAACATTCAGTGAAGGGGCGAGTGTCTTAACCATAGAAGTAAAGCATCTTGTAGTAAACGTCACATCTCCCTAAAACATCATCTTAGGGATGCTCGCTCTCAACCTAATGAGGGAAGACGATATCCACAATCCATTTATGCTTAAAATATCCATTATCTAATGTGCGTGTGGGAACGTTTAGAGTATATTAGGTCATATCCCAAGATGTTACGTGAGTATCCTATAAGTAATGGGGGAACCCCTCCTAGTGGTTGTCATCCCCGCCCTAAAATGGATGACGCTGATACAACAAGTTGGGACCCAAGATAAGGGGAAAAAAGTGAAAGGCTTACCCCAAGAGAATATTTGAATAATTCCGTATTGGACCCTTTCCTCACCAAGTTACTAAACTAGGAATCTCGTTGTATGACTTCAAACAAGAAGAGTTGATCGCCCTGCTCAGGAAGAACATTGACTTATTCACATGGGTGCCTCAAATATGCTTTGCATAGATAATAGAGTGATGTGTCATCACCTCGCCATAGACCCATAAATTAAACAAGCATCTTATAGAAAATTCAAAGTTTGCGAAGAAAAGAGAAAAATCATAGACAAAGAAGTTCAGAAGTTGACAGGCATCAGCTGTAATACCCTAAACCCCCGCGATAATTAATAATAAAATATCAGAGTAAAATAAAACATACAACGTTTAGGATGCTACTTTCAACAATACACCTGCTAATGCATATGACATGTAACAAATAAATATCATCAATAAAACCATACTTAATTGATCTCCTCATATAGCAGCGGAAATTCAACTAAAACATAACATGTTTAATACCATCATCAATTAAATAAAAGCCACAACGGACAATAAAAGAAATAACAATAGGCGTTCCAAATCCCCAGTGTTACACATCAGAGCAGACACCGACTTAACGAAATAAAATAAAAGACTTCATCTTCACTAACTTCAACTCCGCACTAATCTTGATTATCTGTACGTTACCCACATAGAGGTAACATTCAAACAGAAGGGGTGAGATTCTCAAATCAACAAAAGAAATGCATAATATAAATATAAAAGCATTTAATCAATTACACCATTCACCCTATCATTGCTACATCAACGAAATCAAACTTTTTCACATAAGCAGAAAATCATACAATTCTCAAATACAACACAACATAATGCAATGCAATGAGACTCACAACTCGACTCAATGCATGTGGTACCAATTCGATCCCTTTTTCATGATCATAATTCCCGTCAGAATTTCCATATAAGTCGCTCACACCCCACATGGGCACACGACATCCGTGATCGCTGACACCCCACATGGGCACAAGATCACCTCAACAACAACAACAACAAAATAATTCTATTTCAAAGAAATCTGGATAAGACGCTCACACCCCACATGGGCACACGACTTATCACACAACTATGCAACATGGCATGCATACAATGATAACTAAATGCATATGACTAACAATAAGCCAATACATCACACCACAACTATCCAACACGCAACATATACCTTCCAAAACATACAAAAATCGCAATCCACAACTACAACACGCATTCACACAACCAAATTCACCATTTCAACGTGTAACACATAACAACATACACGAAAATCAAATTAACGCATCAATAGTTGGAATTCTGGTACTGAAATTAATTTTAACAAAAAGTACATGAAACCAGCTTTCCAACGATTCGAACGGTGGCTGAAATGGACATACGGATTAAAAGTTATGAATTTTTAAAGTTTAAGAAAATTAAGTCCGTACAGCAGCAAAACAACACTGTCATGCTTGCTGCGAGTTCACCCAGCGAACTATCATTCGCTAGGAGTTTGCCTAGCGAAGTCTCTGGCGAACAACCCCTCCCATACAAAAACCCGAGACTCACGTTTTCTCCTCCCCATTCGCTTCTCATTCGCCCAGCGAACTGGAGTTTGCCAGGAGTTCGCCCAGCGAACTGGGGCGAACTTTTCCACCTCCCATTCTAGAATTTATCTTCTTTCCCTTCACTCGCTACCTCATTCGCTTAGTGAATCTGGGGCGAATATTCGCCCAGCGAACTATTATTCGCACGGCGAAGTACGCGATTCTACAATTCTGCAGTTGCGATTTCAACACGATTCAATCCCAACCCTTCTCTGATTCCACCCACAAACATCCTCATAAATGCAAATATAATCACAGATTATCATACAATCAATTAGGAACACATAAACCACAATTCAACCGGTTAATTTATGCATTTTTCCTCTTGTCAAAACCCCTGATACGCAAAAATCCCAAAATCCCAAATCAACACAAACAACACATAGGGATGATCCTAATGGTTTATCTACCCTCACACAAACATTATACAACCCTTATGAGATTAAAGAACCCCACCCTTACCTTAGTGTTCTTGAAAAAAACTTAGCCTTAACAATGGAGTCTCTTTTCCCTTGCCTTAGCTCTGGCCTCTCCTTTTTTATGCTTTTCACGTACTGAATAGTTTTTCCTCTCCTAACCCCCTTTTCTATTTTCTAATATTCCTTTTAATTTCATATTATTATTATTATTATCTCAATATTATTATTATTATTATTATTATTTTACTAATTAAATAATAATAACAATATTTCTTAATAATTCACATTAATAATATTAATCAAATATTCCTAATATTAATTAATTAATTACTAACCACACCACCCTTCTCTACACAATTTGGTCACACACCCCCAACACCTTAATCTCTACAATTCTAAGGTCACTACCCCATACTAAGGGCAACCCAAACACGACCAAAACACACATAATCACACACACATATACACAACATCATATAATTCTAATTACGAAAAAAATAAAAATAAATCTGGGTGTTACATCAGCTTCATAACAGAGACAAAAAAAACCATTTTGTGGTTTGCTAATATGGTTTTTGTGAGAAAGGGGTCGAGCAAGTGGTTGACGTGCATTGATTTCACCGACCTTAATGTCGCATGTCCCAAATATTTATACCCTATCCCTAGCATAGATTGTATGATTGATGAATCTTTAAGTTATATGATGTTCAAATTCATGGATCCCTATTCGGGGTACATCCTGATTAAAATAGATCCCAAAGGTTAACCTAAGACAGAGTTCATGTCCAACCTTAACGACTATTACTACAACGTCATGCCTTTTTGGCTCAAGAACCTTGACACTGCTTATTGTTAGTTCTTGGATTGGCTGGAATTTTGGTAAAACAAAGTATGTTCAATGTTGATGTCAAGGTAGTGATGCTGCAACATTGAGACTTAACACTGGGTTGTGTTAAGTGTTTAAATTGCTGAAGTTTGGATGTCTGATGTCACATGTCCGATGTTGTGACATTAGATCTGCAGAATTAATAACATCAGGTTGTGATGTTGTTAGGGTTTGCGTGTTAGCTGGAATTGTGGAGAGTTGTTAGTCTCATTGGATGAGAATATCTTGGGATAGATATTTTCCGCTGCATAGGAGATCTGGTGCAGTTTTGTAGGAGATTTAAATGGTTGAAGATTTGAAAAGATTTTAGGAGAAAATCTATTTTGAATATTCAGTTTTAAATAACAAATCAAGTCAGATATTGTAGCAGTCCAAGCTCAATTCAGGTTGCTATTTAAAGCGCACAAGACCAAAGGAAAAGGTACAGAAATACAGAGAGAAGATCAAGAGCATAGGCTGAGTGTCTTGAGTATTTTGTACGAGTTTGTATACACCATTCTAGGTTGAATTGGTGAGTCGTTTTCTGTCCTCTCTTAGAAGCTGTGAAGCAATAGAGAGTTATTACTTGATCAAAGCTGTGAAGCAGAATCAAGGTGTGATTGAATTGTAGGGATTGAGTAGTGTTCTCATATATAAGTGGTTTCTTAGGTAGGAAGTCACTAGTAGAAATTAAGTTTAAGAGATTGTCAACTGGGTTGTTGAGTCTGTAAATTAATTCTACAAGTAGTGAATTTCATCCCTGGCTTGGTAGCCTCCAGACGTAGGTAGTTAGACCGAACTGGGTGAACAATTTGGTGTGTTATACTACTGTTTATTTTGTCCATTATGCAGAGTGTGTTGTTGTGACATCGCACCTTAACATCACACGTCTGATACCAGAATTTCAATTGGTATCAGAGCAGGCATCCTGTCTGTCTCTGGGTGAGATCTAGGGAAGTTACTTTCTGGTGTAAAGATGGACAAAGAAGTTGAAGGATTTGTCAACAGACCCCCTATTTTGGATGGATCCAATTATGACTATTGGAAGCCAAGGATGACTACTTTCTTAAAATCCTTGGACAGCAGGGCATGGAAGGCCATTATTAAAGAATGGAAAACACCGGTCGTGTGTAAGAAACATGATGCTGGCAAAGATAAAGAAGGCACCTCAAAGCCAAAGCCTGAAGAAGAATAGACCAAGGAAGAAGATGAGCTTGCCCTTGGTAATTCCAAAGCTCTGAATGCAATCTTCAATGGAGTGGAGAAAAACATATTCAGGCTGATCAACATATGTGAAGTTGCTAAGGAAGCATGGGATATTTTGAAAGCTACACATGAAGGAACATATAGAGTTAAGATGTCAAGACTTCAGCTTCTAACATTGAAGTTTGAGAGTCTGAAGATGAAGGAAGATGAGACTATCCATGACTTCTATATGAGTGTGCTTGAGCTGGCGAATGCATCCAGTGCCCTTGGTGAAAAAATGTCAGAAGAAAAGCTTGTAAGGAAGATCCTTAGGTCCCTTCCTAATAAGTATAAGATGAAGGTAACTGCTATTGAAGAATCACAAGACATCAGCAAGATAAGAGTTGATGAGCTCATTGGATCTCTTCAAACTTTTGAGCTTGGGTTGAATGAGGAAGAACCAGAAAAGAAGCCAAAGAGTATAGCCTTGGTGTCAAATGATCAAGAAGAAAAAGGAAATAGTTCTGAATCCCAGGAGGACTTATCTCAGGCCATAGTTAGGTTTGGAAGGCAGTTCAACAAAGTGTTTAAGAGGATGAACAATAACTCCAGGCCTAATGTCAAGAACATATCTTCTGACACCAGCAAGTCAAAAGAGAAGGATGAAGAGAAAACTGCCCAAGATAAAGGAGTTCAATGCTTTGAGTGTGAAGGGTATGGACATGTCAAGAAAGAGTGTCCCACCTTCTTGAAAAAATAGAAGAAGGGCATGACAGTTTCCTGGCCTGACTCTGAAAGTGAAGGTGAGTCAGCAAAGCATGTTAGAGCTTTGACAGGAACTGTTGTTTCTGATGATGATTCTAGTGATGGGGAAATAACCTTTGAGCAGCTAGCTTCTACTTATCAAGAGCTTTGCTTAAAAAGTGCTGAGATTTGTCAAGAAAACAAGTGTCACAAGCAACAGATTGCTCAGCTTGAGAATGAAAAAGATGATCTGGAAAATGAAGTTGTACTAGTTAAATCTCAACTTGATCAGATGGCGAAATCTGTTAGGATGATGAACAGTGGTACAACTACTCTTGACAAGATTCTTCAGTCAGAGAAAGCTGCTGGAGATAAATCAGGTATAGGATATGTGGCTAGCACTTCAGGAACAAAGAAGGAGGTGTCTTAACCATTGTCTCAACATCAAACCAAGAGACAGGATCCTACCCCTAAGAAAATTGTTCAGCCTCAGAATGTTGAGAAAAAGAATGGTCCCCATCAGAGGAAGATGCAGCTTCGAGGAGCTAGTCAGTATATGCCTCCCTAATATCACATGAGCATGCAAGCTGCAAGGTTCAAACAAAACATGTTTCATCAGAAGTCTCAACATCAGGGTATCTGGCATGGAAATGAATACAACAATGCTATGCCTCATTACTATGGAAGAAGGAAGCCTCATCACCATAGGAGACAGCCTAGGAGACAACATCCTCAGTACAGAAGTAGACAATCCAACCATGGAAGAAGGAGACAACATTATGGGTGGCAGCCACAACAATATCATCATAATGGTAGAAGATATAACAAATTCAGAGATGACAGAGTTAGATGCTTCTATTGTGGAAGGTTTGGACATATGCAGTACTCTTGTTTTAAATTGCATGGTTATCCACAATCTGTCCCTCTAACCAGACAGAAGGAGGTCAGACCCAAAGTTGCTAAACAATGGGTTCCTAAAGCTCAGGTCACGTGTCTATTGGCTCATACCTCAGATGGATATGTTGCCTTGGATGCATGGTACTTTGACAGTGGATGTTCAATGCACATGACTGGATCAAAGGAGCAGTTGGTGGAGTTCAATCCTTGCCATGCAAATAAGGTTGTGTTTGGGAATGGAGAAAAAGGAGTAGTAGAAGGAAGTGGAAGAGTGAAGAATTTTGATGGTCTTACTCTTGATAGTGTGATCCTTGTTCAAGGTTTGAAGGCTAATTTGATCAGCATAAGCCAGTTGTGTGATGAAGGTTATAAAGTTAGCTACACCAAAGATGAGTGTGTGGTATCTGGTGAGCATAATCAAGTTGTTATGAAGGGTGCCAGAACCAAAGATAACTACTATCAGTGGATTTCCCTTGAAGGAAATTCAACTAATGATGTTCAAGTTAATGTTATAACTTCAGACTATGACATCAGGATGCTGAAAGATCACTCAGAGTTAATAAGTTCTGATGAGAATCCTTTTAAATTTTTAAAAGGAAAGTCTTTATGGAGGGAGAAAATTAGTGATTGGTCTTTAAGAGGTACTCAATATCAGGCGCCTTACCACATTGATTCTATATCAAGACTCATTAAAGCATTCTCATCACAACGGTTCATCTTCCTGAATCTCAACAGAATAGAAAGATCTTCTCTAAACCTGGTTTGTTACAAAGGAACGATGTCTTCCCCATCCAAGAACTCTGAGTCTCAAAGACCTGCGCATGTACGAACTAGGGTTTCTTCGGAAAAAGAACTTGTTGACAAAGAACACATTCCTATGGCACTTCCCGAGTCAGGTAACCCTAAACCTTCAACCAAGTTGAATAAAACTGAAACTAGGTCATCATCCTCTCAAGCTGTTGCGGAGAAGTATGATGTGGACATACATTTGGAGCAGATTGCTACCAAAATTCTTGAGAAGGGAATACGTGTGAAAGGGATTTCTGTCCCTTTAAGGAAAATGCCTGCTGAACAGGTGGACTCTCAAGGTGAGGACACAAATCTTCAAAGACTGGCCTTGTCTGTGATTCAAGACGCTGAAGGAGGTAGTAAAGAAGAAGACCTTGAAGATACTGATGTCATCCTTGATGTCAGAACTTCGTCCCCTAGGAATGAAAGTCATAGGCGTAAAGGGAAGGATCAGGTTGAGGTTATAGATATTGAGGACCCATCTGATGGTGATATCATTGGTAATGCAAGAAGAAGGAAGGATAAGAAAAGGACTTCAGTTGCAGACTCTCCCAAGTCGTGGAGCAAAGTTGCCAGGTCTGACAAGAAGAGGAGAATCAGGGAAGAATCAGATTCAGAGTGTGATGTTCAAGACATCAACCCTGTAATGAACAGAGCCACTGATCAAGTGCCTGATAACATCTCATTTCACTGTGCCAGAAGTGCATCCATGTGGAATTGTGTGAGCCAAAGAAGGATAACTCTGGAAAGAGAGGTAGTAGCAGATGACTTAGAGTCTACTGGAATTATAGATCTAATTAAGTTTGCTGGTCTCATAAGGACTGTGTCAGGATTGACTAATTGCTATGATAGACTGGTCAGAGAATTTATAGTGAATATCCCTGAGTCTATTGATGACAGCAAAAGCCTAACCTTCAGAAGAGTTACCGTCAGGGGTAAGTGTGTCTGGTTCTCTCCTAAGGTGATCAATGCCTACTTAGGAAGAAGTGAGGAAGAATATGGAGAATTAGAAGTTTCTAATAATGTTATCTGCAAAGAAATCACAGCTGGTCAGGTAGAAGTTTGGCCTTCAAAAGGAAAGTTATCAGCAAGTTTATTAAGTGTGAAATATGCTCTTCTTCATAGAATAGGTGTTGTTAACTGGTTTCCTACTAACCACAAGACCTCTATTTCTGCTGGGTTGGGCAAATTAGTTTATGCCATTGGAACAAGGAGACTAATTGATTATGGCTCTTACATCTATAATCAGACTATCAAGCACGCTGCAACAAGAGCTGTGAAATTGCCTATTGCATTTCCATCCCTCATTTGTGGGATAATACTGTCTCAGTATCCTGGGATTCTTCACCAGAATGATAGTGTGTGTAGAAGGAAGCCTAAATTATCCTTTCATCAGAAGCTGTTTAAAGGAAAACATGTTGCTGATAATGTCAAGGCATCTGCCTCAACATCTACTAATGTCAAGACTGATATTATTTCTGAACTGGAGGAAGCCTGTAAAGAACTAGAGGAAGTCATCAGAGTAAACATTGAAAGGAAGGACAAGTTTAAAAAATTACTTATGACTCTGAAGATGCAGGAAAAAGAAAGTGAGAAAGTAGTTGCTGATAAGACAGATGAGTCTGACAATGACAGTTCAAAAGAAGATGAAGAAGATGATGATCTCAGCTTTTAATGTGTCTCTTATTTAGTAGTTTTAGTTTTATTTTCTGTTTTTGTTTTAGCACTTAATGTGCCGGTTATGTAACTTGAATTTTGTGCTGTTATATGCACCTTTTTATGTTGTTCTCTTCTATGATTTGTTTTGCCTGGTTGCTAACTGTGAGGCTAACAATGAGAGCTAGGAATGTACTAATTGTAGTTAATAGGGCTTCTGATTGAAGCTTGTCTAATTGTGGCTAAAAAGGGGGAGAAGTAGCCAAAGAAAGAGAGCCAAAAGTACAAATGTCAAATGCTGTCAAAAGAGTTGCTGTCAAAGGAATTTGCTTGCTATAGTACAGTAGTGCAGATATTAAGGGGGAGAAACTGTTGAAATGCTGAACAGCTGCTATGCTGGCTTTTGCATTGAGGGGGAGTGCTTGCTCATTGCTGCTAATAATGAAATATGTGCAGCTGTTGAACTTGGTGATGCAACAGAGTTTTGTGAAGTGAATTAAAGATGTTGCTGCTGCTTGGAGGTTTAAATGATATTATTGAAGTTTTTCCGCTGATGAAGTCTCTGAAGGTGCAGAGTGCAAAGTTTGTTTTAGCCAAAATTAGCCAAAGGGGGAGATTGTTAGTTCTTGGATTGGCTGGAATTTTGGTAAAACAAAGTATGTTCAATGTTGATGTCAAGGTAGTGATGCTGCAACATTGAGACTTAACACTAGGCTGTGTTAAGTGTTTAAATTGCTGAAGTTTGGATGTCTGATGTCACATATCCGATGTTGTGACATTAGATCTGCAGAATTAATAACATCAGGTTGTGATGTTGTTAGGGTTTGCGTGTTAGCTGGAATTATGGAGAGCTGTTAGTCTCATTGGATGAGAATATCTTGGGATAGATATTTTCCGCTGCATAGGAGATCTGGTGCATATTTGTAGGAGATTTAAAAGGTTGAAGATTTGATAAGATTTTAGGAGAAAATCTGTTTTGAATATTCAGTTTTAAATAACAAATCAAGTCAGATATTGTAGCAGTCCAAGCCCAATTCAGGTTGCTATTTAAAGCGCACAAGACCAAAGGAAAAGGTACAGAAATACAGAGAGAAGATCAAGAGCATAGGCTGAGTGTCTTGAGTATTTTGTACGAGTTTGTATACACCATTCTAGGTTGAATTGGTGAGTCATTTTCTGTCCTCTCTTAGAAGCTGTGAAGCAATAAAGAGTTATTACTTGATCAAAGTTGTGAAGCAGAATCAAGGTGTGATTGAATTGTAGGGATTGAGTAGTGTTCTCATATCTAAGTGGTTTCTTAGGTAGGAAGTCACTAGTAGAAATTAAGTTTAGGAGATTGTCAACTGGGTTGTTGAGTCTGTAAATTAATTCTACAAGTAGTGAATTTCATCCCTGGCTTGGTAGCCCCCAAACGTAGGTAGTTAGACCGAACTGGGTGAACAATTTGGTGTGTTATTCTGCTGTTTATTTTGTCCATTGGGCAGAGTGTGTTGTTGTGACATCGCACCTTAACATCACACATCTGATACCAGAATTTCACTTATCATAGGATAATGTATGCGGTGTTCTCCAAGAAAATATAACACTACCTAAAGGTTTACATCGATGACATGATTATAAATACATAAGAAGAGGGAATCCATGCATAAGACTTAAAGGATATGCTAGGGTCAGTTACGAGCTATAACATACACTTGAATCCAGCCAAGTGTTCACTTAACATACAACCAGGAAAGTTCTTAGGCTTCATGGTCACAAAAAGGGGCATAGAGGCAAACCCGGACAAATGCCAAGTCATCATAAACATGAGGAGCCCCTCAAATGTTCGGGAGGTTCAACAACTAAACCAATGCTTAGCTTCCCTCTACACATCCTTTTCTATGTATGTGACAAGGCCTTCCAATTTTTTTGTTATGTTTAATAAAAATGAGAGGCTTGACTGGACGGGAGAATCCGAACAGGAATTATAAGAGTTGAAGGAGTTCTTGGCATCACCGCCCATTCTGACACGCTCAATAGTAGGTTCGTCGTTATATCTTGATGACTTCTCGACAAGTGTACCGATAATGTTGCAGTAGTAAAAAGATCAAATCCATAAGGATTGTGTTCGAACAAGACAATGATTTGTGCAATTTAATATAAAACAGTAAAGAAGGGGGGTTTTGGAAGTTTCAGTGCAAAAAGTAAATAAACGAGAAAACAATGTCACAAAAGCGACCAAGTTTGTCGTAGAATCCTTTATTCCTCTATTGTTGATGTTTGATGCCATGTATGAATGATCTAATCACTATAACCCCATGGGGAATTAACAACACCTTTAAAGTCGATCCCTCATAAATTAAATCATTAACCACTACTTGGAGATTTCAATCCCTAGTCCGCCAACGTAAGCATGGTTAGGTGCTGTATAGAATGTTAACTCTCTATGCCACTACTCGGGTGTTGCGGTGAAAATCAGATAACAAGCTATTTATTAACTTGCATCATTTTCTTTTACAACCGACTTTGATTTATCCAAAGGAAAGGTTCAATATCGTTAGAAAAACCTAAAGGGGTAGATCTAAGGTTCGGGGGTTGGTTACGCCTAGGGAAGGTATTAGCACCCTAAACGTCCGTAGTACTCTACGGGAACCTCTTGTTCTACTTGTTATCTTATGTTTGCTAAAGGTTCTATGCTAAAGGTTTGAAACCCTAGGGGTTAGTATCTAAGTATACTCGACAAAGCATCGCACTTTGCGCCTACGTATCCTCGGGAATAGAATCAGAGTATGCGTAGTTCTACTTCTACTGAATGATTGACTGTGGTCAATATTCAGAGGGGAAATGAGTGTAACCTCATTGTAGAGTATAAGAACTCTCTAAATCTAGTTATAATGGTCCTAAGTTATGTTTTAGTCAATAGGGAAAGTGAGTATTCATTAGGATGAATATCACCAAGAGTGTAAGAACTCTCTCCTAAGGCTAGTTATAACTTATTGGCTCTTAGGAGGCCAAGAAGTGAAAGTCATCTCCTAAGAGGCTACTAAGGTAAGATGGGGGTTATGACTTTAAGAGTCAACGTTAATCACCTTCCTTTGGAATGGGGAAAAGATAATAGTTGTAGGATATGATAACAAGAGATATTGATAAAGATGAATAAGATAATAACAATAGCATGAGTATAGCAAGAAGTATTTCATAATAAAGTATGAATAAGATGGACATGATCATCATAGAAACATGTAAACAAAGACAAATCAATATGTTTCAATCTTAAGGAAGACAAACATAAGGAACACTCACAAGATAAAGAGGCATAATATTAAACTAATATGATATTTAAAGAAGAACAAAATTCACACATCCAAGTCAAACACATGATGAATCAAACATGGGATAAATTTATTCAAGTCCTTAACAAGATATTAGTGAATAAATACTCAAATTATTAATAAAGAGGACTTATAAATAAAACTAACAATTAACCCAAAGATGGGTGATTTAAAATTCACATATTAATAATTAAACTTAAATAAACAATTTAAGAAATAAATTGATAATTAAAATTAAATAAAGATAAAATATTTTTGGAATGTTTTTGAAATAAAGAAAAAAGTTTTAAATAAAATAAATAAAATAAAAAAAGTCTTTTAAAAAAATATTTGGAAAGAAAATAGTTGAAAATAGAAAAATAAAATAAATAAAAACGCAGGGGGGGGGGGTGCTGTAAGTAAACTTAACTAATTGAAAAATGTAAAGGGATGTGAAATGGGCCAAAAACTGGGGTGGTGATAGCAAAACAGGCCCAGGCGAGTGTAATAAGAAAGCAAAAGAAAAAAACACAAAAGGATGGTCTGGGGGGGGGGGGGGGGGGGGGGGGTTCGAACCCCAGACCTCCTTCAAGCAACGCGCATCACAAACCACTGGGGTGGTTATACATCCAATGTATATGCCCACCCCATTAATACATATACCATGCGAAAATGAAAAAAATACCATTTTAATAAAACAAAGAAATGTCACACGGACCAGCTAGGAACATAACATCAACCAGTCACATATTCTCTTAAGTTGCAAAACGACAAAACCAACCATGGCCAATCACAATGCCTTTTTTATTTTCTTCATGAAAAAACTTAAGAGCTTATCGTGAAAATAAATAAACAGCAGCAATGAGATGGCTTATCATCATCTTGTTCAACCATTATTCCCATCAAATCTCCATCAAAATTGGTAAAACAAAACACTACCTTATACTACCCAAGGCAAGGAGTATTAATGTACTTCATATAACTTAAGACAAGAACATGATCATTGTGAAAAATGACCTGGAAAGGTTGTATTCAGAACTGATATCACACATCTACCATGCCAATCAAAACCACGCTGTACTCTCTCATTTCTAATCTAAACTAAAACATGACAGACAGTCTGAGAGTAAACTCAAACTTCAAACTTCAATATGAAAACAAAACCTTATATGCTCCAAACCAACAACAAAACATGGCATGTGTCACAACAAGCAAACTCACACATTATTATTTATAGTATCATTTGAACAAAACTGACTTAAGAAATAGATATCACATGATAATAACATGAATAGATGATCATGGCATATCGAATATGGAGGAAAAAGGGTGAGAGTTACCTCTGCTTGCAGTGAGCTTCTAAAGGTTCCAAGGACTGAGTTTCTTCCTCCTCAAACTGAAGGCTGCTGCGAAGTGTTTTCTCCTCCTTCTTACTTGCCAAACAACGACTCACAGGTTGCTTAGAGTTTAGGATCTTGTATTTTGATATTGTGTGTGTTGGTGGTTTGTTGATATTGTGTGTTGATGGTTGTTGATATTGTGTGTTGATGGTTGTTGTCTTTGAATCTGAAAGGTCTTTTCTTGGTGTGTAGCATAATGAAAAAGAAGGCGAGTATATGGTTTGTGTGAGCTGTGCATGGGAGATGACGAAGTGGGAGTTTGCATTGTTGAGTCGTGAGGTCAATAGTGAGAGTCCCCCCCAGATATAACAGTAAGTGTTTCCTTTGATGGGAAAAAGTAAAAAAAAATAGCCGTTGGTCCCTTTCCTTTGGCTTTTGTGTTCACTTTTCAAGTACAAAGTGGTTGTACCTTGGAAACTTCTCTTGCACGGTTTTTATGGTAAAAGAGTGTTGGGAACTGATAAGAGAATCAGCTAGGATGGTACTTGAGAGATATGGTTCAGATTTGGTTTCATTTGAAGGGAAGTTTGTGTAAAGTGATTGTACTAAAGCGACCACTTCTCCACACGATAACTTGCATCCGTGTGAACCAAATGGAATGATATTTTTTTCTTTTGGAAGATGGCATGGGGTAGGATAGTTTTTATATTGATGAAAAATTGGGATAGTGATTAGAAATGAATGGAAAATCATGGGAAAGTAGTGGTGCGCATGAGAAAAGAAATTCTAATTTTTCAAAGTGTACATACATTTGCAACATAGCCACTTTAATGCATAATTTCTTAATCACCAATGCTCCAATTTGTGAGGTTTTTTATTCTTTGAAAATTAGGCATTTGATAGAACAATTCTTGTGTGGAAAGTAGCTTGAAATAATGCTTGTAACAATGAGAAAAATCTCCACAAAATCATGCGCAAGAGTTGGCAAAAAGACTTAGAACATTTTTTCTAAGTTATTGAATTTTCTAATTTGAAACACCCAACTTTAAAGAACCATAACTTGAGAATGGCTTATTCAAATGAGATGTTCCACATATGGTTGGAAAGCTCTCATCATGCTCTAAAACTTTCATTTGGGACCCAAGTCTTGAATCCAAGTGGAAATGGGTGAAAAATAAGGTCAAAGTTAGAGAAAAATTATGAAGAAAAGTGTTGGAAATTTCTCTAAGTGTTGGGTCAGATTATTTTGCAAGCTTCATAACTCAAAAACCAAGCATTTTTGGATGAAAAGTCAAATTAAATATCTTGAAAAGAGCTTTCCAATGAGCTTTGAGTCACTCAATTTGAGTGTATGATTTAGGAGTTATGGTCATTTCAAATTGTGCTATTAGAGGGAAAATCTCACATATGAAATCTTTCATGAGCAAAACCCTGTTTCTCTTGCAAGAAACCTCATGAAACTTGTTCTTGATGCTTTTAATACCTCATGAGACATTCTATGATGATTAGAACCATTGCCACTTAATTTGAACCAAAATTTCCAAGGATTAGGGTTTCAGTCAAACCCAAATTTTGACTGTGAATGCACTGAGGTAAATTCTTGTAAACTTGCTTCTTCCTTCTCATCTAAAGGTCTTAGGAGACTCTTGAGGATGTTGATAAACCAATAGAATCAAGAATTAGGGTTTGGGAGTATAGTGAGGCTGAGGCTCAAACTTCTCTTGTTGAGGACCAATAGGTCTTGGATTCCTGTTGAATGATGTCTCTTGGATGTAGATAACCTTAAGTGGTAAGTGAACCGCACAAATCTTGACTTGATAGAGCCAATTTCTCAGTGATTTCTTCAGAGCAAAACCCTAATTCCAAAGTTATTGCACTGGAGATCTTTTGTTGACCTGACTTGCTTCAGAACAACTTGTGGAGCTTCATGGTGAGGTGCAAACCTAATTTGAACACAAAGAAACAAACTGCAAGATATGGGTTAGCTCAAACAATGCAGAGATGCTTGACCTAAGATGCACAAATGAAGATGACATCTAAGGGTAAAAATTTAGGGTACAATAGTTGCCCCTATTTAAATAGCTTTACCGGATGATACGAGGAAAGGAAATTCTTGGGACATCAAGGTGAAACGTATTTAAATATAGCAAACCAAAAATTTTGCCCTTAGATGGAATGCAAATGCTAAGGACAAGCGACAGACATGCAAATGCTGACATGCCATGAACTTCTAAAATGATGATATGATACCAAGAAGGTGCCAAGATGCAAACAAACAGACACCGGGGACAACAGAAAGCGAACACACAAGACAAGCTTCAACCGGGAAAGACGAAAGCTAGTATCCATGAGAAAAACTCACTAGGGATACAGACTAACCAACAAAAGAGACTCACTGGGGAGACTCCGAAGAAACACTGGGGAAAAACCAAAAAACAATCTCCACTAGGGAAAGAAAATCCGGGGAGATAGACTACTGGGGACAAAACAAACCCACACTCTTCCTGGGCATGAAACCAGAAAGAAAAACCTGATCCAGGGATCAGCCTAAAAAAGAGACAAACAACCAAGCGAAGACTTCCTAGGGATCTTATACTGAAGAGTTCAAAATGGGATCTTCAAGAAAAGCCAGGAAGACAGAGACAAATCCAGCGCACCAACTAGGAGTCTTAAGGTTGAAGAAATTTGTTCCAAGAAGCTTAGCTTAAAGCAAGTTTTCAAAAAAATCCAAGGTAAGGGTTCAATGTTCGACACGATTCGAACAAGAACGGTTTTAAAACAAGAAGACAGTGCTTGACACGATTCAAACAAAGTCCAAGTTCAAGTTTGACACGATTCAAACAAGAACAAGTTTTAAAACACAAGACAATGCTTGACACGATTCAAACAAAGTCCAACTTCAAGTTTGACACGATTCAAACGAGAACAGTTTTAAAACAAGAGGCAGTGTCCGACACGATTCGAACAAAGACTCTGTTCAGGTTTGACACGATTCAAACAAGAACAGTTTTAAAATAAGAAGACAGTGCTTGACACGATTCAAACAAAGTCCAAGTTCAAGTTTGACACGATTCAAACGAGAACAGTTTTAAAACACAAGACAATGCTTGACACGATTCAAAAAAAGTCCAAGTTCAAGTTTGACACGATTCAAACAAGAACAGTTTTAAAACGAGAGGCAGTGTCTGACACAATTCGAACAAAGACTCTGTTCAGGTTTGACACGATTCAAACAAGAACAGTTTTAAAACGAGCAGACAATGCTTGACACGATTCAAACAAAGTCCAAGTTCAAGTTTGACACGATTCAAACGAGAACAGTTTTAACACAAGACAATGCTTGACACGATTCAAACAAAGTCCAAGTTCAAGTTTGACACGATTCAAACGAGAACAATTTTAAAACACAAGACAATGCTTGACACGATTCAAACAAAGTCCAAGTTCAAGTTTGACACGATTCAAACGAGAACAATTTTAAAACGAGCAGACAATGCTTGACACGATTCAAACAAAGTCCAAGTTCAAGTCTGACAAGATTCAAACAAGAACAAGTTTTAAAAATCTTTAATGTTAAACTTCTTGGGGAACAACAAAAGGTTTAAAGATTCAAATCTGGCGCGCAAAGGTTAAGACCGAACAAGCACGACACAAAGCAAACCGGGAATGTCTTTACTTCACTGGGGAAATAAAGACAAACACAAACAACCAACCACAAGCAAAACAGAGCACAAATATGCAAAGATGCTAAGGGTATAATGCATATGCTTAGCTATATGCTAGAAACGACGCGAACGACGCAAAACAGGAAAGAAGAAAGGATAACACAAGCCAACACCCTGAAACCCAAACATCAAGGATAACTAGGGCAATCTTCTTTTCACTGGAGATGGAAAATCCAAGCCAAAGATACAGTACTACTAACTCTTTCTGTACAAACTTGATTCCAAAACGTCTTAATTTCAGAGTAAAACTTAGTTTATCTTTGTGTTTTCTTAGAAATTGCAACATTTCCGTTTTCAAAAATCAAGTGAAAATGACGAAGTTATTGTATTCAAAGACCAATAACAACTCTAGTGACTAAGAATTCTGTCGTCTAACAGCTGACTTCTCTGGGGACTCCTGCATAAAGAGCTGGGGTCTGGTACTCAAAGGTGAAAACCAAAGCATAAGCCTAGCTTAGGCAAATGTTTTGGATATATTGGGAAAGTTCTTCTTCTTTATTGGGGAAATAAATCCATTGGGAATTTGTCAAAATCAGCTGATGTAGCAACTTGATGGGGAGCTAACAAAGTAATTATGCATTCCACTGGCATAACTACCATCTTCAAATCTTATCTGCCCCAGGCTAGACGGTCTATACGATAACAAGAGGATTTTATAGAAGAATTAGCATACAGGGTGTTTCAATATCTTCAAACTCTTGGAGAGATCTCGGCATAACTTCCCCAGATTAGGGGATGAATAATAAAAAGAATTTTACGGAAGGATTGAAATACCAGATGCTTCAATATCTTCCAACTTGACTAACCAAAAGAATTTTACGGAAGGATTGAAATACCAGATACCTCAATATCTTCCAACTTGAATAATCAAAAGAATTTTACGAAAGGATTGAAATACCAGATGCTTCAATATCTTCCAACTTGAATAATCAAAAGAATTTTACGGAAGGATTGAAATACCAGATGTTTCAATATCTTCCAACTTGAATAATCAAAAGAATTTTACGGAAGACTTGAAATACCAGATGCTTCAGTATCTTCCAACTTGAATAATCAAAAGAATTTTACGGAAGACTTGAAATACCAGGTGCTTCAATATCTTCCAACTTTTGAATAATCAAAAGAATTTTACGGAAGACTTGAAATACCAGATGTTTCAGTATCTTCCAACTTGAATAATCAAAAGAATTTTACGGAAGACTTGAAATACCAGGTGCTTCAATATCTTCCAACTTTTGAATCTTGACGTAGCTGTTTCTGTTCAGTTATACTCGAGATACTCAAACTGTAGTAGAAATTACTGGGGAACGGATTTGCCCTTGCTGATGGGTTACTGAAGTCAAAACTAGTCATAAGATGATCTCAAGAATATTTGCCCCAATATTCTGAATTTGCAGAATTCTTCCTCTGATTTGTCAACTCACACTTGGTTGCCCCTGACTGAGTCAAATTTCCTTTATCGAGTTCAATTCCTTGACTGACCGTGTTTGTTGGGATTCCTTGATATCGAACGGTATTGCAAACAAGTGTTGTTCATTAAAATTGGCAAAATTTAATGCAAAGTTTAATGCAAAGTTTGAAAACAAAGCTTTGATAAAAAACACACAGTAAAATGATTAAATAGTCAAAAACAAAGGTGGGTCTAGTCATTAAGGAAGTGACCAACACACGCGAGTAACAAAGATTATTAGGAGTCGGGTTACTCAACCTTGCTGTAGTATGATTTTCAAGACAACCTTACCTCAATTAGGTCTTTTAGGGGTTGTAACATGTGGTACGGTTCATGGTTTTTGAAACAAAGGACGATTTCCAATCTTACACTCAGTTAACTTAAGATATACGTTCAACTCTCCAAAAGTAGGAAGTCACTTGATTTGAAAGCTGACTGGCGCCTTATATGAAGCGCTCGTGTTTGAATGCATAACCGAGTTAAACTGAGAACTACCATGCCCCCAAGGTTGAGATTTAAGGTTTCTTGTGTGTAAAAAGTGAAAGAAAACTCCTACTTCTAGGCTCGAAGGGGTTAACGATGGATTATCTTCCTTATTTCTCCAGTGTTTGGGAATTGAAACAATGCCTTACATCCTTGGCAAGGTTTAATCAGCAGCATACCACAACAATTATGAACACGAGGTTTTCATCATCCTCCCTAATCTTTGCTTTAACAAAAGTTTGAAAAAGGGGTGAAAAAGATATATATTTTGCTTTTATGAAAATAAAAGTAAACGAGTGAAACGAATGGATTATTTCAAAAGATGCATAAATATTTCATTAATGTTGCCAATTTAAAGGTACAACAAAGCTCATAAGCAAATATCAATACAATTAAAGGAAATACAACTGAAATACAAAACACAACCAACTTTGGCGAATCATTTCAAAGATCTTAGTTTCCGGGTCCAAACGGGGAAACGTCTTCACCATCAACCACTTGCTCTTTGTGGTGTAGAACTTTGAGAGACCTTGCAGGTCCTTTACCTTTTGCTTCAAAAGTTGAGGTACCAGCGTCTGAAGTATCTTCCTGAGGTTTCAGTTTTTTAGCAGGCTCATCAGCTTCTCTTCGAACTCTTTGCATTCTTCAATGGGATACCCCATTGTCCCAGTGTGAAATTTGCATTCAGTCTTTGGGCGATCTTCTTCGAAGATTAAGTCCTTGTCATGGATCAGCTCTTGCACAAAATATTCTAAAGCTCGGCAATTGTCCAAATCATGCCCTTCAGCTCCCTTATAGAATTCACAGGTTAGGTTGGGATCATACCAAGGTCCATGGAAAGGTGTGAGAAGCCGTGGAGTTACCAGCTTGTTTTGCATCAACAGTGGGAAAAGTTTGCTTAACGACACCGGGATAGGCTGGTGGTTAAATGTTCCTCTTTTGGCAGCACACTTCTTCTTATCTTGGGGAGAAACACACATTGGAGACTGAAAACCCCTTTTCATAGACACCCGATGTTTGGATGCAGGAACAGGACCAACGTTCTGCTGGCATGAGGCTTCTCCAAAAACAAATTCTGGACACGAGAGATCCTTAGGAGATGACAAAGGATAGTTGATTTGAATGCCTTGTGGTGTAAATGATAACTTCTCAGAATCAACCAGCGTCTGAACCTGGCTTCTGAGTACCTTGCAATCCTCAATTGAATGCCCCGGTGCCCTAGCGTGGTAGTTGTATCGGACGTTGGCATCAAAACCTAGTGGGTATGGAGGGATCACTGGCTCTAAGTTCTTCGGTATTATCAATCCACTTTTGATCAAAACTGGCAAAAGCTGTCTGTATGCCATCGTCAACGGAGTGAAATTCCTCTTTAGTTTCCTTGATCTTTATCGTCCACGCTAACGTGGCAAACGAGCGCTCTTGAAAGCTGGTCTGACGGGATAAATGCAATTCTCCTTTTTCAACAGAGTTTCCAGAACCCAATTCATCTAGCACTTGAGGATTCTGTTCTCCTCTCCCATTTTCTCCTGGTACTCCCAAATTTCCTTCATCGTTGCTAGCGTGACCTTCATAGTTTCCAAAAACTGCCCCATTCCTCTTTGGAGCTCTCTCAATTCGTTGTTGACTCTGTCCATTTCACAGTATTGTTCAGACATCCTTTGTCGAGTTTGGACTTGGGTATTGGCGTTTGGAAAATCAAGGTGACGAACTCTGAAGAGAACGAGACGACATGAGATGGGGAAGAATGCACGTGCACATGCAAGGATGCAAAATGATATGCAAAAAAATGCAGATGCAAACTAAACTATCAAGAAACACAAATATTTACAAACATTGTAGACAAATGGAGTCTTTCTCAAAATAAACTTCTTCATTGAGATTGTCAGCTGTTACATTTTAGAGCGGAGGATTCTCCTGCTTGGGGTTCAAAAGGTAAGGACGCTCCTAAACTGAAATGAGAAATAACAACATTTATAGAAACCAATAGATGGCACTTCTAAAAGTTTGATCCACTAGAGGATGATTCTTCTTCTCCATTAATCTTCCTTGTGAGCTCTTCAATGCGCCTCCTAGTCCTTTCCCTTTCGAAGAACAAATCAGCCATTGTTTCTGCCATCTTCTGCTTGGCTTTAGAGGGTGAATCATGTCGAGGAAATGGCTTCCTTATCACTTGAGCAATGTCACGGGACCACTGCAGATGGGTCTCAGAGACCTGGCATTCAGCCTTCCAGAGTTGTTTGTTGATATTACGCCATGCATACTCAAGTCCCTTTTTCATCTCAAATCCTTCATCTCTTTCGTAGTACATCTTGATCATATCCTCGTTTCTGAGAGGTTCTTTCTTCAAGTAGCCTAACTGGCAGCGGGCGAGAACAAGATTATAATTGATGCAACCATATCTACCCATCAAAGGCATATTAGGGCAATCCCCACAGCTAACGATCATAGTAATCCCTTCATCTGTCGGGTTATACCATTCGATGTCAGTGTGTTTTAACTTCATCAATTTCTTGGACCATAAACCACAGTCTGCAACTTCCCAAAAGGCAGGAGTTTTTGGTAGGTAGGAGGTGAACCATTTGTAGAAAAGGGCCGCACAGCAGACAATTTGTCCACCACCTCTCAAATATCTGTACCGAACTGAGTGATAAACATCTGCAAGTAAAGTAGGGACTGGATTGTTGATGGCGAATATCTGAATGGCCTGGATATCCACAAAATTCTTGTCACTCGGGAACAGGAACAAGCCATAGACCATTAAGGTAAAAGTTGATTCAAACAACGCCTCATTTCCCTGGTCTTTAAAATAAAGGGCCTTTGCCATCAGGAATAAGGCGGGGAGTCCAGGTCGTCCTCCTTTGATAGTAAAATTATCTTGAATGTCTGATACTCTGATCTTCGTGACTCTGGCAATTTCTTTGACAGAAAGCATCATCTTGATTCCAGAGAAAATTGGAGCCTTCTTGACAGGAATTCCAATTAGAGCAGAAAATTCTTCCAAGGTCGGTACCAACTGAAACTCAGGAAAAAGAAAACAGCGGTAATCGGGATGGTACAGTTGTACCAAGGTTTCCAGTAATCCTTCCCTCACTTGTAACTTCATTAGGGACAGAAGGTCTCCGTACTTTTCGATGAAACTTAGCGGGTCTTCAATTCTTCCTCCGATCTCTATCAGCTGCTCGACGTTAGGGATCAGGAAAGTAAAGGGCCGGTTTATCTTCTTGGTAGCGTCCATTGTCTACAAAGTCTACAAAACAAAGTTAGTGTCTTGATAGTTTAGCAGAATGCAATGCAACATGATGGGTGTAATTCAAGGAAACTCAACATTGTATTTTGCAAATTTTAAGGAACCTTTTTCTTAGAAGAAAAATCTCATCTCATTTCATTAATAATAAAGTTTTTGGATTACAAACAAAAGATGATTACACCTTCGAAAACCAAAATACAGAATGTGAAATAAAGAAAACTAAGTCCTAAGCCATCAATCAATCTTCTCCCATTAATCTCATGGCGAGCTTCTGGTTTTCTTTCTGCAACCTCTCATTCTCAACAGCGAGCTTGGCCAACTGTGACTTCCATGGTTCTGGTGGAGATTATGTGCTAGGAGAAAATAAATCTCCTTGCGCCTTCCCCTTTCTGATAGACTCTTCTTCCTTCCTCCTGAGACTCTTCTGAAGTTCATTCATCTCAAAGTCAAGAATCTGATACTTGTTCATCCATGCATTCCTTTCTCGTTCTGCTTGAGCCAGCCGGATCTTTAATTCATCCTCATTGCTTGTGAAGAAAAGAACAGGATCTCTGGGAGCTAATGGGATAGGATCATGACGATCATACGACATCTTCAACTCAACAGCTCTCTTTTGCACCCACTGAGTATAGGATTCTGAAGCCAAACACTCAGGTTTCCCCAAAGCAGAGATACCTCTTGTGTGAACATGACGCCAAGCGTGGGCCATCTTTTCCCTAAGCACAGGGTCCTTATCTTCTTCAAAGAACAAACCTTCCAAGTAGATGTTGTTAGGCTTAGCTTCCATAGAGTAACCATGTTAACGACAAGCCAAAGCGGGATTGTAGCTTATGCCTCCTTTTGTGCCAAGAAGCGGTACATTAGCAAATCCTCTACAGCTAACAATCATATATTTGCCTTTGAGCAATGGGTGGTACCACTCTAGATCAGTGTTAGTGAGAGACATGATCTTTTCTGACCAAAGAAGTCCATCTTGGAGATCCCAAAAGGTCTTAGAGCGGGGTAAGTGTGAAATAAGCCACTTATACAATAGTGTGGCACAACATGTTACCATCCCTCCCTTATGAGCAGTCCTCAAATGCACTGAATGGTAGGCGTCTGCAAGTAAGGTTGGAACTGGATTTCCAATGATAAAGATCTTGATTGCATTCATATCAACAAAGTTTTCAATGTTGGGAAACATAAATAACCCATAGATGAGAAGGGCCATAACAGCTTCGTAATCCACCATATTCTTCATGCTAGCATAATAATTGGCTTTCTCCATTAGAAACTTGGCAGGCAACCCAAAAAGTCCTCCCTTGACAACCAAGTTAGCCTTGACTTCTGACAGCTTGAGATGAGCCACTTCTGCAATTTCCTTCTCCTTAGGCGTCCTTTCCAAACCAGAGTAAGGAAGGTTTGGGGTAATAGGAATACCAACTAGAATAGCATATTCCTCGAGCGTGGGCATTAACTGATAATCCAGAAAAGTGAAACAATGGTACATGGGATCATAGAACTGCATGAGAGTGGGAAGCAACCCATCTACCATTCTGGACTTCATCAGAGAGAAAATCCTCCCATACTTGGTTTGGAACGTTGATGATTCATTGATTGGTTTACCCAGATTCTTTAAATCTTCCAATTTTGGACTAATGAAGGTGTACTTCTTTGTTTTCCTTTTTTCAAAATCCATCCTATAAAGTTTGCAAAACAATGTTGAATTCCTTTAATATACACAATGCATATGATGCAAGGATGAATGCAACAAACACACATAAAGAGATAAGCACAAAGCACACAGAGAAACCTAAGTTAAGAGTCACGAGCATGGAGTCAAAGGTCTACCCATCCCAAAGGTATGTACTATGGTTTTCACCTTCCAGACAAGGTTCTAAAAAGTTCCCAGAGTCGACAACCCATCTTTCGGATTTTATCGACTTTCCAATTACTTGGTGATCGATAAAATTCTCAAGAGAGTCTCATCTGAGTGTAGTATCGCGTAGCAACCATTTGGGATTGCTCCCTCACAGTCATCGCACTACGTCCTAAATAGGCCAAGTTGGGTTAAAGGGATAACTAAAGGTCATCAGTATCTCTGGCTCCTAGGTTGAAAGTAGTAATGCATTCACGATTGCTCGTTCAACATTTACCACCTCCAAGAGGGCCTCACTGAGTGTGGACTTCAAGTTCCCTCCTTTGGGATTTCTCCCTCAAAGTTCCCTTGACTATGCCCACGGTTCATAAACATATGTGTTCTCTCAAGTCCGGGTTAGGACTTATCTCACTCATAGATACCATGTCAACCCAAATTAAACAGAAAAATGTCAAGCAAGAACAGATATACAGATATATAAGCAAATATGACACACCTAAGCATATACAAGTAAATAAGCAAACATGAATAACATATAAACAAGATAGGCTTAACCCTCTTAGGAAGGGACCAGCAATAGGTCTAACTGTCCCCAGTGAAGTCGCCATTTCTGTTGCGGTGAAAATCAGATAACAAGCTATTAATTAACTTGCATCATATTTCTTTCACAACCGACTTTGATTTATCCAAAGGAAAGGTTCAAGATCGTTAGAAAAACCTAAAGGGGAACTAAGGTTCGGGGGTTGGTTACGTCTAGGGAAGGTATTAGCACCCTAAATGTCCGTAGTACTCTACGGGAGACTCTTGTTATGTTATCTTATGTTTGCTAAAGGTTCTATGCTAAAGGTTTGAAACCCTAGGGGTTAGTATCTAAGTATACTCGATAAGGCATCGCACCTTGCGCCTACGTATCCTCGGGTATAGAATCAGAGTATGCGTAGTTCTACTTCTACTGAATGATTGACTGTGGTCAATACTCAGAGGGGAAATGAGCGTGACCTTATTCTAGAGTATAAGAACTCTCTAAATCTAGTTATAATGGTCCTATGTTATGTTTTAGTCAATAGGGAAAGTGAGTATTCATTAGGATATATATCACCAAGAGTGTAAGAACTCTCTCCTAAGGCTAGTCATGATTCCATGGCCCTGACGAGGCCAAGAAATAGGGTTTAGCTCTTATGAGGCTACTAGGTTAAGGTGGGGGCTATGACTTCAAGAGTCAACATTAATCACCTTCCTTTGGAATGGGGAAAAGATACGGTTATAGGATATGATAACAAGAGATATTGATAAAGATGAATAACAACAATAACATAAGTATGGCAAAAAGTAATTCATAAATAAGCATGGATAAAATGGATATGATCATCATAAAGACATATCAATATGTTTCAATCTTAAGGAAGACAAATATAAGGAACACTCACAAGATAAAGAGGTATGATACTAATCAAAGATGATAGTTAAAGAAGAATAAAATTCACATCAAAGTCAAATATGTGATAAACCAAACATGGGGAATTAGTTCAAGACCTAAACAAATATTAATGAATAACACTCATGATGCTCATAAATAAATGCTAATAATAACCCAATTAAGAAACAATTAAGAAACAATTAAGCTTGAATAAACAAGAGAGAAATTAAGATAAATCTCATATTAAGAAACAATTAAGCTTAAATAATTAAGAAACAATTAGAACTAACTCACATATTAATTATTAAGTTTACATAAACAAAGAAGAAATAAATTACATATTAATAATAATACTCAATTAAGAAATAATTGCTAATTAAAATTAAATAAAGATTAAAAATATTTTGGAGTTTTTTTTGGAATAAATGGAAAAGAGAAATAATATGATAAATAAAATAAAAATGTTTTGAGAAGACTTAATATAAAAGAAAATCACTTAAATTAATTAACAATAAAAATACAAAATAAAAGAACAACACGCTGGGGGTGTAATAAGTAATTCTGAAATAGTTGAAAGAACAAAAGCAGTAAGATGGGCCTGGAAAAGGAGGGGGGGCGAATAACATGATGGCCCAAGTTGAAAATGGCTGCAAAAGAAAAAAAAAACAAAACAAAGGGGACTGGGGCGAGGGGGATTCGAACCTCAGTCCCTTTGTTTACAAAGGCAAGGTTTGAACCACTGGGGTGGCGATACATCCATTGTATACGCCCACCCCAATAACATATAAACCAAAGAAGTTCATAAATGCTTTTTAATAAAAAAAACCAACGCGTATGTATCAGAAGCTTGTGCATAACATAAAATCAATAGGTTAAAGTACCATTTAAGTCATAACACGACAAAACCACTCAAACGGCTAATCACACGCAAGCATGGGAATGAAACATGCAGAACAACATAAAACCAATCGTGTTTCAATCTGAAATCTCAAAATAAACATCCAACTTCAATCCAATATTACAGCCTCCATATGCAACCAAAAATCACGAAATAACATACCATATTGAAGTACTCAAAATATAGAACACGATGGAACCTTAATCTAAACAAAATAATAAACACATCATGAGCAAGAGGCAAAGGAAACCACAAGTTCAACATCCAAACCCAGTTCAGCGAAGGATGAGAAACTATACTCTGTTTCAAACCTCAACCAACAATAACCCTCAAATGCTTCAACAAAAACATTGTAGTAGGAACAAGTTACGACTCAGAATCTCATTCACATGTTAACATGAACAACCAACAAGATTTAAAACTCAAATGAGTTGGAAATAGCATCAAACAGCCAACATACATCCAAATACAAATTACAGCCATGCACACATGATGAACATCATCCAAAACAACAACTACATCTCTATACTCCAGCCATGTTATTCATGCAGGGATGCAAAACAAACTTAACAGCCTATGAGTGCTATGATTTACACACGATATACATTAGAGTTGGTATGTTCAGTATGCATATGCTCAAAGCAAAATCTACCTTCAAATAGTATTCATTTTACCACATATTAACAAGTGTTCTTATCATGGAAAAAGCTTCATACATTTATTATGGCAGCCATGAAGAGGTATGGAACCTCTAAAACAATCTCAACAAAGGTTTATAACAATATACATACCATGCAAATACACCATGAAAACACAAACATTAAAACAGCATAGGATCTCTAACATTAAACTAGAATGTATTCAGCATAGCATATGATTCAAGCATGATAAGCATGATAAGCATGATAAGCATGATAAGTGGAAGGTTGAGGAACTTACTTGGTTCCTGAGTGAGCAACGAAAACTCCTTCCTCTGCAGCTAGCTCGTGGGCTCTCAAAGTGTTTTTTTTCAGAGTTGTTTGGTGTTGATTGTTGGTGAGAAATGGATGAGAGTGCATTTCCTTTTATAGAGGGTTCAGCTGGATAATGGCTTTCCTGGCACAAGGGATATTGGTTTTGTTTTAGGGAGAAAGATCACACAAGATCCTACACGCCTGACCTATTCTTACATCTTGAGCCAAGTGAATGTTTGGTTGCTTGAGATGAGATTTGAGTCAGAAAAAGAGTGAGGAAAGACCAAAGGTTTACAGTGCAAGGAGAGTTTCATAATGGTCCATGCTTTTGGCTTTTGTATGTCAACCTTGTGAAGTACAAAGTTGTTGTACTTGTAGCTTGTTCTCACGGGTTTGTGGGAAAAGAGAAGTATTGGAAGTGATGGAAAAAGATCCGTTGGTGTACTTGGTGAGTAGAAGACTTTGGTTCAGATTGGCAAGCATGGTATGGCATGAAGCAAGAATCATGGGTTTTACTTGTCCACACGACAACTTTGCAACCAATGGCCCACATGATTTGGTTCTTGGTTCCTTTGAAAGAGAGCATCTAATAGAGTGAATTTCATGTTGGTGACAAGTTGAAATTGTGCTTAGAATCATGTAAGAAACGTGCCACAATATTGATGTAGTAACATACTAAAAATGGGGACTTCATGAGTGCATATTACAATTTCAACGTGACAACTTCAAAGCATCATAACTTGACAACTACTCCACCAATCCTTGAAATTTTTAATCCTGTGTGAAGTGGGCATTTGATAGATCATTTCTTATGTGGAAAGTTACTTGAGATAGTGCTTGTAACATTGAGAAAGAATTTCTTAAAGTCATGCACATGGGAAGGCAAAAAAGACTTAGAAAAAATTCTAAGTTATTGGATTTTTACCATTTGAGGTACCTAACTTTAAAATACCATAACTTGAGTTTGGCTAATTCAAATGAGATGTTCCACATATGGTTGGAAAGCTCTCATCATGCTCTAAAACTTTCATTTGGGACCCAAGTCTTGAATCCAAGTGGAAATGGGTGAAAAATGAGGTCAAAGTTAGAGAAAAATTATGAAGAAAAGTGTTGGAAATTTCTCTAAGTGTTGGGTCAGATTATCTTGCAAGCTTCATAACTCAAAAACCAAGCATTTTTGGAGGAAAAGTCATATGGAACAAATTGAATGTCTTGAAAAGAGCTTTCCAATGAGCTTTGAGTCACTCAAATTGGATGTGTGGTTTAGGAGTTATGGTCAAATCAAAATGTGCTATTAGAGGGAAAATCTCACATATGAAATCTCTCATGATCAAAACCCTACTTCTCTTGCAAGAAACCTAATGAAACTTGATATGGATACTTTGAAAACTTCATGAGACATTCTATGATGATTGGAACCATTGATTCTCCATCTGAACCAAAATCCCCAAAAATTAGGGTTTCAGACAAACCCTAATCTGATTGTGAATGTACTGAGGTCAGATCTTGTAAACTTGCTTCTTCCTTCTCATCTAAAGGTCTTAGGAGACTCTTGAGGATGTTGATAAACCAATAGAATCAAGAGTTGGGGTTTGGGAGCTCATCTTGATGGAAATCAAAGACATTGACTGATAAGGGTCACAGAAACCCTAATTTGGATGTATAGTGAGGCTGAGGCTCAAACTTCTCTTGTTGAGGACCAATAGATCTTGGATTACTGTTGAATGATGTCTCTTGGATGTAGATGACCTTAAGTGGTAAGGGAACCACACAAATCTTGACTTGATAGAGCCAATTTCTCAGTGATTTCTTCAGAGCAAAACCCTAATTCTAAAGTTCTTGCACTGAAGATCTTTTGTTGACCTGACTTGCTTCAGAACAACTTGTGGAGCTTCATGGTGAGGTGCAAACCTAATTTGAACACAAAGAAACAAACTGCAAGATATGGGTTAGCTCAAACAATGCAGAGATGCTTGACCTAAGATGCACAAATGAAGATGACATCTAAGGGTAAAAATTTAGGGTACAACAATATTCTTCGTAAGGGATGCGTTAAGGGTGAGGAAGGATAAGAAGAAGAAGAAGAAGAAGAAGCTGTAGAAGAAAAAGATAAAGAAGAAAAGGAGAACTGTTTATATGATCAAACTATTCTCTTGCACTTAAAAATAGAAAAACAAGGATGAATTTTGAGTTTTAAGTTGCTGGGAATCGAAGCTTGTTACATGAATTACAACGGTGTTATAATACAAGCCTGTTTAAAATGTAAAAATATGGAAAAAAATTGTAGTTGTTGGGAATAGAAGCTTGTTACACACCATGTATTACAACGGTTTTTTAAAACGTCAGTCGTTAAATATGGCGTTATAAATCTGCTATAAATTTTTTAACCTATTACAACGTTTGGATACGAATCCGTGGTAAACCTGACGTCGTTAAATGGGTTTTTCGTAGTAGTGACGGGTCCAAGGGGGAAACTCGGTCCTACAAGTTAGCATGTAATGATGGTCCTAAGGTCAGGATCTGAAGGGGATTCTAACTAATGTTGTCATGCATGGATTGCTATCCTAATGTCTCTCCTACCTCCAACTTAATCAGAAATTAAGTAGAGCTAGGAATCCTACGGGATCAGGTGAACATCACAAGTAAACACAGGACAAATCAATCACAAAATAAACGATGTCGTGATCTCAGCCAAGCAACAAAATTGAGTGACTCCTCGTCCTTAACTGAAAGGAAATGCAACAGAAAATAAACAACAAATGATGATGTCGTGATCTCAACTATGAGGAAGTTGAGTGACTCTTCGTCAACCAGGAAAGAACGGTGTCGTGATCTCAACTATGAGGAGGTTGAGTGACTCTCCATCCTCCAATAGAAAATAATCAACAAATGACGATGTCGTGATCTCAACTATGATGAAGTTGAGTGACTCTTCGTCAACCATAAGATGAAAACGATTTCGTGATCTCAACTATAAGGAAGTTGAGTGACTCTTCGTCCATCGCAAAGAGAAACAAAAAATAAGACAATAAATAAAAAACAGCAGCAACAACAGGGCTCCTGCACCTGTACAGCTATAAAATCCAATCACAAGCTAAAACAGCTTTCAACAGCACCTGTTTTCAGAATGGAATAGGTGTAAGAAACTCTAGATAGAATTGCAACATTTAACAGCTCACCTTGTGCACAACAACTATGTATGTAGCCGCACTTCCTACCTTTAAGCAACTTAGCAAATCAAGTGTGAATTACTACAAAGACAACTCAAAAATTAGTCTAGGTAATCCAAGGTTAGCCACCAAAATTCAAATGGACATTATCAACATAGATAAATAAGAAACAAAAGATTCACATGAGATTCCATCAAGAAATTCCTCTAAATACCCAATTAGTCTTAAGGAAAATTATTCAACTAAAATCTACTAACATTCAACCAAAGGGTTTGTCCTGAATTAAGCAAAATATTTATAATAAGAACCACAATCTAAGATTAGGAAGCTAACCACATGTTAAGGATCAAAACGAGATACAAGAATCAATCAAGCAATGGCACAAAAATTCAACTAGGTCTAGCCAAAACTCAATGGAACATGTCTCTGAGCTCATTTTGATCCTCTCTCCTCAAATCTCACTACATCTAAATTCTACTCTAATGTTTAAACCGAGCAAATTTGTTCAAGAACCCTAGGAATAGATTGTTAAATTAAACGTCGTTTCTGCAGCTTCTAAGCACGACTCTTGAGGGATTTCACTCTACTACCTCCCCTCTACACATTGGTATTAAGAAATGATATAAATGAAGTGGATCAAGCTTACTTCCGGTGACGACGATAGTGAACTTTTCGGCGAAGACCTTTGAAATACGTTCTCTTCCCCTGGATCCTCTTCTTCACTTCTTCTACTCCTTCTTCGTCAAGAATCAATAAGAGCGTTTCTTATTGTTGTTGTTGTTCTGAGTATGCGTCTTGTCGATTTGTCCGAATTATGTGCAGTGAACTTGTTCTGGAATTCTTGCAGGTGCGTCACGTTAAATGCGTGAGTTCTTGCGTGTGTCGAACCTGCGCTATCGAACGGTTCTGGTTCGATGAAGATTGAAGTATCTTGCTGTGGTTTGAGCAGGTTTTGGAGTTGAAGATATTGCAGAGTTGCAGAATGATGCTGATGAAGGTTGATGGTGAATTGGTGATGAAGAGAGAAGGTCGATTCGAGCATGGAGATTGAAGCTCAATAATGAATAACGTGGAGAAGAAGGATTTTAGAGAGAAGAGTTTCTGAACCAGTTCCAGAATGATGAATGTGGAGAAAAATGACTAGCCAGAAAAAAAACTGAACTGTGGAGATGATTGTTTAATTTATGGAGATCCTATCAGGTTAGTTTCAAACTTGAAAATATGTTATGATAGTTTGTTATTCTGTAATGGTTAGTTATTGAGCTGGCAGTTAGTTAGGAGGTTAATGAAATCGGTTAGATTAGTTCGAAAAAAATGGAGTTGGTTACAGGACTGTTAAGGTAGTTATAAGGTTAGAAGGTTCAGTTAATAGTTGGTTAGATTGCTAGGGCGATACTGTTATAGTTAGTTTGTGACAGTTAGGATTAGTTAGTAGTGAAAACATTGTAGTTACAAGTTGCTGAAGTGGTTCATAACAGCTAGCATAAGAGCATACCAATTGGTTTTTCGAGTTGAAGGCTAGGGAAAATGTCAATATGTTGCATCTAGAATTTGTTGCTCTTGAACCATGTTAATGTAGTCACCACCTTTAGTTGCCACTCCTTGAATCAAATGCTACGCCATGGTTACTGTAAGTTGGAAATGAAGTGTTAGTGGATTTGTAGGCTGCAAATGATATAATGAACACATCAAGTTCTCGAAAGCCGACGTCGTGTCCAAATTGTTACCAGGTTTTTTTTCTGAAACAGCCTGTATAATCTTCTGAATTATTGGTCCTGATTCCTCTTCTTATTTATTCATGGTTACATTATGATCGATTTCCATATGTTGGTTGCTTGTGGGGACTAAACACGATATCTCATTACTTGAAATCCTCAGTCATTTAATGTGCTATTAATCAAAGCAATGATGATGTTAAAAAAGAGTAGCACAAACACATGACCTATAGCTCCGGATCATGAATTTTGAATGTTTCAGAAATATGAAGGACATAATCAATAGACTTAATAATCTGCTTATTGCAGGAAACAGAAGTGATTGGGTTGAAATTGAAAGCATGCTGAGCAAGAAGCGGAAGCGAGATTGATCGAAGAGGAAAAATAAGGCGAGAAGAAGGCGCTTGATGAAGAAACTTCCACAACAAAGGATGATCCTTCCCGTTTTCAGGACAAATTTCTGAGACCAAAAGCTCAACCAACTCGGAACTCGGTAACTCGACTCTGACCGGGTTAAAGTACTCAATCAATTCCGTTACCCATGTCGTTGGCGACTTGTTGCCACGTTGCTGCCATAGATGAAACCTCTGTAATGTTTGATTTTTCTCTATGAATAAAGTAGATGAAATAATGAAAAGGAAAATGGTAGTTAGTCGTGTATGTTTTGAAACTGATGGGAGTTTGAATTTGAGTTTTGCTGAAATTTTGAGTTGGCAATGTGAATGAATTTATTTCTGAATTATCATGAACTTCATCGTCCCGAACCCGGAAAACTCCGACTCTGTGGTCATTATTCTTTTCACTAACAGTGGGACTGATGCCTTTCTTTGCAGGAAACAATTATTGACTTGTTTTTTAAGCTGGAGCTCGCAGTGACGTCAAGAGGATCGTGGCGTACGCCGTTACGACGATGTTCTGAGGAGGAATGAGCCTGGAAAGCTAATCCAAGCTTGGTTCAGAAGATTCACCTTGGTTTCCAACTAGTTTATGCATGATTAGAGGAGTTTTCGTAGATGTCGATCATACTTCTCTCACCATGTCGGCATCCTTGGCATCTTCAGTAAGTTTAGAAATGCTATGCTTGTATTGAGGTTAGCCATTGAAACACCTGCTGGAAGTTAGAGTAGCTGCCATCGATGTTTTACATGTTATGAATATGAATGGGCGGTGTATAGAGTTTGATGGAAAGAGATTACTAACACATGTCTTGGAGTCCCTGTGTTAATAAATCCCATACATTAGTGTAAAGGTTTCTTTTGGATGAATTGTGGTGTTTATTGGTTAAATAACATTTAGTGTTGCTAACTATGCAAAAAAAAATGGTTTGAAATGCCAAAGTATGGGTGCTAACTTGCTACTGAAAGTTAATGAACCCAATGTAATTAGGATGCTTATGGTTAAATTAGTATGTTAAATTGTCGGTTTTCTGTTATGCCAATGATTTAGTGTGATGAGATTGAATGATGTATTGGCTGTGTTGTCTTGGTTGTTTGTGAAGCTGAATGCCAACCTCCAGGAGCTGCTCCATGTAGAAGGTGATCAAATAACATTAGATCAAGCTGCAGGATTTGGGTATCCCTTTGGGAAGACTAAGTGAAGTTCAAGTTAAAGTTGGCGTTGAAGTTGTAAAGGCTCATCCCTCCTAGTGTTGAAAGCTGCCTTAGAGCTACCATCTTCTCTTCATATTTTGTAATACTGAGAATGAACTTTTGTTGTAATTCTGTGCGCAATAAGGACACCGCCAAAGCCATTCCTTTTCCTTTTAAGACAACCTTGGTTTTTTTATTTATTTATGTATGACTGTAAAACAACTCTTCCTCTTTTCCAAACCAGCCCTTCACGGCATGTTACTTAACTGTGGTGGAATTGTTGTTACGTCCTCATTCTAGAGACAAGATGTGTACTAACATGAGTACCTCCTATTGTTGATACGTCATCATTTTGTTAGCTATGCAAGAATTCTAGCCACCATGAGTACCTCCTATTGTTGATACGTCGTCATTTTGTTAGCTATGCAAGAATTCTAGCCACCATGAGTACCTCCCATAGTTCTCTACAAACTCTGGTATATTAACCCCCAACAAGGACGACTTGTCATGTGCATTTGGGAGGAATCCGAACCCGAACTTGAATATTGTGTTTAAACTTGTGATGTTGAATTTTGAATCTTGGAATGACATACAAAACTCATCTTTGTATTTTATTTTGAACAACCGAATCTTGACTTTGTAACTTGAGTAAATCCAATCAACTCGCATGAACCAACTTGAGTTTCCATGAGTCTTAGATTTTACTTTGAGAATTTCTTTCCCGAACTTGATTCAAAATTTTATCCAAACTAATCGCTTCGAATTTATTGATCACTAACTATCAACGAACAGTCTGGACTTTTTCCTTTGAGATCAAAAGGAATAGATCCAACCTTACGGATAAAATCAAAGTCCTTCTTGAATTAATCTTGACCTTTGTTATCCTCACAATTAAAAATTGAACTTGATACAAGAACCATCCTTCTAACGCAAATTGTTGTGACAACCCTAAATAATCCTCACATGCCCATGCTCAAAACCAGTGGAAGGAAAACCAAGATGTTTTACATGATATGAGGATGATGAGGCTTCAAAATCTCTGCCCATGAAGGTGCCACATATACAGATAACAAAAACCCTAATCTGAGGATCAAGAGGTAGGAGGAGGTGATTTTCTTCAAGTTCCTTGTAGATTTCAATCGTCAGATGCCATGGTGAACCAAATGAGGTGTCTCGAGGCATTAGAAACCCTTGTAGCTTGAGTGTTTGAGCATATTTTATTCTTCTTGCTTCGAACAACCCATACCATAGAAATTCAAAAAGTCAAACTTGGTTTTTAGGCACAATTGACTTTTTGTCAGATGATTTTCAAACTGTGTGATCCTCTATGCAATCAAGTCCTTGACCTAATTCAAACCTAATCGATGTATTCCATAGGTGTTTTAGAGTGTCTTAAATCATGTCCCAAAGTTTAGGAACATGTCTTGGTCAAAAGTCAAAGGCACAGTTGACTTTTTCTCAGAAACCCTAGTTTATGGTCCAGATGAATTTGCATCTTTGTGTTGCTTATGAATCAAGTTCTTGTTATCCATTTGAACTTGTAAGGGGATCAATATAAGATATTGGAGGTCTTCAAAACATTTTTTGAGGTCTTGGCTCATGTCTTGCTCCAAAAGTCAACTTAGGGATGAATTAGGTAAAGAAACCCTAATTCCTGATTTTTGGTGGATGCATTCCCTGAGGCTATTTTGACTTGATTATTGGACTCATAAGGTCCCTTTGAGCTTCTTGAATCATGTTTTGGAGTATTGTCTCATGCCCAAATGAAAATTTCATCTGGAGGCCTTAGTCGACCAAAACCCTAATTTGGTGACACTGGCGATCTTGAGGCTTGATCCACTTGGAATGTTGCAACCTTGTCCTTAATTCTTGATGTGGGAGACCTTTTGACTCTTTATGGGTGTTTGGGAGACTTGACAAGTTGAAGATCATGTCAATTTGTGATTGATCCTTTTCCTGAGTGCTCTAAGAGAGCTCAAAACCCTAATTCTTGGTTGAGGTGAGTACTCAACAATCCTTGAGAAAATTGATGAGGCATGAAGGTACATCCATATTGTGGTAATGATTGCACAATGATGGGGAATCTTGTGGTCAAGATTTGGGGTATGACAATATACTTCAAAGTGCACTTAGCATGGACGAATTCTTTTGTGTCTCTCAATGTAAAACGGAAAAGCAAATATGGGACAGATGAAGTAAAGAGATCTATATTAAATACTTTGAGTCAAGAGTATGAGTTATTTAGAACGCAGCCCGGAGAATCAATCCTCACATCGCAAAAGAGATTTGTACACTTGACAAATCACTTGATTGCTCACGGTAAGACTTTTACTAACGATGATCTTAATCTTAAAGTGCTTAGGTTTTTAACCATGGAATGACAACCAAAGGTGACAGCAATATAGGAAAATAAAAGTCTTTCTACCATGACGTCAACATCCTTGTTTGGAAAACTTCAAGAGCATGAATTTGAACTTGGAAGATTAGAAAAGCATGAGAATCAAGAGAAAAAAATACAAAGGCATTGCTTTGAAAGTTGACACAAAAGAAGAACAAGAAGATGATGATCTGGAAGAAGATGAAAACTTCACGCTCCTTGTGAAAAGGCTTGGTAAGATTTTTGACAATAATTAAAAATCTTTGAATTATGAAAAAAGAAAGAAATTTTTTAGGAAAAAGGATGCTTCCACTTCAACACAAAATGTCACTTGCTATGAATGTGGAAAGCAAGGACACATAAAGACGAATTGTCCAAAACTCACCAAGAAAAGAGGATTCAAAAGTAGAAAAGAGATAAAGTCTAAGAAGGCCTACATTGCATGGGATGACAATGAAGTAAGTTCGTCATCCAAATCGAAAATTGAAGAATATGAAAATATTGCATTGATGGCATCACACCATTCTGATGATGAATATGAAATGGTTAATAATAAATTTTCCTCTCATGATAATGATGTTAAAGGTGATATAGATGAACTTCTCAATGAATGTAAAGTTCTGTATAAAATGGTGTCAACACAAAAGAAACAAATTTTATCTCTTAAATAAAAAATTGACACCATGGAAAAAGATTTTGAAGTTGCAAAACAAGACCTTGTTGAAAAACAAAAAAATAATTTTACGTACAAATATTGTGAGTCACTTTCTTTTCGAATTGTCCAATTCAAAAGAGTTCTTGAAAGATATGAAAAAGGACAAACTGGATTGGATGGTGTCCTTAGTCAACAAAGGTATTCTAATGATAAAAGTGATCTTGTTATTCTAAATTTGATAAACCAAGTTCTAACCAAACTATCTTTGTTAAAGCTAGTGACCAATCCACTAAAGACAAAGTGAACAAAGGAAATTTTTTTTATCATTATCCTAAAAGGAAAAGATTTGTTAAGAAGAAATCTTATATTCCTATATATAGAAGTAATTTTGTTCCTACTTATTTCTATTGAGGTATAAATGGTCACACACCTAATGCTTGCTATGTAAGGAAATTTAGTGTGGAAACTGGGCGTTATGTATGGGTCAAGAAAGGAAATAATTATGAAGGACCCAAGGCAATTTGGGTACCTAACAAAACCTAATTTGTTTTGTGTATGTGCTTGAAAACCGCTTCAAATCTATGGTATCTCGATAATGGTTGTTCTAAGCATATGACAGGAGATATAAATTTTTTTTCAAATCTAGTGCTCAAGGCCAAGGGATATGTCACTTATGGAGACAACAACAAAGGGAAAATTCTTGGCATAGGCAAATTTGGAACACAAACTTTCACATCCATTGAAGATGTTCTTTATGTTGAAGGACTAAAGCTCAATCTTCTAAGCACAATCCGACTTTGTGACAAAGGTTTCAAAATCAAGTTCACCAAGGATGAATGCTTGATTGAAGATGAAGCCACTCATGAGGTAAAACTCAAAGGTAAAAGATTTAATAATTTTTTATGATTTCTTTAGATGATTTATCTTTGAAAGTAAAATGTGTCATGGTAAACAACAATGACTCATGGTTTTGGCATAAAAGAGTTGCCCATATTCACATGGAACATTAAAACAATTTAGTCAAGCATACTCTTGTCATTAGTTTACCTATGATCAAGTTTGTCAAAGATAAATTATGTGATGCTTGTTAAAAGGGGAAATAAACCAAATAAACTTTCAACCCTAAGAGTGTTGTGTCTACTTCAAGGCCAGTACAATTGTTGTATATGGACTTATTTGGTAAATCAAGAACGAGAAGCTTCAGAGGTAATGTATATGCTTTAGTTATTGTTGATGATTTTTCTATATTTTTTTGGACTCTCTTTTTAGTTCAAAAAAGTGATGCATTCAAGGCGTTCAAAGGTATGCAAAGTAAGTACAAAATGAAAAATCACTAAAAATTTCCTCCATAAATGCAAAGTAAGTACACTAAAGTTCCTTCCAAAACCATGGTGGAGAGTTCATAAATGCATTATTTGAATAATTTTGTGAAGAACATGGGATCTTTCACAAATTTTCAGCACCAAGGACTCCCAAAAAAATGGAGTGGTGGAAAGAAAGAATCAGTCTCTAGTAGAACTTGCAAGAACAATGCTTTGTGATTCAAATCTACCAAAATATTTTTGGGGGGATGCGGTGAGCAAAAGCATGTTATGAAAGTAATCGAGTTATTATAAGGCCAATTTTGAAAAAGAATCCATATGAACTCTTAAAAGAAAGAAATCAAAACATTGCTCACCTTCACATTTTTGGATGCAAGTGATTTGTCCTCAACAATGACAAAGACAGTCTTGGTAAGTTTGACGAGAAGTCTGATGAAGGTATATTTCTTGGTTACTATCTTACTAGTAAAGCTTATAGAATTTATAATTAAATAACTTTAACTATAGAAGAATCAATGCATGTTTCCTTTGATGAATCTAACCCCTCTAAGGAGGATATAGTTATTTGTGATGATGATGATGATGATATTTTAGAAGTTCCTATGGAAAATATTACCAAAGTCAACAATGATGATCAATCAGAACACAAAGAGGAACCAATCTAACAAGAGAAAAATAAAAGTGATCTTCCTCAAGAATGGTGAACCCATCGTGATCACCCAATTGACAAAGTTATTAGTGATATAAGTCAAGGAGTTTCAACAAGACTAAATATCAGGGATGCTTGCTTTAATATGGCATTTATTTCTCAAATAGAACCTTCCAAAATTGATGAATCCTTAGAACATGACCAATGGATACTTGCCAAGCAAGAAGAAATAAATCATTTTGAAAGGAATAAAGTTTGGGAACTTTGTCCTATGCCAAGTGGTAAGCACATCATAGGTACCAAATGGGTGTTTAAGAACAAACTTGACAAGAATGGTATAATTGTTTGAAATAAAGCATGTTTGGTGGCTCAAGGTTACAATCAAGAAGAAGGAATCGACTTTGAAGAAACATTCGCTCCTGTTGCAAGTGTGAGAACAAGTTTTGGTTCAATATCTGGCCTTTAAGTTTTGATGATAACAATATGTGGATTGCCATGGAAAAATTTTGTACACTAATGATTTTGTCAAATTTTTAGCTTGTGATAAGAAAGTTCTAACTCTGAAGCCATGACGTGTGACGCCATTAGATTATAAAATTAATACACCCTGATGTCTCACCTCGGAAAAAGAGAGAACGCGACCTCGCAAGAAAAGCTTTCGGATTAGACTGGTAGAAGAGTCTCCACCGAACTTTATTCCCAAAAGAGGGAAAGGAAAGATATCGATAAAACCCGCAGAATCGAGAAAAGGATAAGACAAGGTCGTCGTAACCAAATGTCAGGGTTCGGAAGTCGGTTATGCAAGGGGAAGGTATTAGCACCCCTCACATTCGTTGTACTCAACGGGAACCATCTAGGTTGTCTGCGCATGAAAGGTTGTCGTTTATCTAAAGGTTTATCTGCTAAAGGGAAAAAGGATGTTTTTTATTAGGGTGATCACCTCAGCGTTGGCATCGTGCCTACATACCCTCATGGTGCATTGAGGAAGTTAGAGCTTCGTAGTTCAGCCTAAAAAATGTTTGTTTGTTGGTTGATTTTACCTTGAAAAAAGATTTTCGGAGTGAGGTCCTAAGGTGTAAAAAGAAAGTTTGATGAGTTGATGTTGTTTTTAGGTTTTTGAAAGAGATGGTTCTTGATTAAGATTGTACTAAAAACTATGGGTAGAGGTGATTATTTTAAGCAACCAAGTCGAACGCCTTATATCGAAATAATCAGAGTGGGTATAGGGAAGCTCCATTCTCACTCCTTTCCCACCACTTAAGACTCGTGGCGCACAATCCCAATTGTATCTTTTTCTTTTAATTTGCTTGAGAAAAAGCCACTTGATGTTGGATCAAGGGCTTATTTGGATTCAATAAGAAAATGTCTTGGTGAATGGGTAGGTTGATGGCGATGCACAAGGTAATCGACTTACAAAGGGTGAAAGCAAAGTGGAGTATGATTTGTTGAGGGGTTGATGGTGATGGAAACCCTATTGAATTGGATTTATTATGAAAATACTTGACGTTGGATCAAGCTTATTTGTTTTCTTTTGAAAAAGGTGTGATTGATTTTATTCTTGAATTAGGGAAAAACTAAACAACTAGCAAGCAAAGAGAAAGTGGTAAAGTTATTACACGTCATAGGAGTGGGGATACATTTGTCCGAATGGGGGTAGAATAAGCCATAAACATACAACCCAAATGATAAACTATACGTGCACTAGCAAAGTGGGATAGTCTTTTAGACGACCAACTAGAAGTAATTGATTGAATAAGTATCATTGTAAGAAAGCCCAAGACTAAGCTATGAATGTGTGTAAAAGGTGTCCTAAAACAAAACAATACAACAATAGAGAAGTTCAATCCAAATCTCCTTTGCTAGGGTTGATGTACAAGGTCCAAGCTCCATGATGCTAGGGATAGTAACCACAGTCCAAGCTTGAAAGTTTTTTAGGGTTTTTGATCGTTATATCATGTTTTTGTGTTTTTTTTTTAAATGAGATGAACAAGGATCAATAAGATGAACAATAAAATAATGAGCAATATATGAACAATGAGATAAATGGACAACGATATAAGTTGCGGAAAATAAATAGCAAGAGAATAAAGAGAGGAAATTAAAGTTAGATGTTAGTTGTTAATTGTCATTGATTGGATGATCACTTTTTTTGAATCTGGACCAATTTAGCAATATGTTAAGCAATCTTAGCACAATCTATGAGGAAGATCATACTATGGGAGGCCTGTCAATAACAATGTTTGTGTTAAAACACAATAGAGAAATGATATGTAGATCATTCTCCTAAAGTCGTGTCACACGAAAAGAAAAAGAGAACGGTCTCATCTTAATTTAAAATTTCCATCGATTAATCAAAAGTAACTTATCACTATCGCAAAGTATAGAGAATAATCCAAATGATCATTCCCCACTGATTTGAAATAATGAATGTTAAACAACTTCAATAACCAACAATCCATGATATTTAAGACTTCATTGATCAAAAAACAAAATCAACAAAGGTAAACAAGATGTGAATAATAAAATCAACAATGTTTTGATGATGAAATAAAAATATGTTAATAAAAAAGAAAAATAATAAACATTTTCTTTAGAAAAAAGAAACTAATTAAAAACTTAAGAAAAGAAAAAAAAAAACATGAGTAATGGAGGAAGAGAGGTGTTAGAAGGAAAATGGAGTATGAAGAGGAAATATAATGAGCTTAAAAGCCTGGTCCAAACAATGCTCAAGAGTGAAAGAAACAAAACAACAATCAGCACAAGAAGTTTTACATTTTTCACTAATTCTCCTTCCCTACGTCGCGCGTAACTTTCACATCGACACCGCGGTATTGGACTTTTTGGACCAGGCTTTTTGGTCCATAAGGTGAGTTTTGGTTTGCCGTTTTTGTGTATTTTGATTACTTTTTGCAATTTTAGTTTTCATTTTGTTGTCCGACTTGTTGTTGCTGCATTTTGCTGTGCAATGTAGGTGTAAATGGATTGTATTGTGGGGTCAGTTTTGTGTAACATTGGCTGCAAGTTGTGTGTGAAAGGATGTGGGGTCGTGCGTAGTCTTAAAGCGGCTTATCTCATTTGTGCATGTCGCTGCTTGGAAAACTTGTTTGTGTGCAGCCTGGTATGTACGTGATGTAGGCTTGGAAACTTTGATGTTTGCTTTTGTGGGACCTGATGCGTGGTGTGGTCATGTTTGGTTTGTTGTGGCTGCTGCTTGTTGTGCACGTTGGCTTTGGTTGGCAAGGTTGTGTTGCGTACGTTGTGGCTTGGAGATAAATTGTTTGAAACATGTTGTTAGCCTGTTACAACTTTATTCATGGTTGGGAATGTTATGTTGTAAAGTTGCGCTATGTTTGTGTATTAGGTGGATAGCTTGCTGAATATTTATGGCTTGGTTAGCATGTGTTTCGGCTCGTTATTGATGAATTGTGAAGCTTCTGCGTATGAAGGCTTGGTAACGTTGGTTGTTATATTACTTGGCTTGTTGTTGCAAAATGTGATGGCTGGAAATTGAAGTGGCTTGAAAGATAAACTCTTGTTTGAAAGATGAACTGGATTCTGACGATTCTTCAACCCTGACGCATTGATGACTTAATCATGAAATAAACTCTTGTTTGACCAAAATTAGGTCAAAGCCAAATAAACCTCAGTCAATATTGCACACACACCTGAACTGATATCCTTACCTGAAACCCAATTGAACCTTGCAACATTTAAACAACAAGAAGAATGAAAACAACTTCATATTTTTTGGATTTTTGAATAATGGTTAGTAGACGGAAACAAAATTGAGGGTAGTATTATACAGGTAGAACAAATATGGGGTATGATGAATTGCCACAGTGTTCATACTTTCAATGTAGAAGTTAATTAGATACGAAGAAGAATCTGAATTTTCCTTAAAAGGGAGATAGATGTTTGGGAAGCAAGATAGCAGATCAATGTTGACCTTCGAGTGGACACTGAATAGCTTGCAAAGGTCTTAATCACCAAAAGGACGATGAGATTTCAATGACAGAAATTATCAACACGAAAAGGATGACAATAAGATCAAAACTGTACAGATTTCTAACACCAAAAGGATATCAACGAGATCAACAAAGCTAGCTATCACCAAAAGGATGATAATAAACTCAACATTTTTTAATGATTACCATCTCCAAAAGGATGAAGGTTAAATCAAAATGACAAAGATCGTCATCACCAAAAGGGTGATGGTTAGATCATAACAAAAAGATCTTCGACACCAAAAGGATGACAGATCTAACACCAAAAGGATGATAGAGAACACACACAAGGATTTCCGACACCCAAAGGATGAGGGATCTATCACCAAAAGGATGATAATAGACACACACAGATTTCCGACACCAAAAGGATGACTGATCTATCATCAAAAGGATGATAGAGAACACACGCAAGGATTTCCAACACCAAAAGGATGACAGATCTATCACCAAAAGGATGATAGTAAACACACACAAGGATTTCCGACACCAAAAGGATGATAGATCTATCACCAAAAGGATGATAGAGGACACACATAACTTGTTGTTACCAAAAGGATATCAGTAAGCACACAATCAATGACCTTTCACACAAAGGATGAAAGTGACGTCAAAAACTTGCTATCACTAAAAGGATGATAGTAAGTACACAAGGTATCAGTGGTTGTCATCACCAAAAGGATGATACACATACCAAAGATCTAAGGATCACCGACACCAAAAGGATGACGGTAAGATCAAATAACACAAATTTTTACCACCAAAAGGATGATAGTAATTTCCCAACTTTAATGATCATATTCATCAAAAGGATGTAGATAAGATCAAACAACACTTGCTATTACCAAAAGTATAACATTAAGACTATTGACAAAAGGTCAAAAGAGCAAACTTGCTGGAGGAATATATGTACTTCGACGGGTCAGACTTGTTTGGAGACATCAACAAAAGGTTGAAGCAAAGAAGTCATTGAGGAACACCATCCTAATAAACTAAAGGTTGAAAGGAACCAACTCACTTGGGAACGCCCGAGAGTAAGGTAGAAATTTATTCAGAGAAAATACCACCGACTGGTCTGAGGATAAAAGCTTCATCAATAAAAGGTTTAAGAGAAAAAATCAATGGGGAACACCCACTAACTTGGAGAAATGCCCCTTGCCGGGCAGAGGATAAAAGTCGTATAAATAAATGGTTGAGGAGAACAACTCAATGGGGAACGCCCACTGACTCGGAGAAGTGCCACTGGGTTGGCTGAGGATTAATTTCATCAACAAAAGTTTGAAAAGAACAACTCAACGAGGAATGCCTACCGTCTCGGAGAAATGCCACTGGCAGGGCTGAGAATCGGCTTGGAATCTCATGATTGATCCTGGATCTTGACTTATGCGTGTTTGCATGAATGATTTTGTAAAGGTACTCCATTTTGGATGGAAATACGATGCAATTGCTGATGCACTGAGATGAAAATGTTGATACTGATATTGGGGATATATATGATTTTGATTCTTGTATGCATATGATGCATGTGATGCATATGACGTGTATGATGTATATGATACATGTTTGAATGCTGATAGGTGATTGGACAGATTTTATGAAGGTGCCAGCAAGGTGTACTTTTATTTTGGTAGTTGCCAATGTGGATTGGACTTTGGTTAGTGAAAGGTTGACTCCCTGACACCAGATCTTTGATGATGTCATGATCAAAGGCAGATGAAGATGTTCTTATTGCCCCAAGTTTAGTCACTTGTTGATAAGCCACTTATTTTTTCTGAGAGAACCACAACTTCTATGCCTGACGACGGGATGGCCTAGAAATAATCATAACGACGTAATCAACGCATGAAGATTGTGCTTTTTCTCTAAACTCAATGGTTACTAGCGTCCGGCAAGATCTGCTTGTCCATCTTGAAAGCACATAGAGGACCTGCCCTATTCGCAACTTGGTTTGCCCCAGTCTGAAGGGTTCTTGAAAGAATACTCCTTGAACGTAGGTTCTTAGGAGTTATCATGACATGGTTTACCCCAGTGTATGAGCATGGTAGTAGTCTGTCCCTAATTAACCAATTCTTGAAATGGTCTAATGTTCGAAAGATGACTCTCCCCTAATTGAGCTTTTGAGGGATTTGCCCCAGATTCATGGGGGTTTTGAGGTAGTCTTGATTCAGGTTTGTACCAATAAAAGTTCAAGTTCCTCTTTGATTGCCCCTTGTTGGAATTTCCTTGATGTCAAGCACTAATTTTCAGTTAAAATTGTACATTCACAAGTGGTAGTTTTAATGCGATACTCGTGCAAGTTTTGAAAAGGTCATTTATTGGAATGATGTTTTAGTGTGAGATGACCAGACCATTAGTCCAATCGCAGTGATGATTTAGATAGTTTGTGAAAGATATCGCGAGAATATAAAACCAATGCTGAAGATTAGCAAATCTCTAGGAGTCAGTTAACCAACCTTGCTGTTGTTATACCCTAATTTTTATCCCTAAGATCCAACTTAATTTGCATCTTCACAATGCATCAAGATCACAAACATTGGTTTTCCTTCCCTCCTCTGTGGGTTTTCTTCTGAGGGAGATCACCAAGCATCTGTGTGTTTCTTACTTGCTTTATGTTTGTTTATGTTTACTAACCTATAACCAAAATACCAAAAATACTTTGCAGTTTTCTTGTTTCCTTTCTCTGTGTGTTTAAGGTTTTTCATGAAGATTAAAGGCAATGGTGTTGGTTTCAAGTCACATGTGGTTATTTATTAAATTCCAAATCATATGGAAGTTTGACCTCATCTTGGTCAAAATTCATGAGTTTGCTTCAATTGCAAGTTATATGTGTCAATGAGCTATTTTCCAAGGTCAAGTTATCTTTTGGTTATCAAGCAGTAATTCATAAGAAGTTTGGTTCAAAATCAGATCCATCAAACCACAAGGATATCTCCATCAAAGATTTCTCAAGAACAAGGGAATTAGGTTTCTGTTCATTGTGCTTAAAGATTGATAATGGTTCCTCGGCTGAAGTTCATTGTGCTAGGGTTTTCTCTTCAAGGCTACATTGAGCATTATTCTCTCTCTATTGCAAGTTCATCATCATTTCAAGCTTTCTCAAGTAATCACCTTTTTGGTTAGACCATCAATGGGAGAAGAATTTTGCTAAATCAAGACCTTTTGGTGATTGAGATGCAAGTATTGATATTTGGATTCATCATGGCATTAAGTTCTCAAGAACTTATTTCATTCAAATTGGATTCAAAGTTGGAGGATTCATTGTATATGGTGTGCTTGGAATATAAGTTTAAGACATGTATCATTCAAAGTTTCAAGATCCATTATTTCCTAAATTCACCTTTTTTATTCATTATCCATTCTCCTTATCAAATTATCCAAATTAGTTTCACCTTTTTTCCTATTCATTTTGATCACTAATTTTCCTAAACCTTTATCCATTTGAATATCCATTTATCCAATCCACATTCCTAATTTTCAATTCAAAATCTATTTTTCTAATCCATTTTTTAAACCATATTCATTTGTTTTTCATTATCCAATTTTCAATTATCCATTTTTCTAACTAATTTCACATTCTTGAACCCACATTTCATATCCAATTCCCAAATCCACATTTTTCAATTATTCACATATATTAAATCCATTTTTCATATCTATAACCTTTTTTCAATTATCCTTTGTTTTTAACCAACAATCCATTACAAAAAAGCCATATTTCCAAATTCATATTTTAATATCCAAAAGTTCATCAATACATTTAAGACAAAAAAAAGGTGAACAAGTCATGATACAAATAATTGCCAAAAATAAAAGGCCAAGAACAAAATCCAAAGCCTTGTCAAGCAATGATACAGTTTAAATTGCAAAGAGATGATGAGCTAAGCCCAAATGTTGCCATGACATGAAAAAAAATCTATAAGGCCTAGACATGGCAACAAAACCCATACCTGTGGGTAGGGGTGGCAAACGGGCATGCCCGCCCCGCAAATGCCCGCAAAAAAACGGGGTGGGGAGGGGCGGTCATAGTTGAGGATGCGGGCCTAAAACTTAGGCCCACATCCATTGGTGATTATTCTTGAAATTATTTGAAGCATTGTGTTTAAATTTTGATTTCGATCCATTCTGCACATGTTTCGAGCTCCGCCGCTGCCAGCATAGAGCTCCGGCGCGGCTAAGAATGTGTTAGCATGAGGAGCTTCACGTGAGCTTTCAGAGCAAGAAGATGACCTCGTTTTTTTACTCATTCTTTTTCTTTAGTTTGTTTTAAAATGTATCCACCATGAATAGATGGGCACGGCCCATGCGCATGATTCTTGCTACTATCATACCTTCCATTTGCTTATAAATCTCTCACTTCTTTTCTTTTTTCTATTAAAAATTATTTCCTCTTTTTTTTTCTAAGTCAAATTTTAATTAGTTCTTCGTGAGATTTTCTCGATTTTCCTTGATTGAATGTTTTAGATCCATTTTTAATTCTTTGATTTTTGTATTTTGAATTTAGTTTATGATCGTACCTGGATCAGATTATTTGAAAGTGGCCAACAGTGTCTGGAATAACTGCTACTTCAGTGATGATGAAAGACAGCCGCGGGGGGGGGGGGGGTGTACCTGTAGGACACTCCGATGCTTAAGTCAGTGAGTGCACAACAAATACAGAGAGTATGAATGAGAGTATGAAGTTAACTTATCCTGACCCTCTCAAGTGAGAGGGTATTTATAGGAGACCTCCAGCGCGTGGCCAACGGTTACTTGTAACGGGTGGGGCCAACGCGTGACCCATTCCAAGTAACTGCTAGGGCTTACGTGTAGTAATAATGACCAGCTCGTGGTCAACACCCTAGTGTAACTGTCCTTTCAATGCCATTATTAGACGGTTACATGAAACGTATCTGTGTAGATAAGACCGTTGATGGGCTCCTCGGGGGAGAATCTACAATGTCGAGGAGATAAGGTGGTCGTGGTCTGGCTATGCCCTCACGGAGGAGAACCATGCTTGTCGAGGACCTATGAGTCGATGAGATTAGGAGTATTCTCGCGGGGAGAAGCTAATCGGTCGAGGAGGTCCGTTTCATCGGGGTGCAGTGTTTTCCTTTCCTGGTTGTCCTCAATTCCTCGACACTGTCAAGGAGTCAGGTGCCTGACATACCTTTGGCCTTGCGTATGGCAGTCGTGTGTCCCTTTCTAGGACTTTATTGGGTTTCTTCAAGTTGTATGGATTGGGCCTGTTTGATTGCAGGGAACTACGGCCCAGTCCAGAACAGAAGCCCCCCCAAGTCGTTGCTTTGAGGTATCAGAGTAATGAATTGAGGGTCAATGATCGTGTCGGGGAAATGCCAAAGGGGTGATCCGAGGAGGATATCAGCATAGTCAAAATTTTCATGACGTCGGGCCATGATGACTTGCGGACAATTATCATGAGGCGGGCACTGATGGCTTGCGGGTAATGAAGAGTTGCTCTTGGTTGAAGTGTTGGGGAGATGAGAAGTTTCTGTTTGAAATGATGGGATGACGAAAGGACACGCGTGGATTTTCTGACCGGTGTCAGTGTGCCACGTGTCACTAGTCATCATTGCATAGGGTGGCTGCCTAGGGTAGAGTACTCGAGTGTCGCAGGTTTCTCGAGTTCTGTGATTTATCTATAAATACTCTCTCTTCCCTTCATTTCTCATTTTTTGCTCTTTCGCTCCAGAATCATTTCCTCTTCCTTCTCTATTTTCTCATCCTCCGTTTGCTATCGTCAACCACCGCAAGTTCGCCGTGAACCGCCGTACTACGCCGCGCCTGAACCCTATTCCACCATTTACAAGGTATTTTCTTCAAAACTGTCATTTTCTCTGGTATCTTTTTTAAGTTTGACTTGTTTGAAATCATTTCTCTGATGAACTGATGAAGTTCTCATGAGAAATGGAAGGATTCCTGGCGAGTACGGCAGGGATCTTTGGTTGTTTCAAGAGAAAAGGTGTATGAAATTTTCTTTGTTTCTGTGTCCGTTGAATAAAACCGAGGAGCTGGATGAATATTCCGGGGACTTGTAGAAACTTTCCAGGGAATGTAATGGATATCACAGGGACCTGATAATGTTTTGGGTCCCCAACAATTACTCTTTTTTGTTGATTTCATGGGGAAAAGGGCAAGATTATCCGGGGAAGCGATGAGTTTCCCAGGGCTATCTGTTATTCGTCTCCGACTGGATAGTTTGGTATGACTCGTCGAATTCATCAGTTCCCTTCTGCTTTTCAGGTTGATGGATAGATTGGCTGCTGAAGTGGCCGTAGGTGAATTCGAGGAGGATAACCAAGCTGAACTCCCGATGGCCCATATGGCTTTTAGGCAAGAGCATCCTCTTGAGGACTGGGTATGTGATGAGGCCCTCACCATGTCGTCCGTCTTCACATTCCCCGACGAAAATGGGTTTTGCACTGTTGAGCATAGTTTGCTCGGTTTTGAGCAATCCTGGAAAGTGTACCGTCCCAATGAGGACCAGCGTATATGTACACCTTATATGGGAATGCGCTTCCCGGTGTATGAATTTATGTTTCAAGAGGCGGGGTGGAGGCTCCCCTTCACAGACTTCCAAGAGGGGGTCTTTAAATGGTTGAAATTGGCGCCATCGCAAATCCATCCGAATTCTTTGGCCTTTCTCCGGGCTTTTGAGCTCGTCTGCAAATATTTGGAGATCAGGGCAACAGTGTCCCTTTTGTTCTGAATTTTTCATCTGCAGAGGTCTACAACTGATGGTCGACACGGCTGGGTGTCGTTCAAACAGAATAAAGCTCTATTTCATACCTACTTGGATTCTGTTCGAGATTTCAAGTGGCACTATTATTTTGTGAAGCGGTCACTCCCGAGGCCATTACTTCGATCTATGATCGAGTGAATCAAGAAGTGGACGGGCTGTCTACACAAGTGATGGTGCCAAAATTCCCCCTCTACTGGATAGAAGAGCACTACAAAGAGGGGGTAGATAAATATAAAGTGAGACATAATAAGCTCAGTGTCGAGGATCGCGAGGCATATGACAAGATTGTCGAGTACGTGGAGAGTTTGAATAAAATCCCCAGCGTACCCGAGGGTGGGGAGACCTCGACAGGTGGTGATGAGCAGGTGACGAAGACCCCTCGCCTGATTAATACTCGTGTTCTGCTTGAGACTTTCTCCGATGAGGAGGCTGTCGAGCTTTTAGGTGGTGCAATGATGCTCGAGTTATATTTTTCTCTTATCCGCGCTTCTTGTTTTACTAATATTTTTCTTTCTTTTTGTAGGGAAAATGGTCAAAGCAGCAGAAAGATACGCGAAGCTAAGGTTAAAGAGGGCTAGGGAAGAACAATCCCGTCTGGCCGAACAAAGTACCTCTCAGCCTGCCTCTTCTACGATAGTGCCCGAGAATGCTCCCTCTACTGCAGTGCCCGAGGGTTCCGAGCAAACTCATGCAGCGTTAACTGCACCTGTGACCTCTGAGGATTAGTCCCCGGGGGACCAAAGGACACCTAAGCGGGCAAGGACTGTTGGGCTGCTCATTGTTGACGTGGAGGGTAGTCCTTCTCCTCCTCCTGCAAGCTTCGAGATTCCTCCGTGTTATCTCCAGCGTCACTATTTCTCCGAGGCTGTTTGTCCTCGTGTCGCCCCTTTTGAAGTCCAGGCTTTATTGGGGAGTACTCCGGAAGCGAGGAGGAAAATAATCATGGAGGATATGTCTGCCGTTATGCGGCTCTGTTCGGCTGCCCTCGTTCTGAACGAGGAGGGTTGTTCTGCATCTGAGCTTTCTTGACTGGAAGAAAGGCTTCAGGCTTTGGAGGCTGAATTGCTCAGCGTGCAGAAGGATTTGAAGGACTACAGGGAGCTGAACAGGGAACAAAGCAAGCAGCAAGAACGGTCGGAGAGGAAGTTGAAGGAAGCTGAGGATGCGGCGAAGGGCCACCTTGCTCGGATTGCTGCGTTGGAAGGGGAAGAGCAGCGTCTCAAGGGCAGGATAGTTGAATTAGAAGAAGCTGCTCGGCCAGCCGAAAATGAAACTGAGGAGGATAAACTGTTAACCTCTCGAGCAGCCCTGATAGCCAAGCTCAGGGAGGTCGAGAAGGATCTTTGGTTGGCTGAAGATGATGCTCTAGAGTTTGCAGATGTCGAGTTTCAGAAAGCTGTGGCGCAGCTTAAGCTCCTGAATCCGGACCTTGTAACTGATGGAGCTGGTTCCAAGTTTGAGGTGGTCGACGGCAAGATTGTGTTTCCCGGACAAACAGCCAGCGGGGAACAGGAGAATCCCGAGGCAGCTGATGCTGCTGCGGAGTGATGGTGTATTCAGTTTGGCCTGCGTGCCAATTCTTTGTACTGACTGGCCAGCGTGCCATACTTTTTGATTTACCCGGCCTAAGAGCCAGGGCTTTATGTAATATTTTTACAATGGGCTTGCCCGACTTAATACTTCCATTTTTGTCTCTTTATCTGCTCTGTGTGTGGTATTTTACTTATTTTTATCTAAGTTATTTTGAATTTGCTAGATACTTGGGAGTTTGCTCGACTCTAGTGACCCTCGACTGCGAAGAGAGCTGGTCGAGCGGTCAGGGGTTGTACCCCGACCTTCAACGAAGCTAAGAGGTCGATCGAGGTCTTAGTTTCATGGTGTGAACTTCCCATCGCGAGCTGGGTGTTCTGCCTATAAGGTACATCGACGACGGAGCTCGATAGAGTACTCCTCGCCGGGCCAAAAGTTCATCGCACACACAACGTGACTTGTGACCTTCGTTAGCGTATAGAGGTGTCATGCTTGTACCATGGCACGCTCCCCGTAACGGCAACTTTAGTATAGTTACATGTGGCGTTCAACTGTAATATTGTTTAAGCTTCTCGGCATTCCATGGTCGAGCAAGTTGTTCACCTTGGAGGTTTTCGAGGTAATAAGCACCTGTCCCCATCTTTACAATGACGCGGTAGGGGCCCTCCCAGTTTGCGGCCAACTTTCCTTCACGTGAATTTTTTTGATTTCGCCGTAAGACAAGACTGCCTACTTGGAAGTCTCGTGTGATGACTTTGTCATTATAACACAAAGTTATTTTTTGTTTTAAAGAGGTTTCTCGGAGGGATGCACCCGTCCTTATTTCTTCGACCAGGTCGAGTTCTTCGCGAAGGGCTTCGTTGTTCGCTTCTTCGTCAAGAGGAGCTTCTTTTCTTATCGATGGTTCCCTGATTTCCACGGGGATTACTGCCTCGGTTCCATATGTTAACTGGAACGGGGTCTCCCCGATCGTGGAATGAGGGGTAGTCTGATATGCCCAGAGGACGTTGTGTAACTCCTCGACCCACCGTTGTTTGGCTTCGCCGAGTCATCGTTTGAGTCCTCGGAGTATTACTCTGTTTGCTGCTTCAGCTTGCCCGTTGGTCTGTGGGTGTTCGACTGACGTAAAATGTTGTTTCGTACCCAGTTTGGCAACGAAGTCTTGGAAGTTTCTGTCGGTGAACTGTGTCCCATTGTCCGTGACAATGGCCTGAGGCACGCCGAAACGGGCGAGTATATTTCTCTTGTAAAAACGTAATATGTTGAAAGTAGTGATCTTGGCTAGTGCTTCTGCCTCGATCCACTTTGTGAAGTAGTCTACCCCGACGATGAGGTACTTATTTTGGTATGATCCTACGATAAAGGGTCCGAGGATATCCATTCCCCACCACGCAAAGGGCCACGGGGATGACAATGATTTAAGCTCGTTTGGAGGAGCGACGTGCATGTCCGCGTGCCTCTGACAACGGTCACACTTTTTGACGTGTTCCTTTGCGTCTTGTTGCATAGTGGGCCAGTAATATCCTGCTCGGATAGCTTTTCGAGCTAAGGATCTTCCGCCTAGATGTTGTGCGTTGATTCCTTCATGTATTTCCTGGAGAATCTCAGAAACTTTATTTTCCTCGACGCACCGGAGTAGAGGGATGGAGAATCCGCGATGATATAGCTTACCGTCGACTATGGTGTATGCACATGCCCGCCTCCTAACTATCCCAACTTCTTTAGGGTTGTCGGGCAGTATGCGCGTCATCAGGTATTCGTAAATTGGAGTCATCCAACAGTTTGCGTCCCCGATAACATTCACTTCGGTGGTCGAAGTAGGTTTGTTGATGCTTGGCTGGGTCAGTATTTCTTGGATCACTGATTTGTTCCCTCCTTTCTTCTTCGTGCTCGCTAGCTTGGAGAGCACGTCTGCTCGAGTGTTATGCTCGCGCGGGATGTGAGCCACCTCCGCGGAGATAAATTTCTTTAACTTTTCTTGCACCAAGGTTAGGTATTCAATGAGACTATCATTTTTGGCCTGGAATTCTCCCCTGACTTATGATGCTACGAGCTGAGAGTCCGTAAAGATTTTGACTTCTTTCGCGCCAAGGTCTTCCGCAAGTCGAAGTCCTGCGAGGAAAGCCTCATACTCGGCTTGGTTATTTGATGTTTTGAAAGATAGCTCTAGTGAGACTTCTATCAAGAACCCTTCCTCGTTTTCGAGGATAATGCCGATCCCGTTGCCCTTTGCACTGGAGGCTCCGTCGACGTAAATCGTCCATTTTTGGGAGCCATTGGTCGAGGATTCGAGGATTGCCATTTCCGCTATGAAGTCGGCCAGTACCTGAGCCTTCAAGGCTTTTCTCCCTTCGTACCGAACGTCGAACTCGGATAGCTCGAGAGACCACCGGAGCATTCTCCTCGCAATGTCTGGCCAACTGAGGAGCTGTCTGATAGGCTGCTCAGTTCTTACCACGATTGTGTGGGCCAGGAAGTAATGGCGTAGTCTTCTGGCAGCAGTTATGAGGGCCAAGGCGGCCTTTTCAATCAGTTGATATCTCAGCTCGGGACCCTGAAGAGCTTTGCTCGTGAAATAAATCGGTTTTTGTCCGTCGGGGGTTTCCCGTATGAGGACAGCACTTACCGCTTCACTGGCGATGGCCAGGTACAAGAAGAGTGTTTCCCCGTCATCTGGTCGAGATAAAACCGGGGGTTGTGATAAGACTTGTTTTAGATGGAGGAGGACTTGTTCGCATTCTTCACTCCATTCAAATGTTGCTTTCTGTAGAAGAAGTTTGAAAAACGGGAGTGCGTATTGGGTAGATTTAGCGACAAAACGAGAGAGAGCAGTGAGCATCCCGTTAAGTGACTGTATCGACCTCTTTGAGTTCGGAGTAGGAATCTCGGAAAAGGCCTTACATTTGTCGGGATTCGCTTCATTTCCTCTCTCCGTAAGGTAAAAGCCGAGGAACTTCCCTGCTCGAACACCGAAAGTGCACTTGTTGGGGTTGAATCTCATGCGACATTTTTAAGATGAGCAGCGTGGTCGACTTCTTCTGCGGATTTGAAGATCATGTCGTCCATATAGACTTCGAGCATGTCGCCAATTTCAGCTCGGAAGACTTTGTTCATCATTCGTTGGTAGGTGGCGCCAGCATTCTTCAGACCAAAGGGCATTAAATTATAATAGTAATTGCTCGATTCAGTCATAAAAGCCGTATGCTTTCTGTCAGCCTCATCCATGGGAATTTGGTTATATCCCGAATACGCGTCCATGAAAGATAACAGTTTAAATCCTGCAGAGTTGTCGACCAATCGGTCGATGTTAGGCAATGGGTAAGAGTCTTTCGGGTATGCCCGATTAAGATCCGTGTAGTCAATGCACATCCTCCATTTTCCATTAGATTTTTTAACAAGTACAACATTGGACAACCAAGTGGTGTACTTGGCCTCCGAAATAAAGTTTGCCTCTAGGAGGTATTTTACAGCTTTTTCAGTAGCCTCCATTTTTTTGGAGACTGCCTACGCCTACGTTGAGCTACAACCCTAGCGTTTGGATCTATGGTCAGCTGGTGACAGGCCACTTGAGGATCTAATCCGGGCATTTCCAAAGCGTTCCAGGCGAACAAATCTGCATTCTCTCGGAGACATGCCTTCAGCTGCCTCCTCGCCAGGTCGGGGAGTCCATGGCCGATCTTCACGGTTCACTTTGGGTCGTCGCCAAGAGGGATCAGCTCGAAATCTCCGTCTGGGATGGGGCGCGCTGGGTAGAGATGCTGCCCGTTGACTTAAACTGGGAGGTCTTTGCCTGCAACTTCTTCCTGTTCCCCGGAGAACCTGCTATAAAGGTCGACCGCACTGACCGGCGGCAATGGCACCTGTGCGACATCTGAAGCTGCCCTTTTGGGGTGGACGCCACCGATGACACTTAGACCTTTGATCACTGCATCGAAACATCTTCTAGCTGCTTCTATATCCCCGTGCAGGGTTACCACACATCCTTGAGGCGTATAATATTTCATTTTTAGGTGGACAGTGGATGGTACAGCTGTTATTTCAGCCAAAGTGGTTCTTCCCAAGATGCAGTTGTATAGAGAAGGACAATCGACCACTAGGAAACGCGTCTTCGCCTGTCGAGCTGTTTCACCTGCTCCGAATGTGACCAACAATTCTACATAGCCTCGAGGTCTAGTAGATGCGCTATTGAAGCCTTGTAGATCGGATCCCACATATGGGGACAAGTGATGCTTTGTTAGTTGGAGAGTGTCGAAGAGGTGAGTGTACATGATGTCCACTGAGTTTCCCTGATCGACCAAAATCTGATGCACATCAAAGTTGGCCATTTGTGCCCGAATTAGGAGGGGTATATTAGCATTTGGGGATCCCCCTGGTAATTCCTCGAGATAGAAACTTATAGGGCATGATTTTCCACGAGATAAGCTGAGAGTTGGGTCTTAAGGAGTGGATGTCCTTAGTTCGTCGAACTTCCTCTTTATTGAACCGACGATCACTCGTTCAGGATTTCTGCCTGATATAACTAGGGCTTGGGGGAAATTTTCCCAAGTACTGCGAACACTTACTAGTTCTTCCTCCGAGAAGTTCTTCCACATGTTTCGAACAGCTTCGGCATCGCTAACGTTTCCTTGGAAACCGAAGTCTTCAGATCGTGTGATGCTTAGGGCAACCTGCAGTTTTTCGGTGTCCGGATGGTTTGACTCTTCGGTGTTCAGAGCTTCTTGGCCGGTGGGACGAGGAGCCTCGTCTTGTTTGGCGTACTTTTTCAGGTAGCCCTCTTTAATCAACGTTTCGATTGCATCCTTTAAGTGGATGCAATCCTCAGTAACATGTCCGTGACTGCGATGGGACCGGCAGTATTTGGTTTTATCAGTATATGGTTTAGGAGCTGTTGGTTTTGGGAAGCGGATTCCCCCTTTCACGAACTCCGAATTTGCACATTCACTGTAAATGCGTGCACGGGACACGTTTAGTGGAGTGTAATATTTGAAAAGACCGGCAGGTCCTCGAGATTCCCGAGGCTCTTTATGCCGATTTTCTTTCTTCCTCTCCCCGCTTCGTCTAGGTGGAGGGGAATCTTCTCTTCTCTTATCCCCTCCTTGTCTAGGTGTGTGGGAGTCTTCCCGGTTCCGGCCGCGGTGGCCTTCTCTGCTTCTTAAATCAAGGACAATCTGGGCGGCTTCTGCTTCTTCGAACTCGATGTGTGATTGAGCTCGTTCGAGGAATCCTTCGAAGCTGCGAGGACGGTGTAATCCGACAGATTTCGCGAACTTGGACCAACCCGCAGTCCTTTGATGATAAGATATAATTTGATATGGTTGGTCGCGTGGACCTCGACTGCTTCTTTGTTGAATCTCTCTATGTAGCTCCGGAGAGATTCTTTCTTATCTTGGAAGATGGCCTCCAAGGATGATATAGTTTTTGGATGCCTTCGAGAAGCCGTAAAATGCTTCCTGAAATGTTCCCTCAGAGCTTTCCAGGACGCTATAGATTCAGGTGCCAGGTTTTTGTACCAAGCCATGGCCCCCTTTCGAAGAGTCGTAGGGAATAACCGACATTTGATAGTGCCGGAGACGTTTCTAAAGTCGAGAAGAGCCTCGAAACTCTCGACATGGTCGTCTGGATCAGATGTCCCATCGTACGTCCCCAAGGATGGGGGTCTCTCCAATCCTTTAGGAATAGGGGCTTCCATTATTTGTCTGGATAGGGGAGTCCGGTAGTCTTCGTCATCGCTATCTCCTGGGGATACAGAAGGAGAAATATGACCCCGAACATAGTGGCGTCTCGGGGAGCTTTCTTGGTGATGGACTCTTGGCTCCTCGACATAAGGCTTGCTCTTCTTAATCTTCAAGGGATGAGTGGCCACTTTTGGTGGCGGGGAGCGATGGCGAGTGGCCGCTTATCGATCCTTAAGTTTTGGTTGAAGATCATTTGATTGGTCTGATTGACCAACGCAAATAAAGCAGCAGTGCTCGGATCTTCATTTGGTGGTGGATCCACGAGATGATATGTGGGCTGGAGGATTGCTTCCTGTGCATCTCGTTGAGCAGTTTCGTATTCTATCTCATCGGAGGACGGGGAAACGGTGACTCCATCTCTGATGTCATTCTCCACGATGGGCTGAAGAGCATTGTTGTCACCGAGGGCGTTACCACCAAGTTGTGCGATGACATTATCTATGGCTTGATTCGCGGACGGGTTGGCCATTGCTGGAAGTTGAATGAGGAAACTTTGGTTTATCGCAAAGGAAAAACGGGGAAGTTTATGAATTTCCCACAGACGGCGCCACTGATCGTACCTGGATCAGATTATTTGAAAGTGGCCAACAATACCAGGAATAACTGCTACTTCAGTGATGATGAAAGACAGCCGGGGGGGGGTGTACTTGTAGGACACTCCGATGCTTAAGTCAGTGAGTGCACAAAAAATACAGAGAGTATGAATGAGAGTATGAAGTTAACTTATCCTGACCCTCTCAAGTGAGAGGGTATTTATAGGAGACCCCCAGCGCGTGGCCAACGGTTACTTGTAACGGGTGGGGCCAGCGCGTGACCCGTTCCAAGTAACTGCTAGGGCTTACGTGTAGTAATAATGACCAGCTCGTGGTCAACACCCTAGTGTAACTGGCCTTTCAATGCCATTATTAGACGGTTACATGAAACGTATCTGTGTAGATAAGACCGTTGATGGGCTCCTCGGGGGAGAATCTACAATGTCGAGGAGATAAGGTGGTCGTGGTCTGGCTATGCCCTCACGGAGGAGAACCATGCTTGTCGAGGACCTATGAGTCGATGAGATTAGGAGTATTCTCGCGGGGAGAAGCTAATCAGTCGAGGAGGTCTGTTTCATCGGGGTGCGGTGTCTTCCTTTCCTGGTTGTCCTCAATTCCTCGACACTGTCAAGGAGTCAGGTGCCCGACATACCTTTGGCCTTGCGTATGGCAGTCGTGTGTCCCTTTCTAGGACTTTATTAGGTTTCTTCAAGTTGTATGGATTGGGCCTGTTTGATTGCAGGGAACTACGGCCCAGTCCAGAACAGTTTAAAATTTCGTTTAAAAAATCATTTGAATTGATATATTTTTTTATTTTATATTTTTGTTTCTTGTTGATTATTGATTGTTGGTTGTTGCCTTGGATCTTGATTTTTGATAAAGATCTCATCAATATCAATGGACTTTGGGTGTTGATAGGAAATCCTAATCCACCAAGAGAGGTGATTGATATTGATGATGATTTAATCGATTTGAGATTCAATTTGGTTGTTCCTTTCTTCTTAATCTCTTACTTCTTCTTTTTCACCCATTTCTTGGATCAATTTGGAGGATGTGTAGGCCACCTTGTTCATCAGATCTTGAGTGGTGCTTGATGAACTTTCATCAATTCAAATTTACCATTTGATTGATCATTTGATCAATTGAGGTACTTTGGATCGATGCATAAGTTTTTCCAAAGTACTATAAGAGGTTGATTGATGTAGTGGATCCATCTTTCCTTGACTTAAGTCTTGATCAACCTTATTTTGAATTGTGCTACGTGTTTTAGGAGTGTGATCTTTATATCACATCTCTAACATGTATGGTACATAAAGTTTATTGACCGGCCTCCCATTGTATGATCTTCCTTATAGGTTGTGCTACCATTGTTTAACATAGAACTACATTTGTCCCTAATCGGAAAGTGATCATATTGGTCCAATTTTATATATGAGTCTTCTTTAGTATATATGTAAATCTCCTATCTCCATAATGTGTAGTTTCTTTTCTACCTAAGAGAGCTAGTGGCATACTTGTCAATTTTATCCAAGTTGGAGCCCTTCTCAAAGTATGATGCAAAGTTCTCACACATTTTTGGGTTGATTGGTTGAGTAATCTACTTTAAATGACAAAATATCTTCATTAATACTAACCTTAACCTTTAATTGTACTAACTTTCTCCCTATACTCTTTATTTTTATGCTCATTTATCATTATGCTTCTTTATTTTGCTCTTTATTCTTTTATGCTTATCATTATCATATCATATTATCCATTTTGTTTATGTTTATGCCTTTTTCTCTTTGTCCATTTGAACTTTCTTTTTAAGACATTTATAAAGGCATAAACATCTTAAAACTCTTAGTGTGCTCCTTGGACTACTTGGTGAATATCCTTTGCTCATGGATGATGGACTGAGATTAGGATCCTTGACCTATGCTTTGGAGTATTATCTTGAGACCTTGGATCTTATTTGGCACTTTGACCTTGAGAGACCTCTGTGAAGACTTTGCTTGGATCTTTGGTTTTCATTTGATGCTTGGTTATCTGATGCTTGGTTTTCTCTGCTTATCTTATTGTTTATATTGCTTGCTTAAGTCCAAAGGATGGGAGTTTTGACTTGTTATGTCCAATTCTTTTATCTTGGTTAGGTATTTCCTTCCTTAGATTTTATTTTACGCTTTAGGATAGTCTCTCCATCTCCTCCCCCTTCTTAGATTTTCAAAATCTTCTCTCTATTTCATAATAAGCCTTGACTTTGTCAAGTGCATTTTCAAACTTCATTTTATTAATAAATTCTAATCAATCTTAAGCATACTTTGACAATTTTCAAAAGACTTTAAAAAACACTTAACTCGTTCAAATCATTTTGTGCATTTGTGCCCTTTTGGCTTTTAAAACTTTTTCATAAAGTTTAGACACGAGTCATTTAAAGTTGAGATGTGATCCTCTTATCCCTGTAGGTTTTTTTTTGGAAATAGGTAGACACTTTTCCACCTTTGAGAGTTAGTGGAATACTTATTGATTTTATCCAAGTTGGAGCCCTTCTCATGGTGATGCAAAGGTCAATCTACACATACTTTTGGGTGATTAGTTGAAGTTTTCTCCTTAAAATGATAAGTTGTCTTTTCATTCAAAATGAATCATAACACCATTTTTGTTATTTTTACCACGAACTACAAGGTTTTGATCATCCATTGCACTTTGTGGGTACATAGGCACGAGGCTCAAGAATTCTTGTCAAACACAAAATTATTAAAAAAATACTTCTCTTCTCACCTCCACCATCTTTTGCAAACAACACCTTTTTTATAATCCAAATTCTAGATTTTCAAAGAAGTTCCTATAGAGTGTTATAGACGTTTTGGGTGCTAACACCTTCCCATTGTGTAACCAACGCCCTTGCACCGTCTTTGTTTATTTGTTCTTTTTTTAGAACTTCTTTAGGTTTTGTTGGATAAAATAAAAGTGCGGTGGAGACCCTTGTTTTGTGAGTTAAGTTAATCAATAGCTTAATCTCAAATTTTCCCGCTACAAAAAAAGTGGCGACTCTGCAGGGGAAATATCGTCCCTAGTGGGTTTAGCCTATCTTTGTTTATATGTGTTTGTATAATATTTGCTGTTTGCTGTTGTTTGTTTTATTTTTTGGTGCTTTGGTGATCTCTGAGTGGTGAGATAAGTCCTAACCAGAAATTGAGAGCACTTATGATAGGAGGGTGGTATAGTCTTGTTCAACTTACGTGGAGTAGTCCTTACTAAGCTGACTTGAGATCCCCCGCTCAGTAGAGGCCCATTTGGGATTACTGATGTCATACGAGTTTTCGTATTTGGTATTACTTTTTCCGACCTGGGAGCCCAAGAAGTAGAGGACCTTAGAACCCTTTAACCCATCTTGGCCTTATTAGGACGTGGTGCGGTGGCTATTCAGGTGTAGACTTGAATTAGTTGTTACACGATACCACACTCAAAAGAGTTTCTCTTGAGAATATTGTTGGCTGATGAGTAGTCGTTTAAGCCAATAATATTCGAAAGATGGAATTCACGACTCTGGAAACTTTTTAGAACCTTGTTCTACATGTGGATATAAACCCTAGTACACACCATTGTGGGTGGTTTTAACCTTTGGCTTCATGTTCGTGACTCAAAACCCTTGACCTTGTTGTGATCTTGTTTGTGCTTATTGGATCATGCACTCATGCGTTCATAGACATGTTGTTTCAATCAGTTTTCAAGGATCTCAGAGGTTTTCCTTTGCAAACATCACAAATTTTGTGATTATAGACAATGGAAAGAGAAATACCCAGAAGTATAGTTTCCAAGCTCCTGATCTTAGAGATTTGAAAAAGCTAGCAACCTTTGTAATTGACCCTGCAGACTTCAGATCTCGTCATGGAAGACTCTTTTATGTCCTTTCTACCAACATTGAAAACAGAATTCCGAATACCCTTGTGTAATTCTATGATCCCGTCTACTGATGCTTTACGTTTCCTGATTATCTGTAATACCCCACATTCCCTTTAATGCTCATTTGGATATCAGACAAGATCAACTGAGTTCCTATGTACTATATTCCTATTAATTAGAATAATGGAATCTCCTAAGTGCTCTAAATGTTTTTAATTGGGATCAATAGAGTAAATAGTGAACTCCGAAGAGATAAATTAATTATTAAAGGGAGAGGCCAATATTAATAACTAGAAGAGAGGATATTTTGATAACTCTAATATTTGGTCAGTTGGTGTTAGATGACAAAATATCAATTGAGGATATTTTATACCATTGGATAATATTATATAGGGTTAATAGACATTTACCCCCATGCAATATAGGCGAGTTTTGATTTATCCCCCTTTAAAAAAATAATTTTGGATTACCCCCCCTGAAATTTTGGGCTACCCCCCTAAGCGTGTAAAAACCAGGGGGTAAATAAAAAAAAATTTTTTTTTTACAGGGGGGGTAATTTTTCTACCTGGGGGGCAAAAGATTTAGAATTTTAAAATTTCAGGGGGGTAATCCAAAATTATTTTTTTAAGGGGGGGTAAATCAAAACTCGCCTATATTGCAGGGGGGTAAATGTCTATTAACCCTATTATATATATATATATATATATATATATATATATATATATATATATATAATTGGTGGAAAGAAAAAGAAAAAGAAAGTTAGTAAGAGAGAAAGAAGAGAATAGAAAGAGGGGAAGAAGATGAGAACTTGTGGGAAAGCTTGGATTCATCATCTTCATCATCTTATTCTTCTCCTTCTTCATAGAGGTAAGTTCCATTAGATAGCATAACATTGAGGGGAAAATATGAGAATATGGTGGGTTAGGGTTTTGTGTAAAAGCATGATAAATGTGAATCTTTATGTTGATACATGTTGTTTTAATGAATTCAATGCTAATAACATGTTACCCTTTGTTTCTATGAGTGTTTGGATGTATTTTGGATGGTTGGGTGTTAAGAAATTAGAGTTTTTGGCCCTAAATGACCTATATTAGTGCTGCTGGAAATTTTGGGTTCGCAGGGTTCCCACTGCGAGCCCAAGGCGAAGTGAAGGTGAAAGTTCGTCTGAAGTTCACCTAGCGAACTTTGTGCCCATTTTATTCTATCTCTTGTTCGCCTAAAGTTCGCACTGCGAACATGACAAATTTTCCCATTTTGTTTCCTTCATAATTTTTGATCTGTAACTCGGATTAAGGCACAATCAGAAGCGTTGAAAAGCTACTTCTATGATCTTTGTGATACTGAAGTAGGAACTTAGGTTTATGCATGGATTGATATGATATAGATGGAAAGTTAATGAATGTGAATGGTATAGATCCTTATTTCCCACCATAACTAATGAATCAGGAGCCCGATTGATATGAGACTTGAAGCCTTGGAAAGAGAATCCAACGTGCTATTATATGGTGATGTGAAATCATGAAATAATCAAGGATTTATGGTAGAGTGTAGTATTATCTTGTATACATTTATATGTATGTGAACTACTATGTTGATTATGTTTGACATGTTATGCTATTATGTGTGTTCCATGAATGATATTGCTATATACCATTGTGTTATGACATGATGTATGATATATGTATATTTTGATTGTGAGATAACATGCTTAACATACTACAATAATGGAGAGGAAAAATTGATATTAATAAATGAAATGAATTAGTAAATGATTAGGTTATGATGAATATCATAGATGACAATGCTTGTGAGACGATGCCTAGGTGTGCATTGTTGGCAAGTAGTTGTCTAGTTGTGAGGAGAGCTTTGTATGGAACGTGTGTGGATTTATGTTACTTGTGATTAAGGTGAATGTGTTCGCCTTGTGAATGTCGAATACAATCACGTTGTGTGTTGCTTTATCATGTACTCAGAACCAACCCCTTGAGTTGTGCCACTCCAAGTGTGAGGCCTATGTAGAGCGCTCCTCTGGAATGTATGCACTATTACTTTGGCAGGAAATCCCCTAAATGAATGGAGCCTACGGGCAAAAGACTTGAGATGAGGGTGGTCCCATGGGAAGTAACGATTCATGTGGGAATAACCTTGAATCCAAATTCATTCATTTATCGCGTGTGTGAGTACGAATGGAGCCTATGGGTAAGATACTTGAGATGGGGTGGTCCCATGGGAAGTGACGATTCATATGGGAATAACCTTGAATCTGAATCCATTTCGTATGCCAAAGTACATTACAAGGATCCATGACCCGAGTCGAAAGTCCTAGACGTAGGAGAGGACGGGAAAAGGGGATGCCTTGGTAAGGTTTTCAACTAGTGATTGTTTGAGTTGATGGACTTAAGAGGCATGTTTCCATACATTGAGAATGGTGTTAACTCAAGTCTTATCCCTTCCCTTTTGACTTGAGATATAAATTGGTTAGAACCTTGTAGAGTCGAGTGAACCCATGATAGGGAAACTCACTAAGATTATTATCTCACCCCATTATTGTTGTTGTTTTTCAGGTATTGTTTGCAGGTATGATTTAAAAGTGGAGCTATGCTTGGATGTTTCAAGAGAAGCTTAGTTTGAGTTTATTCCGTTGTGTATTATTTTCTTGTACAATAAAGGATATTGTACCTTGATATTAGATATTATTGTTTTGGCTAATTTCCATGTCTTGTACCATAGGTTGTGTTTTATGTTTTAGAAATTGTCAAGTATGTGAATTATGCCAATAGGTACTTATGATAGTGTCAATACCAAATAAAATATTTGTATTGTATTATTCTAGATATTTATTATACAGGGGATTACAATTAGTATCAGAGCAGGTCGTATCCTCGACCTAGCCTTGAAACATCATAAGTAAATGTATTTCTGTCTCATAAGTGTGTCTTGCCAACATGGTTCTTAATATCATATTATGTAGTATTGGGCCTGGTCAACTTAATGCTATGTATATGGTAGGTAGGATCATGGTTGAGCGACCACGAGGACTCTGAAGTGTTTTCGAAACTTGTGTTGTGAGAGTAGACCCAAGCCAAGAGTTAGAAGTAAAGAGTTTTGGTTAGCTCAGTTGAAGTCTTGGTAGAAGTTGTGCTTCTGGTGTCGCAACGCGATAAACAACCGGCGGAAAAAATAGAGTCGCCACTGAACGTTATTTATCCCAACAAGGGAAAGGAAACAATTGAAGAAACTTCAACAGGGAAAAGACATGGTCATCGCAACCAAGTCCTGGGTTCAGGAGTCGATTACGCGAGAGGAAGGTATTAGCACCCCCTCGCGTCCGTTGTACTCAACGGGATCCACGCTTGTTGTCTAATCAAAGGGTGTGTTATCTAAAGCCTACTGCAAAACGAGAATGTAAAGGAAAAAAGACAAAAGGAGACTCAATAGGACTTCACCGCCCTAGACCTACGTATTCCCCCGTGCAATGGAAAAGTCAGAGTCAACGTAGTTCGGAGGACTACAGGTGGATGGGAGAAGGTTGCTCGCCAAGACATCGCCGTATTGTACCTACGTATCCTCATTCGTCTGAATGAGGAAGTTAGAGCGTCCATAGTTCGTGGTTACAACCACGGAAATGGGAGAAGAGTGCTTGCCAAGACATCACCGTCTTGTGCCTACGTATCCTTAAACGGTCGAGAAAGAGGAAATCAGAGCGGTCGTAGTTCGACATACACAACTACAAATTGGTTAAGTGTTTTTTATGAGTGACGTCAAGTTCGCATTCCAGCAGTTAGAGTCGATGCCTGTTTGCGGTAGAACGGAAATAACATATACTTTTCTGAAAATAATTTGACACCAATCCCGAAGGATGAAAGATTTGAACTTGGTTTGTTAATTTTAAACAAAAGTGGATTGACTTTGTTTGAAATGCGCATTGCACTAAAGTCTATGACATAGGATCGAATACTTCGCGCTAACGATCCAAACGTCTCGCGCACAAAGTATCCTAAGATGAGGTTACAAATGCATCCACTCATCTTTTCCCACGTGCTTAAGGCTCGTGGCGCACAATGCACATCATACTTATTAAATATTTTGATTTTTGTTTTGAGATGAGAAAGAGAAGGACTCAAAGGTTGAAAAGAAAACAACTAAAGGAAACTGACTCCTAATGTTATCATGCACAATGGTCCTAAAATTGGGATAGAAAGGGAATTCTAGTTAATGTTAGCATGCAAAGAGATAGACCTAAAGTTAAGGTTTAAAAGGGACTATACTAATTTTTAGCATTCAAAGGATTAGAAGCCTAATGTGTCTCCTACCTCCAACTTAATCAGAAATTAAGTGGAACTATGAATCCTAAGGGATCATGTGAACAAACACAAGTAAACATTACACAACTCAATCATAAAATGAATGATGCCGTGATCTCAGCTAACAAAAATGAGTGACTCCTCGTCCTCGACAAAGAAAATAACAAGAAAGAACGATGTCGTGTTCTCAAGACTGAGTGACTCTTCGTTCACCACAAAGTAAGACAAAAAAAGGGAGAAAACAAGACCAAGGTATCAAATGAATTGGCACACAAGCCAAATATACAACTAGGAGTAAAGACTCCTCAATCAACAAGAAGTTTTAAGTAAAAATGTTAAACCATAAGCATGCCTCATATCATCAATAACATAGCAAAGGATATGTCCAAGTAAACACTCATCGAGCAATAAGCAGAGAGGAATAACAAGTGCCCCAATGTTCGATCATCAACATGTTCTCAAACTTGACACAAGAGAGAGATTCAAAACATTAAAAAAGTTTTCCAGCTTCAAGGTAACCATCTATGTACTACGATGCACAAACAGAGCCTGCCTCGAGGTAGGACTTCAAATGTACTCAGTATGCTTCTAACATCAATAAAATCCTAGACTGAGGCATGAAAGAGAGATAACATTGAGATTCAAGTGGTACCTAACGGAGAAGGTCCGTTGCCTCTTCAACGCGCATAAAAAGCTCAAGAACACTTGTAGAAGCTTCACACGATCAATCCAATCAACATACAAGATCAACAAACTCAAATGGGCAAAAATCAAAGGAATAAGATTCTAAGGTGGAAGAGAATCAAGCCATTAAGTACTTCAAACAAGTAAGAGGTTCCAACAGTCAAGTATCAAACATCAAGTTCAAAACATGTCAGAATCTAACAAGAATCAAAGGCAATAAAAAAGGAGAACCAGAATTAACATCAAGAATTGGTCTAAACGATATCAGGGACTAATCACAATATGCATTAAGAGATCTCATCAGTCCAAACAAGGTTATGAAAAATATTCCACACAAAATCTCCATAAGATTAATCAAAACTTATATGACAAGAAAATTAATCAAAAGTCTAAACAAAGTTGTTAACAAGTAATTCAAGTCAAAACTAATTTCTAAACAATATTAAAACAAAAATCTAATTATTAAAAACCCAATTTTCCAAACCAAGTATCCAAGTGAAATTATCATCAAGATCAATCATCAACAAGAATTTTCATAAAGAGCGTCAAGGTTTAATTAACAATTAAAAAGATATAATCAAAGTTATTAAATATCGACATTTAGTCAAAACTTTAATCCAAAATTAATTAATCAACTCAAACAAACCACAACTAATTAATCAATAATCAAATTAGCTAAGATTCAATTAATTAGAAATCTAACAAAACAAAATTTAAATCCAATTAATCAAAACTCGAATCAAATTAACACCAAAAATAAAATCATAATTTAAAACCAAGCTTTTTACTCAAAATTAAAATCTAAGTCAAGAATTAATCAAATTAAAAACTAGATCAATAATGAATAAGGTACAGTAAATTATCGGAGGGTGATAACAAGAGCCCATGGAATCATCATGGGCTGTGAGGCCCATTCATCCAGCATCAGACAACACAATCAACCAAGAAAATGAAAAAAAGAATGGCATGGTGTAAAAAAATTGAAAGGGTGGTGCAAGCAGCTTTATGGGCTCCACAGCCCAACACACATCATAACCAAAAAACGTTTAAAGCAACCAATCATCATCATGGAAAGAGAACAAGGTCAAACGCATAAAACCAGGTTTAAGTAAAAAAACATCAACAATAATATAGCTCGGTTAGAATAAACAAAACGTGTTAGGTTGAGCATAGTATTCATCATTCTCAGACAGAAAAAGAAGGAAAACGTGAAAACAACAACAATAGAGCAGCAACCACAACACCAAAAATGCCCAAAATCTCAAAGAATTCCTCCTCACGCAAAACGGAAATTTTCCTTAATCCGGGAAAGCAAGGATATCATCTTCAATGGCGAAGAGTGATGCTTATTGAAAGCTTTCTCTGGCTTTTCAGAGGTTCAAGTTATCAAAGTGGTCAAGGACCAACTTCTTTCCAGAATTAAACTGGAAGCGAGGTTGTTCAGACACAGTATTTCCTGACGAGGCAAGAACTGACAACTCGATTGAGAGGACTTCTACCACTAGGGGACAGGACCGACTAGAGTGATAGTGATGCAATATGAAATGTGAATGCAGATAAAAAATGCATGATGTATGTATGTATGTGCTGACAAAACAGACGCGACATACAGACTAATGGATGAACACAATCGGATACTCGGCCATCGCGGGGCGAAGAAGTATCGTTGATTCAAAATAGCAAATCCACCTTGCTTAGGAGAGATAGTCCCGTTGGGAGCTATGTTGATCGGGCTTAGGAGATGAGAACTCGGCCGAGGATGTCAGACGAAACAAGGTCTCTGACACAGTTGATCCCTTCATTCCGGCGAACTGGTTTAGAAGGAGTACTTTGATTCTCCACTTTGAAGTTCGCTTACTTTGGGAGAAGCGATCGATGTTCTTCTAATGTTCAACAGTCAAAAGAAATTCCATCTTTAATTTAAAAGCAGAAAAAGTTTAACAAGTAAATTTATTTTTGTTTTATTTCAAGAATCGCTGATTAAGTTTAAACAACGTCGTTCTGTAAAGCTAAAACAAGTAAAGAATTACAAACAAAAGCACAAGGGCTCAAATTTTATTGATAAGATGGAGATCAGCCAAACGCGTGATTCCAAAGAGTATATACAAAGTTAGAAAATGGTAATTTACAGGGAAAAGGGCTACGTTGAAACATAACGACCACTATCCTTCTACCAACTTTGAGTTCAGGACATCCTGAGCTTCCGTCGAAGATGACCTTTGACTGGAGATTTCCTCTGATAGATGATGCTGTAACTGCTGCTGAGGGACTTGCCTCTGTTGAACATAGTTACTTGCCATTATCCCTAATTTTTGCCTGGATTGTACTATGAGATTTCCAATCCATCGGGATGATTTTTTTTCATGTCTCTAACTTTTGCCTGGACCGCCCTTTCGGGTTTTCAATCCACCGAGATGTTTTTTTTTTTTTTTTAGTTTTAGGCGAAGTATTTCTTGACTACATCAACATTCGTGGGGTAGGCAAATTCCTCTCCGTCCATGGTTGCAAGTCTCAAGGCGCCGCCTGAGAAAGCTTTCGTGACCACATAGGGGCCATCATAATTTGGGGTCCATTTGCCCCGAGAATCAGTGAGAAATGATTGTATCTTCTTGAGCACGAGGTCTCCTTTTCTGAAAATACGAGGTCGGACCTTTTTGTCGAACGCCCTTTTCAATCTCTGTTGATATAACTGACCGTGGTATAGTGCCGTGATTCTCTTTTCTTCGATCAGGTTCAGTTCGTCGTGTCGACTTTGACACCATTCAGCTTCGGTGAGCTGAGCTTCCATCAATACCCGGATTGATGGGATCTCTACTTCTATGGGGAGCACTGCTTCCATGCCATATACTAGAGAGAAAGGGGTTGCCCCTGTTGAAGTGCGGATAGATGTTCGATAACCGTGAAGAGCAAAGGGTAGAATTTCGCGCCAATCTTTATAGGTTAAAACCATCTTTTGAATGATCTTCTTGATGTTCTTGTTAGCCGCCTCTACCGCTCCGTTCATCTTGGGTCGGTAGGGAGATGAGTTATGGTGTTCGATCTTGAACTCTGCACACAACTCTTTCATCATCTTATTGTTCAAGTTAGATCCATTATCAGTAATGATCTCGCTTGGAACACCATAACGGCAGATAATATTGTTTTTGATAAATCGGACCACCACTTGTCGGGTTACATTGGCGAATGACGCTGCTTCGACCCACTTGGTGAAATAATCAATGGCTACCAGGATGAACCGATGTCCGTTTGAAGCCTTGGGCTCAATCATACCAATCATGTCGATTCCCCATATGGAAAAAGGCCACGGGGAAGAAAGAACTTTGAGATGTGATGGCGGTACATGAATTTTGTCGGAGTATATCTGACACTTATGACACCTCCTCATGTACTTGTAGCTGTCGGATTCCATGGTCAACCAATAATACCCGGCCCTGAGAATTTTTCTCGCCATTGTGTGTCCGTTGGCATGAGTGCCAAAGGATCCTTCATGAATTTCTTTCATGAGCATGTCTGCTTCTGGTCTGTCGACACATCGGAGCAAGACCATGTCAAAATTTCTCTTATAAAGAGTGTCACCGCTCAGGAAGAAGTTTCCAGCCAATCTTCTGAGGGTTTTCCTGTCTTTTCTGAGTGCCCCAGATGGGTACTATTGTTTCTGAAGGAAGCATTTGATATCGTGATACCAAGGTCTATCGTCTATGACTGCTTCAATCGCGAAGATGTAAGCGGACCGTTCAAGGCGCATGATGTCGATCTTAGGTATGTCATTCCATCGACCTACACTAATCATGGAAGAGAGAGTGGCTAATGCATCAGCCATGTGATTCTCATCACGAGGGATGTGATGAAAGTCGACTCTGTTGAAGAAGGGTAACAACCTTCTTGCATAGTCTTTGTAAGGAATCAATCCTGATTGGTATGTGTTCCAATCTCCTTTTATCTGGTTAATAACCAGGGCTGAATCGCCGTATACGTCCAAGTTTTTGATCCTTAAATCAATCGCTTCTTCGAGACCCATGATACATGCTTCGTATTCGGCCTCGTTGTTCATACATTTGAACGTAAGTCTAGCAATGAAAGGAATGTGGGAACCCTGAGGGGTAACAATGATTGCCCTAATTCCGTTTCCATAATGATTGACTGCTCCGTCAAAGATAAGTCCCCACTGGGAACCTGGTTCTGGCCCTTCACTGGGTAATGGTTCATCGCAATCTTTCATCTTTAGATACATGACATCTTCGTCTTGGAAGTCAAACCCGATTGATTCTCGATCGTCACTCGGTTGATGAGCCAAATGATCGGCTAAAATACTTCCTTTAACGGCTTTCTGAGCATGGTACTCTATGTCATATTCTGATAGTAACATCTGCCAACGGGCAATCCTTCCCGTGAGAGCAGGTTTTTCGAAAACATATTTGATTGGATCCATTTCGGAGACCAACCAAATAGTATGGCGAATCATGTACTGGCGAAGACGTTTGGCTGCCCAAGCCAAAGCGCAACAAGTTTTCTCAAGCATTGTGTACTGAGTCTCGCAGTCGGTGAATTTCTTGCTTAGATAGTAAATGGCAGACTCTTTCCTTTTAGTTTCGTCTTGTTGGCCAAGTACACATCCCATTGAGTCCTCTAGGACTGTGAGGTAAATGATCAGTGGTCTTCCTTCCACTGGAGGTGATAGAATCGAAGGATTCAACAGATATTCCTTGATACTGTCGAAGGCGGTTTGGCAATCTTCTGACCAAACGCAATCCTGGTTCTTTTTGAGTAATTTGAAAATCGGCGCACATGTCGCGGTCATAAGGAATATGAATCTGGAGATGTAGTTCAAACGTCCCAGGAATCCTCTGACTTGTTTTTCAGTTTTTGGAGAAGGCATTTCTTGAATGGCCTTGACCTTGTCAGGATCAACTTCAATTCCTTTCTGGCTGACGATGAACCCTAGTAATTTCCCCGAACGGACACCGAAGGTGCACTTGTTAGGATTCAAGCGGAGCTTGAATTTTCTTAGACGTTCGAACAATTTTGACAGATGTTCAACGTGCTCATCCTCTGTTCTTGATTTTGCAATCAAATCATTGACATATACCTCGATTTCTTTGTGTATCATGTCATGAAATAGAGTAGTCATGGCCCTTTGATAGGTTGCCCCGACATTCTTCAAACCGAACGGCATTACCTTGTAACAAAAGGTACCCCATGGGGTAATGAACGAAGTTTTCTCCATGTCTTTCGACGCCATTTTGATCTGGTTATAGCCCGAGAATCCATCCATGAAGGAGAATACTTTGAATTTTGCTGTGCTGTCAACCAACATGTCAATGTGTGGTAAAGGAAAGTCGTCCTTTGGACTTGCCTTGTTTAGATCTCTGTAATCAACACACATTCTGACCTTTCCATCCTTTTTGGGAACGGGTACGATGTTGGCTAACCATTGAGGATATTCAGATGTAGCGAGGAAACCCGCGTCGATCTGTTTCTGTACCTCCTCCTTGATTTTGATGGCCATGTCCGGGTGAGTCCGTCTCAACCTTTGCTTTACTGGCGGACATTCCGATCTCAACGGTAAGTGATGTTCCACGATGCTGGTATCCAACCCTGGCATATCCTGATAGGACCAAGCGAATACATCGGGGAATTCTTTGAGAAGCTTTATCAAACTTTCTTTGACAGTTGGACTGAGCAGTGCTCCGATCCTGATTTCTTTTCTCTCTTTTTCTGAACCCAAGTTTACCGTTTCCAACGGCTCTTTGTGAGGTTCAATGGACCTTTCCTCTTGTCTGAGTAGTCGGGAGATCTCTTCTGGAATTTCGTCGTCATTTTCTTCTTCAGCCTCGAATACCGGGAACTCAAAGTTGAAAGAAGGCATCGGATCGTATGTTTCAACGGGGTATAAAACAAGCAATCTGCATGACGTGATGATTCGTGTTTAGAAGATATAGAGAAAATGTAAGTGTGTACAGTGTATTTATTTTACTGCTTGTTTTTATTTTTGAATTGTTTTTTTTTAGGATTACCATTTTCTGAAAAAGCAAAAAGAGAAAACAGCAATTAATGCGGAAATTACAGAACGACGTTATTTTATTAATGAACAAGTCGAATCTTGAAACTACAGCCCTATAAAACAAAACTCACTCGCTCTGGGCAAAGCGAAGAGGGAAATTTACAGAAAGCGAGCCCTATCAAAACATCTGTTTCACCTGGGCAGGGTGAAAGGTTAAAGATGGCAATTACTTTGACCGACGAACGACCTTCGGAACCTCGACGACAACCCATTGGCGGCGAACTCCTCGGTGAATCACAAAGTCTGGCACCTTCCTTGATTTGTCTTCAGAAATGACGCTGATTTCTGGTGGAGCAGGATCATTGGAATCTGTCTCCCAAGCAGAATTGTCATAGGAGGATTCCTCTGTTGTACTTTGCATAGCATTTGTGCTCTCAGCTGTATCTCCCCATCCAGTTGACTGGATATCTTCGAGCCTGATACGAGAGCTTTCGGGAGCAGTGTACTTGACCATAAAGTCGTATTTTCCACTTGGTTGTCCCAGAGTGTCCCAAACTTCTTTGGAACTGGAGAAGTCATCCCTCTCGATGACGTTGACCTCAGGAAAAGCATAGTTGATGAATTCTAGTCCTGCAAACGTTGCGAATTCATCTTCATGTTGAGTAGTTTCCGAATGACCTGAGTGTTGATCCCATGACATAGCGGGGACACAGGTATTCTGTTCAATGACGCTTAGCTGAGTTTCATTGTTCGGCTGACTTTCTTGCCCCAAGTTTCCTGGGTAAGGCTGCCACATTGGCAGACCATCCATCGGGCCATAGTAATTGTGATCAAAGTTTTCTTTCATCAGAGTGTCTTCCTCTAATGAATTTAGCGGAGCACGGCATCCTTCCGGATCACACTCTCCGTAGATCATTTCGACATCTGATCTTGGTATAAATCTCAGACTTTCTGTAGGAAAGCAAAAAGGCATAGGCACCTCTTCCTGAGACATATAGCCGTCCTTGTTAAGGTAGGACTTCCATTCTTCATCTGTGTCAGAGGGATCTTCCTCATTGATAGCATGAACTGTCTGAGACACTGGGTGAAGAAAACCTCCACTGTGGAAGAAGTTTTGAAGGGGATGAAGACTTTCATCGTTGGCGGCTGTCTGAGTACAGGTTGCAGAAAAACCAAGACCCTTCTTTGTTTTATTGTCAGTGGGAATGACAAGCTATACCCATCCTTTTGTATCGGTACTCTCGACCGCTTTGATAGCATCTTTGTATGAAGAAATTGAAGTTCCTTCTTCGGATTGATCGTTCTTGCTCACCGATAGTACTTGGAACTGAGTTCCAATAACCTCCTCGGGTTCTACACAAGCAGATGATGATAGGTTACTCACAAGCAAGGCTTGTTCCCCACAAACCGTGACAAGTTGATCGTTCTTGACGAACTTTAGCTTTTGGTGGAGGGTTGAAGTAACCGCTCCAGCCTGATGTATCCAAGGTCTTCCTAATAAACAACTGTATGTTGCCCGGATGTCCATGACCTGGAAAGTGATTTGGAAAGTGTGAGGACCAATAGTTATGGGAAGATCAACTTCGCCGATAACTGTTTTTCTGGATCCGTCGAATGCTTTGACGACGACCTCGCTGACTCTCATCGGAGGGCCCTTAAATGATAATTGCATCAAAGTGGACTTCGACATAACATTCAGGGCTGACCCTGTGTCTACCAGTACGTTGGCTAAAGCATCGCCCTGGCAGTTAACTGTAATGTTGAGCGCCATGTTATGACGACGACCCTCTTCAGGCAATTCCTCATCACTAAATCCCAAATTATTGCAGGAAGTGATGTTAGAGACAATGCTATCGAATTGTCTGATTGTTACATCCTGTTCCACAAAGGCTTGCTCCAAGACTTTCTGTAGAGCCTCTCTGTGTGCTTCTGAACTGAGTAACAGTGATAATACTGAGATCTTTGAAGGAGTCTGTAACAGTTGATCAACAATGTTATATTCACTCCTTTGGATGAGCTTTAGCATCTCATCTTTGTCTTTTGAAAAGTCGGGATTACTAGATTGACCGACTGGTGGATCAGGAATTTTCGCCTGAAGTTCCTTTTCTTTATTGGATTCTCCAACCCCTCGGTTGAAGATTCGACCGCTCCGTGTTACACGACTGATGCCTGCAATATTCACGAAGGAGGGTAATGGAATTTCCTTTCCATTCTCGATTATTGTTGCATCGTATTTGTATGGGATTGCCTTAGCTGATTCATACGGTAGTGGCCCCGGTAGATAGATGACTATGGGAACCTTCTGATTTTTTTGACCATCATAAGTAACCTTGATCCGTTCCCGGTTGGGAACTCTAGATTTGTCAAGTAGAGGGATGATGGCAAAAACATCCCTGGTCCTGTGATGACCAGAGATCGTGACAACATCCTCAACTTGCTCGGCAAGGTAGTTCGGCGACCAAATGATGGGTCCTGAACCGGGATATGGACGAATTTCTCTATGATCGACCTGACCCTGAAGAGCTGCTCTCTCAAGGTAACACCCTTGGTTACTTTCTACACAGACGCTACAACTGTCATAGTTGTGTGGTGGCACCTGGCCACGCCCACTTTGAATACAATGTAACCTCACTAGGTTACCTTCCATTGATCGGACATCCTGACTTTGACGACGAGTAGGATTCCTGTTATTGATACTAATCTGCTGAGTATCTTCGTCCATATAGATTGGCATCCACCAGTGATTTAACAAGTGCTGAAGTGCCTCCTGGACAAGGGTACAACCTCTATCGTTTTCGCAACCCGCTTTACAGTTTTGATAGTCATGTGATATTAAGAATCCAAGTCGGACCTGCTCAGCATGTAACTCTACCAGGTTGGTATTCATCACGCGAATGTCAAAGATCTGAACCATGTTGATTTGATAGGAGTTCCTATCATGGTAGTCTTGGATCCATCCAAGATCCATCTGACGCTGGAGGGCCTCTTGTATGAAAGAGCATCCCTGTTTGTTTACCGAGCAAATCAGACAGGAACTGTAATCGTGCCGCGGCAGATTATGATACTGGCTTTGCCTTGAGTGCATCGCCACCAAGTTGACATTCATCGCACGGATGTCGTGGTTTTGAATGACATTGGAATTCATGTAAACCATGTTAACTCCATGAACTCGGTGCTCTTGGATCCATCCAAGATCCATTTGTTCCTGTAGAGATGCTTGCACTACAGAACATCCCTGGTTGTCTTTAGAGCAGATATCACACTGGTGATAATTATGAGGTGGCACATGGCCATATCCACTCTGTCTACAATGCATCTTGACCAGATTGGTCCCCAATAAGAGTACATCGTGAATTTGATAGACATTGTTAGTCTCTTTCTCAATCAGATTGACTGCAGCTTTCTCGTGTTGAGGCAGCGGGTTCGTAAGAACATTAGGATTCGTATCTTTGAAAGATAAGAGCCTGCTCCTAACAAGCTTTTGCACGTCGGATTTGAAACTAAGACAAGTCTCAATGTTATGCCCTGAACCTTCTTGATGATAAGGGCATGTTTGATCCGCTTTAAACCAAAAAGGCGGATTTTCCGGAACTGAAAGGGGAGACTTAGTCTGAATGTGCCCCTTAGCCAGCAGTAACGGAAACAGCTCTGCGTACGTTACGGGTATAGGATCAAATCCTGGTGGCCGTGTTGTACGGTTGTTGTTATATGGAGGACGAGCCTGCTGAAGAGGCTGTTGTGTCCTTTGTTGGTCAGGTTGGCTCTGCGCAACCTGAGGTTGATACGTAGGAACAGGCGCGGGGCCGATAGCAGGAGTAACAGCTGCTACTGGCTGATAACGTCGCCTTTGCTTTCCGAGAGAGATATTCCAAATATCTTGCTCTTTTTTCTTAGGGAGAACACTACAGTATTTTTCAGTACCGCTCGTTGATCTAGTGTCTTTTACCAAACGTCCTTCTCGGACGGCTTCCTCAAGACGTACACCCATGCTGACCATTTCGGTGAAATCACTGGGTGCACTGGCAATTATTCGGTCATAGTAAAATGAGCTTAAGGTCTTTAAGAAGATTTTTGTCATCTCTTTTTCCTCAAGAGGTGGACAAATTTGAGCGGCAATTTCACGCCACCTTTGAGCATACTCCTTAAAGGTTTCCTTTTCCTTTTGCGACATTGATCTGAGTTGATCTCTGTCGGGTGCCATGTCCAAATTGTACTTGTATTGTTGGACGAAGGCAGTACCAAGATCTCTGAATGTACTGATCGTAGTACGGTTTAAACCCATGTACCATTTGAGTGCGGCACCGGTTAAATTATCCTGGAAGTAGTGAATCAGCAGGTCCTGATTCTCCATCTGAGCTGACATCCGCCGAGCGTACATCACCAGATGGCTCTGAGGGCAAGAGTTACCCTTGTATTTTTCAAAGTCGAGCACTTGGAACTTGTGCGGGACTTTCACATTTGGGACCAAGCAGAGGTCTGCGGCGTCCTTTCCAAATAGATCCTGACCGCGAATGGCTTGCAGCTCTTTCTGCATTTCCAAGAACTGCTCTTGGAATTCATCCATTCTGTCGAACATAGTTTCCTTCTTACCAGAAGGTGTCTGTGGAATCTATCCTTCCGGGACAGTGTGCACCACAGGGGGTGGTACCGTGACTACGGCAGTAAGTCTTGGCGTTTCCCGAAGTTTGTAACCTTCAGGAGTCCTCAGTATGCCCCTGGCATCTTCGCTTTCCCGAATTTTGTAACCTTCAGGCCCAGCGGCTTCTGTTGCGATTCCCTGATCTTCAGTGATCGGCGAAACATATCCTTCCGGGATATAGTTAACAGGCATACCCCAAGGACGATCTTTTGGCATCTAATACCTAGGATTATACTTTTCTATGATGGGCGTTGAGGTGATCTCTGAGATCACAGTTCTTTGTAGCTGAGCTTCTGCCATGGCTTGCATGTCGTTACGAAGCTTTCTCATATCCTCTCTCAGAGCGTCGATCTCTTCTTTCAACTCTCTGTTTTCTTCCTCAAGATCATCCATCTTTTTCTGACGATTGGCCCGAGTATTATACGAATGAGACAGTTTGACTCTAGAATCGAGACACAAACATGAGATTCGTAGGGAAGAAGAATACGCGATGTGAGAATGATGAATGCAATGATTATATTAATTGTTATTTTTTGGTTTAATCAAAATAAACTTCGACAATTAGATTGCAAATATCAAACAGTGGGGAAACCCCTTTTTATTGAATTCCAAAGGATTACAGAAATGGAAATACAGTAGATTACAAAGTGCAGAAACAGAAACCTAAACTAATGGGTCCCGAGTCCTCTCTGAGGAGAAACCGGGTGCTGATTCTGGTATCTTCCCTTTCTTTGACCGGGGCGCTTGGGCCGTTGTCGGGTTGTCATTCCTTTGCCAAGTGAAAGGAGTGAGCAAATTCCTTTGGTCATCTTGATTCTCTACAGCATGCTGCTCCAAAATTTCAATCAGAGCATCTTTCTCTTTTAGTAGTTGCTGTATTTGGATACACTCTACGTCGAGGGTGCGGTACTTGTTCTTCCAAGATCTTCTTTCCTTTTGAACTTTGTTGAGAGTAACCTGAAGCTTTTCAGTTTCCGTCATGAAGTACATGACAGTTTCTCTTGGCGGAAGAATTCCGTAACGAGGATAAGGTATTTTTAGCTTGAGAACTCTGGTTTGTACCCAATGGAGATAAGGCTCCACCGAGACACAGTCCGGTTTTCCCAGAGACTCTCGTCCTTTCTTATGAACCTGTTTCCAAGCTTACACTATTTCCATCTTTAGTGCTCTGTCATTTTCTCCTTCTTTGAAGAAAAGACCTTCCAGATGAACACCCAGTGGGATGTGTCTCATCGGGTATCCAAATTGACGAAGAACTAATATCGGATGATAGTTGATTCCTCCTTTAGTTCCTATGAGGGGTACGCTAGGGAAGTTTCCACAACGGTCAATGATTCTGATTCCCTCATAAATCCTATTACACCAATCTATATCGGAATTGGTGAGAGACATGATCTTCTGCGACCAACGTAAGACACTCTTGCAATCCCAAAAAGTAGCAGACTTGGGCAAGTGAGAGATAAACCATTTGTAGAGCAAAGGTACACAGCATGTGATCTCCCCTCCGCTGTACAAATTTCCCAAGTGTACAGAATGATACGCATCTGCGAGCAAAGTCGGCACAAGGTTTCCAATGAGAAAAACCTTAATAGCGTTGATATCGACGAAGTTATTGATGTTGGGAAACAAAAATAATCCGTAGGTGAGTAAAATAAAGATGCTTTCAAAAGCAGTCGTGTTCCCTATACTAGCGAAGTATAGAGCCTTTTTTGTCAAGAACTGGGCTGGCAAACCTTGGATGCCACCCTTAGTAATCATGTGAGTCTTGACCTCAGACTCGTCCAAATGAATTGCTATTGCAATAGTCTGATTCTTTGGAATTTCTTCCAGTCCAGAAAATGGAGCTCGATCAGTGATATGTAAATCAGCCAGATGAGAATACTCCTCCAGCGTTGGTGATAGCTGGTAATCCGGGAATGTGAAACAGTGATAAACCGGATCGTAGAAATGAATGAGTGTGTCCATGATTCCCTCAATCACATGGACTCTTAACAGTGGTAGCAAACCTCCGTGTTTGGCTCTAAAAGCCTCTAGGTTAATGATCATCCTTGCTAACCTTCTCAAATCCCCTAGTTTTGGAACCTTGAAGGTATACTGGCGAGTTCTCCTTCTACCAAAATCCATTAGCGTAATCTTTTTCTCTGATATTTGCAATCACAGTCTTAGTTTAATTTGAAAAACAGAGAGACTAGAAGAGAAAGTTTTTTGAATGTTTTAATGTTTTATTAAATGGATGCATGAATGCAGCACACAAAAACATAGAAAAAACATGGGGTCAGAGGGTCGTTGTCATGAAGTCAAGGCTCTACCCATCCCCAAAGGTTTATACTAGGGTGATTTTTGTACCTGTACTCATTATCATCAGCTCCTCCCAGGAAAGCAAAACAACAAGCGGATCGCCAGCGAGTTGTGTGCAATCTTAGAGTAAGTGCTATTCACCGAGAATAGATCACCAGCCTCAAATGAGGGTAGTATCGCGTAACAGCTATTTCCGATAGCTTCCGCACTATGAAAGGGTTGGCTTTTCTAGGTGTATACTCAATCTTTCCACATACGGCATCACCCGCATTCCCATTAGCAGAAAAATAAACACGTATAGCAATTAGGAAAAGCAGTATATATATTTGTCCTAAACATCCTAGACCTTTAAAGCTAAGAATCCTAAGTTCCTGACAGAAAATGGGTTCCCCGGCGGAAGCCCCAATCTGTGGTTCTATGCCTAAGAGATGGACCAGCATAGGTCAATCTTTCTCCTCAGCCGAGTTCCCATTTTTCGTGGAAAACGGGGATGATGCCCTAAGGCAGAAAATGAGACTCCACAGCAGAGTCACCATTTACAAGGAAAACAGAAAGAAAGAAAGACCGGCCCCACGGTGGGCGCCATTTTTCTGTAGCGAGTGATTTTGGACGCGGTTCTTAAGCGCTGGTCGCTCTCTGCGGTTGAGCTTAAACTACAGGTCGATTCATTTTTTATCCTATTGTGAGCTGAATAAGGAAGGGAAATAGATGTCTCCAATTAACCCTGGTTTGCATACTGAGTTTAAACAGCAGTCTGTTAGGTTACGAATGCTATCAATGTGGGGGGGCCTTGTACTGGTTATTTGTATTTTCGCCAATACTGTTTTCTTTCTTTTTATCTTGGCAGAAGGTTTCTGGCGGGGAACAAGGATTAGGATGTTAGGACTGATGTTTTTGAATTACTGCTTTTGATTTGATGGAGATATGGGATTTGGGTTTTTTGTTGATTGCGCTCGCTAAGATCTTTTCTTTCGATCTTATGCCTACGTATTCCCGTTTACCGAAACAGGGAAATCAGAGCGTTCGTAGTTCCTCCTATTCTATGGGAGGAAATTGGTTTTTGGTGTCTTGTTCAAAGCCCAAGACGTGAAGCGAAAGGTGGTTTGTATCTTGTTCAAAGCCCAAGATGTGAAGCTGAAAGGTCTATTTGTGTCTTGTTCAAAGCCCAAGACGTGAAGCTAAAAGACCTCGACTTTAGAGAGAATTTGTCATCTCTAAAGAGGGGGAAGGAGAATTACTTTAACTGGGATATGCGGATCCGAGCAATGCCATAATTTCTGAAGAAAGGGTTTTAACCTGAAGGAGAAGACTTTAACTCAGTGTAGAGCAATGCCATCTTTCCTTAGGAATTTCTCATGCTAAAAGAGGGACAGTGGCATGGATGTAGATAATCCAGAGGCTTGCCGCTTACAGCGATTAGATGAAGGAGTTGTTGATGTTTGTGTACTGTGAACGAGGCACAGCTTTGATGCTAAAAGGTTGATTGGATCAACCAGTGGTTTTCTTATACAAAAGCCTAAGAGGAGGCTAATTTCTGCTAGGAAAATCATTATACAAAGCCTAAGAGGAGGCTATTTTGTGTCTCGTACAAAGCCCGAGAGAGAGGCTATTGTTTGACTCAACAAGAGAGTCTTTGTATCTCGTACGAAGCCCGAGATGGAGGCTAAAGGTTTGTTTCAGTTGAGTGACAGATCTAATATACTGATTTTAAAAGAGAAAATCAGTTCTTATATGAGCAACACTGTACTCAGGGATTTGATCTGAGGATCAGGGATATTTCCTTCTCTTTGAGGAAACGGGAAATCCAAAGGGGATTGAGACTGTCCGAGTCTGCGGGTTTCCTTCCTATTTAACGAAGGGGTCACTTGAGAATGTCTTTGAGACTCAAGGAAGTTAGACTGTCCAAGTCTAGAGTTTTTTTTCTTTTGTACTATGCTTTGAGAAACAGTAGTAGACTCTATAAGAGGACTGTTCTATGAGGATGACTAGGTTCTGTTCCTATACCCCTAGGAGGTCGTCGGGACAATTTGTACGAAGCCCAAGAGGAGGCTGGAAACTTTTAAGAAGCCGACGGGTCCTTGTACGAAGCCCAAGAGAAGGCTATCATTCCCGAAGGAAGAGATCATTATACGAAGCCTAAGAGGAGGCTGTGAATACTTCTAAGAAGCCGTAGTGTCCTTGAATAATGCCCAAGAGGAGGCCGATGCTTTTAAGAAGCCCGTGGGTCTATCATCTCCTTTCCATTAGGAGAGATAACTCTTTTAAAGATAAAAACCACTGGTAAACGTGCGAGGTTTACTATCCAGTGATTTTTAGCTTTTAAAGAGGGTTCCTTAGTTAAGGTCCAAGATTATGACCGTAGTGGGTACCCAAACCCCGACACATTCAAGGCAAGCTATCCACAAGGAATAGATCAAGTCAGGAAAGTTCGAGAATTTGGAAGAAACTCAAAGATGCTATTCACGGAGAATACATTCATCTTGGGGAGTAGAGCTTCTTGATGATTCCTAAGGAGGACAGCCGAAGAGAAGACTGTATCTGGTGCTCCTATTGGGGATCTAGGCGTCTATTTCTACGAATAAGTGAAACGGCGTCACCTAGTTCTAGATGTAGTTGCCGGGGAAACTTGAAATATCTATACTATTATTACACAGTAGATATGAGTTTATGAAAGGAGACTTACAGTGAGCAGCCCCACAATACAGTTTATAATATGAAAGCAGTAAATGAAAGCGATAACCACTTACTCGGTTGTAGTGCTTCCATGCTATTTGGTTAGTTGTTCAACAAAGAAAGATTGAAAACAACAGTATATTCAAAATCAAAGGAGAAAGTACTTTGAAAAAGAAAGATTTGGGGCTTACAGCTCAAGGAGAGGCCCAGGGTTTTATCAGTGAGCACACTGTTTGACTTTGTACAGCGGGACTTATACAAGTGACTGGGGCCCAAAAAGGTTTTCTGTACAAAGGGATGGGTCTTACACTCTCTCAAGAGGCCCAAAAAGGTTTAAAGAAAAAGAGTGGGGCTTATAACACGAGGGTAGGCCCAAATGATTTTTCGTTTAAAAATGGCGATCGCGCCGAGGTTTTCTTTTAACGCAGAGGGACTTATACAATAAGTGAGGCCCAAGATGTTTTGGTTAAAAGGGGGATTGGGTCTTACACTCTAATAGAGGCCCAAAGTGTTTTGAATGGGTCTTATAGCTCAAGGAGAGGCCCAGATGATTTTTATTTTTAAACGGGCGACGATCGCGCCGTTTACTTGTACAGAGGGACTTATACAATGAGTGAGGCCCAAAAAAGTTTTTGTACAAGGGGGGATGGGTCTTACACTCTCTCAAGAGGCCCAAGAAGTTTTGAAAATGATTTATGAGGGTTGAATTAATCCAAAACCCTAATTTGTTTTCAAAATGTATTTAATTGAATAAAAATTCAATTAAAATGATCAAAAATTGTTTAACACATGGAAAACAAATTGTGATCTTGGATTAATGCTTCAAAAATTAAGTATTGACCTACAAAATAATTAGAAAGCATTAAAAGTTGCAAAATCAATGTAGAAAAAATATTTAAAATGCCAAAAACAATTAAAATATAAATTCTTTGCAAAAATATCAATTATATGAAATAAATAATATTTTTGGGATTTTTTGTGAAAATAAAATATTTTAACATATTTGTGAATTATTAAAAAAAGAATCAACTCAAAATCATTAAAACTCAGAGAGAAATTAATTTTTGAATCAATTAAACAAAATCACAAAATTCAAATTTTTGAATTTCTAAAAATGGCGCCAAGAACAAGCTGAAGAACACGCGCGTGTTCTTGGTTTCTCAGATTTGCATTTTCTATCCAATCTCCATGAATACGTAATCATATCATGCAATCCACATATCATTATGCTCGCCTCAACCTCACGATCATGTCTATGTACTTTAATTTCATTTAAATTAAACATACAACAAGAAATCACGAAGAGACCTTAAGAACCCTAATTTCTGCATGAAGGCTAGGATTTTTGATACACGATTCAAACAATGCAATTAATTGAGGGAAAACATTCCATGCATGATTATGAACATATGGCCAAATTATTGTGCGAGGAAATATGCATAGATTGAGAGATGACCAAGTATGTGCTTACCTCCAAGTCGTGACAGCAAGTTCAAAGTGATTTTTGATTTGGAGGTGCTACAGATGAGTGGTGATGATCTGAACAGCTTCCCTACACCCTATGGATTGTGTTTGGATGGTTGGACTTGATTGAAATTGGCTGGATCATTTTGTGGTACCTCAGCTGCACTTTGGTTAAAACCTTGAGCAACCAGCTGGTGATTTTGTGAAATTGATGTTTCAGAAGTAATCTAAGTGTTTGATCAGCTCATATGTGATGTATGTGAGGTGTGTGAGTGATTGGTTTGATTGGAATTGCTCTCAAACTCAAAACCCGATAGTGACTTGCCTTAGAAGGCAAAATTGGAGTGAAAGAAGAGATTTTGAGGAAAACATCTGTTATATGGCTTTGGTGTACTCAAACTGACCACAATTGAGCTCAATTTATAGTAGAGCAAGTTTGTTTTGCAAGGAATAGTGCATGGCAGCTGGTAAGTAGGTTTGGCCAATGTTGGCAAATGAAAATCCAAGTCTCCTCTAGCCATTGACTAGAGGTTAGGGCACAGAGCTTTGGTCCCCTTGGTCTTGGATAAGTCTTGACTGATTTCAGATAAGAATGGCTCAGTCCATGCCACCTTGATGGTTCCATTGAATGCCTCATTCCAAATTTGAAGTCTTGTCCCTATTTTGGCCATTCTAGGTTCAACATGCTATTTCTTGTTCCATGGACTTTGGAGGCTTGGCTCAGTGATTATCCCCTTTAGATTCAATCCTCTGAGGTGTCCAAGTGGATAGGAGCAATTGAATTTGGCTGATTTTGGCAAATCGACCAAAGTTGCAAATTCTGCCTTGCCTTGACAGATTTCAGCAAGGCAACTTGGCAATGTTGTATCTCATGGTGTAGGTTGAATTTGGCAATGTTCTTGGCCATTTTGGAAAGCTCTTACATGATACAACAACTGTTTGAACAAGTTTGGTTTTGATCTCTTTTGATTCCAAGTGAAAAATCCCCCTACATTTGGCAAAAAGTGAGGCAGAATCTGACTTAGTGAAAATTTCACTAAGTGTTGGAAAAAGTGACATTTTCACTTTTCGGCCACTTTGATCACTCCATAACTCAAAATCCTTAATGAATTGGAATGACTTGTAGTTGAAGTTTTTGTAGGTGATAATGAGGGCTACTAATCCATCTTTGGATGAGAAAAAATGGCCTTGTGGTTTAGGAGTTATGGTCCTTCAAAGTTGGTACCTTTGCCACTTTATTTTTAACTTAGAAAAATTTCTAAGTTTTATGGTTACCCCTTTTACAAGTTATCTCACTTTTCTTGATTTTTCTTGATGAATGATGATTCAAATCATACATTAACATCATTTTAGGGTTAAAAATCCATTTTGGTGAAAAATCTCAAAAAGTCAAAGTTGACTTTTGTGCACAGTTGACTTTTTATCAGATGAATTCCAAACTGTGCAATTCTTCAGGAAATCATGTCCTTGACCTAAATCAAACTTGATGGACATGTTCCATGGGTGTCATAGGGTATATTCAATCATGTATTAGGGTTTGGGAGCATGTCTTGGTCAAAAGTCAAAGTTACAGTTGACTTTTCTCTTAAAACCCTAATTGTGGTGCAGATGAAATTGAGACTTGTTGCTCAAGCTTCTTGGATCAATCCATTGTTCCAAATGGATCAATATGGTATATTAGAGACCCTCAAATCATGTCTTGAGGTCTTGGCTCATGGTTTGTCCCAAAAGTCAACTTAGGGGTGAATTAGGTCAAGAAACCCTAATTCCTGATTTTTGATGAATGCATCCCCTGAGGCAAAATTGACTTGATGCATGGGTTCATGAGGTTCCATGAAGTATATTAGGTCATGTTTTGGATCATTGCCTTGTGCCCAGATGAAAATTTTCCATCTGGAGGCCCTGGTCGACCAAAACCCTAATTTGGTGACACTGTCGATCTTGAAACTTGATCCACCTAGAAGGGAGCAGCCTTGTGCTTAATCCTTGAAGTGGGAGTCCTTTTGATCCTTTGTAGTTACTTGGGAGGTTAGACAAGTTGAAGATCATGTCATTTCTTGATTGATCCTTTGTCTAAGCACTCAGAGAGGGCTTGAAACCCTAACTTTGATTGTATTGGATGCTCACCCATATTTGGGGAGACTGATGAAGCATGATGGTTCATCCATATTGTGATGATGATTTTCACAATGATGGGAAATCTAAGTGATCAAAATTTGGGGTATTACAACTCCCTTAGATAGATTGGCTTGAAAAAGGGCTTTTGACACTTCAAACCTCTCATGTCTGGCCTGCTCTTGATAGAGCATCTTCAGGTGTTCGATCATATCAAACGCTGCCATGTTTTCATGTTGCTTTTGTAATTCAGAATTCATGGTAGCCAGAATGAGGAAAGCAGTTTCATTGGCCTTATCGACATGCTTCTTATAAGCATCTCTTTCAGCCTTAGGAGCAAACTAGGAGGCTCCTCCTCAGGAACAAGTGTCTATAAGACATACATCTTTTTGTCATGTTTGAGGACAATCCTCAAATTTCGGTGCCAATCCAGAAATTTTGTCCCAGACAAATTTTCCTTATCAAGGATTGATCGCAAAATGTTGTTAGATGTATTTATTGTCATGGTAATCTACAAAATAGAATGGAAAATATAAGTATCATTAAAACAACTTATTCAATTAGGCCTTTAATTAAATATGCTCCCACTATTTTACTCAAACCAAATTACCCTCACCATTTGATTCGGAAAATCCCGTTGGAAGATTTTCTAGTGGATCGAGATCCATATTTCACTTTGTTTTAAGTCAGCGTTAGGCTAATTACACAAAACTCAGCTATTTAGGTAGGAAATCCTTCTAATTGTATCCAATATAATTCTCGAATATTTTAGTTGGCTGAATAACTCCTTATTCTAATCCATCATATGGATTATTCCCAACTCTTGCTTCTAAACGTATATAATCTTATTATATTTTGTTTAGTTAAGTTTGACCCATTGTTTTAGAAATTGGATATTACATTTATCCCATCGCATCTTACTAATATAGAAAATGCACCTCGCGTTAGGCGAAACCTACATTATTCGATACTAGTCTTGATGAGTTCTAAAACTTGGAAAGCATAAACTTAATATTCAATTTGAGGGAATTTTCATTAGTTTGATCTCACCGGCTTATTTATCATATAAATCGTCTCTCACATGCATCAACATACATACACATGCATCAACATACATTCAATATGAAACAGTTATAGCCCCTAGCGCAATTGTTCTCCCAAGCCAATGAGAGAACCTAAGCTAAACCTAATAACGATCTACACTTCTCCAAGCAAGATCTCCAAGGTTGTCCTCCTTTGATCTTGTAGTCTTTCTTTTTCTTCATAACATTACATTACATTAAAGAATACTCGTTTTACATACGAGGGAGTGAGATGAGAAAAGAAGTTACATCAAGAGATTAAAAGAGAGGCATGACACGCAGGTCGTATTTTAAAATCCCAAAACAAAATAAAGGAAAACTAAGGCCATAACTGATCACCACAAGAAAAAAATAATAAACACACTTTTATTATTATTAATTTAAATCCTGTTAATTAAATGAATCAAATTAAATTTCGGCGAATGATCACACTACACAGACAAGGGTTCCGCTGCCCGGTCAGTGGACGAGGGTCGAGGGGGCAGCGCCCCTACAAAATTTTTTTTAATCAATAATTCATTTGAAATCAGGGTCGTTTTCGTATCAACACTTGATACTTTCCATAAAATTAAAGCACAACTTTTATGTCATCACAACCCTAATCGCAAACCTTTTAGACAGCACAACCCTTGTGCCTTCATGAACCATAATGCAACAATTTCATATCGTCAAAACACCATGATCAATAATTCAGTATGATTGATCCATATTCCACTGCTTCACCATACTAAAGTCGGATTCCGAAGCAAATGAACACGGATCGCTCAAAGGAATAATGATAATTACGTGATTAAATGAACGAAATAGAAATAGTATACCCAATATACCATCTTTGCATCAGAGTTAATTATATCACATATAAAATTTGATCGATCATATTTGTGTAATTTAAGGACGGTAGATATATCTCTGCTTCACCATACTATTGTTGGATTTTGAAGCTTAGTCAATATTGATCATCCAAATCGTACACAGCCTCATGCCAAAATTCAATTTCTCGATTTAATTTAATTTGTTATGTGTTTTAATTAAATTAAAACAAAAAAATAGAAAAAAAAACACTTATCTGGTGCATGGTTTCGTAAATGGATCTGATACCACTGAAGGGAAATCACGATTCAAAAGGCAGCGGAAATTAAAATTTCCCTTTAGCGATCCTTACGAAAGATCATGATCAATGATAGAATGGTTACCTTTTGTGGCGATGAAACCTTTGATTCTGAATCAAAGGAATGATCACGAGCGATGTACGATGAACATCGCCTCTACTCAGTCCACACGAACAGCTTCTTTCAGTCTCAGTGCTAGCTGCTACGATTGAAGGCTTTGAGTGAGAGATAGAGAAAAGGAAAATACGGCTAGGGTTTCACAACTGAATTTTCATCAAGTGTTTATGCTTCTGCACAAGGGTTATATTTATAGAACCACTTGTGTGGGCTGCAAGCTAAAAAGCCCACTTAAGTGCACGCACACCATATCTTATGATGTACCTTATATCACTTAAGCACGCGGTACCTTACCAGAATCCGTATTCCAATTAAGTGCATCGTACCTTACGGTGTTACATCTTTACTTAAGTACATTGTACCTTACGATGTGCCTTATTTACTCTACCTCTTATCAAATTGTCCTTATGTGTGTGACCCTGTACGATTTCGCGACGTTGGTAATTATATTAAATCATGCATTTAACATAATAAACAGTGAGCGGTATCTAGCAACACATCACTGCTACCCAAGTCACGAAATTGTCATGTGATCTGACAAAACCTTTTGTGATAGTGCTTGTGTGTACAATTACCCTTTTTCCCTTATGTCTATATTGAACACAAGGCATATACCGTGTCATCCTTGTTCAGTTCAATATTGGGCCCTTAGACATTTATCCTGTTATACAGGATGAGCAAATTCCATATAGGTCACTCATATCCCTCAGCATGCTTTATGAAGTACCCATCAACTATCTTTATAGTCATCCAATTACGGATAATGTTTGATCAGCAATGGTCCATAGTGGTTTCTGGTCGAAGGGTGGTATACACCACTATTACCATGAGAGTAACTTATGACACTTTGCATAACATTCTATGTAGTACTCTTATAGTGGGTCAATCCAGTATAAATATTACTCCTAATCTTCATACCTATGTTAAGACTTGAAAACTCATTATCCATGATCCATGAGATTTGATCATCAGTCTATCTACATAATAGTCTTAATGCTTTAAGGTTATCCCATTTCACATTAAAGCTCGACTACGGATACTTTAAGAGTAGTGTCCTTATGTTTAATGGAATCTCATGGTTAAGTCACACTTAATATTTCATAAAATAAACTAGCTATTCTAGGGACTTTATCACTTTGGAAAAACAAACATAATAAAGAAATGCCTTTTATTATTAATAAATAATTCGATACAAGTACAAAGGTATTGGCCTCTGGGGCTTACACCAACAAAAGAAGCATAAAGATAAATGAGCATAAAAATAAAGAGTATAAGGAGAAAGTTAGTACAATTAAAGGTTAAGGTTAGTGTTAATAAAGATATTTTGTCATTTAAAGTAGATTACTCAAATAATCAACCCAACAATGTGTGAGAACTTTGCATCATCCTTTGAGAAGGGCTCCAACTTGGATAAAATCGACAAGTATGCCACTATCTCTCTTAGATGGATAAGAAACTACACATTGTGGAGATAGGAAATTTACATCTAAAGTAAAGATGATTCATATCCAAAATTTGACCAATATGATCACTTTCCGATTAGGGACAAATGTAGCGTTATGTTAAGCAATCGTAGCCAAACCTATAAGGAAGGTCATACTATGGGAGGTCGGTCAATAAACTTTATTTACCATACATGTTAGAGATGTGATATAAAGAAAAAACTCCTAAAACATGTAGCACAAGTCAAAACAAGGTTCATCATTGAATTTTGTGAGATTCTAAATAAAAATTTCTTAAACCTTTGAACATTGTTTTAAATTGATTTCCTTGCCATAAAAAGCAAGGAGTATTCACTTGAGGTTTGGTTGAATTCAAGTTGGGGAGAATGAAAAGAAAAGTGGTAGGTTGCTAAAAATGTTGAAAAATTTCAAGCAAGCATGGAAAAATTGTTAATATGAATGTGAAAAACAAAAAAAAAATGCTTGTTTGAAAGAGAAAATTAGAGAATAAAATAATTGTGCAAAATGAAGTTTGAGAAGGTTTACAATTGAGAAAAGGAAATGGTGAATGAAGTTGTGATATGTAAATACCATGTAAAGTGAATGTTTCTTTTGCATTGGCAATTTTGATTCAATGGCCTTTAGAAATGACCCTTTGTTGTGAACCTTACCAAGCTACAACCTTAAAAGCCCTTAGTGATCTTTTTGCTTCCATGATTTTATTTTTGATTGATTAGATGAATGTATGAACTGGATTGTTATTTGACTCGTTTGTCAGGCGAATGAAATTTCCCCGCGGTTGCAAACATTTTTATTTCTTCATTCTTATTTGAAGAGGAGTGTTAGAGTGATTCAAGTATGAGAATTTAGTTGTTATTTGAAACATTGCATGATATTTGCTAAATATTTTTATAATTGGGAAAAACTTGACCATTTATTCAAATATATTTATAAATACTTTCAAAAAACAATTAATTTTTATATACGGGAAAAAATACATAACTTATTTAGGGAAACACTTTAATTCTTTTAAACGAAATAAAATACATTTTCTGATTCCAATTTTTTTATAAACATTGTCACAAAATAAAAACATTCATTCTCATATTTTTACAAACGGGAAAAACTTTACTATTGATTATAATATTTTTATAAATAATGTCAAAACAAAACTTATTATTTTCATTTGAATTTATTTTTAAACGAAATCAGCTTTATTATTTATTCAAATTTATTTCTAAATAGTGTCAAAACAAAAATATTACTTTTTTTTGTTTTTTTTATAACCTAACTGGTGACGTATGCGCAGCCCACACCAGAACCCGTGCGGACGCCCGGGTTTCCTACTAGTTTATAATAATATCCTAAATTGGCATATACGTTTATCCATATTTTCACTTATACTGAGAATGTTTTTTTCCCATTACAACATCATTTTAGAAGCAATTCCCACTGCGAATTGATATGGACTCAATTCACTGCAGCAAGCCAACTCTTTTGATTTTGTGGACATGGATAACAAACACAACGTATCCAATACTACTGCTCACCATAATATATACTACTACCCAGCATTTTGTGTCCCACAATCAATCAAAAAACACTGCTGCTTTTACTTTCTAACTTTTGATACTAAACATGTACTGCAACATATTTTGTAACGCAAATCTCTGATAAATTTTCTTTTTGTCACTCATAAACATATTTTCTTTTAGGGTCTGTTATTTTACTCTTTTGTTACTTCCAGTTGTAAGACTCCCAATTCACCTTTTTCATCTTTATTCAATGGAAGTATATATTTTCTCATACTTATGACCTTTTTTCCCCAACAATCCAAACACATGTATATCATATGCTTAATTTATAACAACTACTAATTATGTATAATACTTCTAATCCCATCATACTTCAAAACGATAATATTTAATAAATACCATAATCCAAACTACTATTAAAACAATAGGTGTTTTTGTTCTGAGTAAAAGTACTCAGTTACATTTCCTAAACATACTTATACATGTCAAACACTTTGATATACAACTACCATCAAAGGACTTCAATACAACCCAACAAAAGAGCATCCAAACATAACCAGCATCAATCACCCATCCACAATCAAACACAATACATTCATCTGTTTAACACGGCGACATAAAGCCAATGACCGGATTTTGTTATGATGAACCCTAGCTTATCACCCCTCCGCAGCCGCCTATGTTTCGCGAACTCATACCAACCCTTGCCGATGAACTTCTTAGTCTTCACAATCTTTTTGTTACACCGAGCGGAATGAACCTTCGCACGGTAGAGCCTGTCGGAGTTCGCATCAACCAACTCAACATCCTTTTGGTTCCACCCTAAGCAAGTCTTTGTAACATTTTTCGGGAAGTGATGTAACATTGTTATTAAAAGTGTTAGATTACTGCTTTTAGTGCCTACCCTACACCTAATTAGACATTCATTCAAAATTCAAACTTACCATGACATTTTTCATCTCTTTATATTCGTATCTAACGTCCCTTTTCCTAATAAACTTCGTCCTCGGATTCTTCATCAACTGACTCCTCCTTTTCTTCTTCAGCTTCAATTGGGTTTGCATTAATAACTTCTGCCACTCTCACCAGTGCTTCCTCAAGATCGGTCACTTTCCTTTCTTCATGCACATTTTCATTTCCTGCCTCTAAATATGTCATTTCAGCAGTCCTGTATATGCAAAAAGTGAAAATGTTATGACAACATCAACTACGTTTTGAGGAAATCATACATACACTACTACAAAAAACCCATTTAACAACGGTTGGAAATGACATATATTGACGCGTGCGAAGGCGTTGTTATGTAGAGTGTTGTTGTATATGTGGTACGTACAATGACGGCCCAGTAACCATTGTAAAAAAATGGAAAACGCGCTACCTATAATGACGGTTATTTTAAATACCCGTTGTTGTATGTCTTTTAATAAAATAAAAAAATACAGCATTAGAACTACCTATAATGACGGTTATTTTAAAAAAACCATTGTTGTATGTCTTTTAATAAAATAAAATAAAAATTGCAGCATTAAATCAAGAACAACAGCAAGAACATCAAGAACAAGAACAACATTAAGAACATCAAGAACAACAATAAGAACAACAATAACAACAACAACAACAACAACAACAACAACAACAACAACAGCAACAACAACAGCAACAACAACAGCAACAACAACAACAACAACAACAACAACAACAACAACAACAACAACAACAACAACAACAACAACAACAACAACAAGAAAAGGAATCAGAACAAGAAGAAGAAGAAGAAGACAACAACAACAACAATAATAACAATAATAACAACAAGAACAACAACATCAACAACATCAACAACATCAACAACAACAACAATAATAACAATAATAACAATAATAACAACAAGAACAACAATAATATAAAAGAACAACAAGAACAACAATAATTAAAAAATAACACCAACAACTAACATTGCTAACTCGAGTTCTGAAATTTGTTCTGAAATTTGGTTTAGTGGAAAAATAGAGTATCGTAACTGAAAGATGATGTTTGGAGGTAGAAGATGTAAGTTTTAGGTTTCACGCGGATCACTAATAGTAGTGTCTTGGCCGTTGATAATCACTAAATGGACGATCAAGATTTGTTTAAGGATGGTGAATAAACTCAATATGCACGCCACCTATAATGTTGGTAATGAGAATTGAAAAAATAAGTAAAAAACCAAAAATGCTGGTGTTGGGACTTGAACCCATGACAAGACGCTACCTATAATGACGGTTGGTTTAAATTACCCGTGGTGAAAGGTTTGTCATCATTTTAAAAAAAAATAAGTAAAAAAAAAAGCTACCTATTACAACGGTTAGTTTAAATACCCGTTGTGAAAAGTCTGTCAGCATTTTGAAAAAATAGGAAAAAATGATTAAATAAAATTCAGAAAAATCTAAAAACACGAAATTTAATCTAATTAGGTAAAATAAGAATTTTGAGAATTTTTTTAGAATTTTTTAAGACTATGAAACAGTAAAAACTTCATTAAAAATAGAAAAAAGATGAATTTGGGGTTTTGAGGGTGAAGTCCTGTAACTCTACCAGAGTACGGGACTAATGACCGCACGATTTTTCTGCTTCGGATGCACAACACAGATCTCAAAAAGGAGACGATTTTCTCTAAAATCGGTTTTTTTGAAGTTCAAGACCTAAAACTAAACTATAGGCTATAATGACGGTTGAAAACATAATGTGTGGTGAAAGGCTTTGGGCATTTTGAAAAAATGTGTAAAAAACCATAAATGTGGGCACTGGGAGTTGAACCCATGACCAGGCGCTACCTATAATGACGGTTGAAAACATACCTGTGGTGAAAGATTGTGGGTATTTTGAAAAAATATGTAAAAAAACCATAAATGTTGGTGCTGGGACTTGAACCCATGACCATGCGCTACCTATAATGACGGTTGAAAACATACCTATGGTGAAAGGCCTCACATTTCACCACGGTTTGAATATTAACCGTCATTAAAATCCTTTTAACGAGATTAAAAAAAAGCGCGCATCTATTACAACGGTGTATAGGCAATCCGTTGTAAGCCTGGCGCTGTTGTTTGCGCATTTTGTAGTAGTGATACCTCCACCGACATAAACTCACATTTGAGTCAGCATATCATACAAAACTTTCTTCTCAATATTGATATCACAACACCATCAACAAAGTTAACAGGCCCCACAAACATACACATCTACATATAACTCTATCCTAAATCGACACATATCAGCATTATGTCAAATGCACAACAACACAAAACAATGCCTTTATCTTATATTCCTTTAAACAAGTTATACTTGCTCCCAACATACACTTTTTACACTATACAAACATGGTTTCTGGAAACTACACATAAATCTATAACATATAAAACCATAACAATGTTTACAATTTCATTTGAATTAAAGACAACATTACCTTCCTGATTTTGGGACGGAAAAATCAACATCTTCAGCGACACTACGGGCCTTGCATTCCCTTAAAACCACAGGACGTACACCAAACGATGTTTTGGGTATGGATCTGCAAGTGAGTATACAATATCAAAACATGGAAACTTTAAAAATTACACAAACATCAAAACAGGACACAGTTCCACAGCTTTTTACCAAATGATTGTTTATACCTCAAGTTCATGCCTTTCAAACTATATGCATGTCGTCTAAAATTTTTTTTACGTACCTCAACATGAACTTCGCAGGACCTTCCGCTCTGTTACCATGGACACCATCCTCCTCAGTTGTCAAATCAACGACTTCAGCATTTTTTCCCGCTCCCATCCGTTTTGGAAGATCCTCCTTGCTTCCCAATGCTTTCGCAACCAACATAAGGAGCTTCTCATCAATGATTTCTTTCTCTCTGGGCCATTTCTGATAAGATCTGCATACGTACTCAACCAAATAAACAGATGAATTGATTACTAACACTAAATCTGAAACATACAAAGGATTTGGACTTACCCAGACGGATTGTTCGCAACACCACCACCTTTTGTAACACCCCCTTTCTATACCCCCAAATAATCATTTAGGCACATATTCAAAATTTCGTCATAGTATAATTACAAACATGGTATAAAAGAGGTATGTCACATCAATTATGAAATTAAAACATACAACACCTGCTCAACAAAATGATATGCAACAGTGGGGTAACTTGCAACAGAGGAACTTAGTCCTTACACCCACATTTCAATATTTAGAATAAAAGCGGAAAATCTAAACATTGAATAACAACCAACATATATACATACACATATATACATCGCCAAGTATTATCCACCAACATAATTCATGTTTACATAAACATTTATCAACAAGATACATATACAATGTATCACAAAAGAATCATAGCCCTCCTAGCTACCCGGTGCTACATATCAGAGCCAACCGACCAAAAGAATGAAGACACGCTTCACAAAAAGACCACCAGCATACCTACTCTGCAATGCCTCATAGAGCATCATAAAACAGCAGAAGGGTGAGAAATATTATCATAATAACAATGCATATAATTATATATAATAGCATCAAATTACACATATTTCACATTCTCACCACAATTCATCACTACTCACTCATATACATCGCAATGTATCCATATATATATATAAAACCAAGCATACACATCAGGCATACTTTCACACTCCTTATCATTCCACATAAACATACACAAATGTTTATTCACCAATGCATCATTTAAAGATGAGAAATGCAAATCATAGAGACCGACTCACGACTCTATGCAAATGCAATGCGGTACCGACTCAATCATCTCAAGTTCACTCAGGAACTTCTGCTGGAACCATCGCTCGTTACCAAAGTAACTCCCCGTCGGGCCTACGATGTTCACCCACCGCTCACACCTCCACCAAGAGAGGCTCACGATGTTTATGGATCGCTCACACCTCCACCGAGAGAGGCTCACGACCCGATCGCTCACACCTCCACCAAGAGAGGCTCACGATCGTCCATAACCATCACTCACACCTCCACCAAGAGAGGCTCATGATGTTATAGCGGATTCTCATTAGAATCCCTCAGCACAAGAATGCACATCATTATGCTACACATGATAATGACTCAAGACATTCTTGAAATGCATACATATTCACAATATATACATGCATTCATCTCATACAATTACATACAATCCTTATACATTCACATCAATGCACTATTGTATGATTCACAGTCAAACATACATGCAAAACGGCAAAAGTCGCTAAATAGCACTATTCCCAACTTTTCAGACTAATTTAATCGGCTAACAATTTCCAAATCATCATAATCATATAGTACAGCTCAATAGCTTCACAACGATACCAAGAATACAAAAATCGGATAATCGGAACAAAAGTTACGGACGGAAACGAAAACACATTTTTGAAAAATCTCATTTTTACCATTCCTCTGGCCATACACGTACGGGCACATGTCATACGCGTACGGGCAGAAGCCCATTTTTCCCAAATCCCACGTTGAAAAACCCATACGCGTAATGACCTCCTTCATACGCGTATTGACCTAAAGTTCTACGCGTATCATACGCAAATGGGCAGATGGCCGAGTGAAAAGAAAATCCATACGCGTATTGGCCCATGGCTCGCCCACCATATGTGTATTGCCAAGGTCCATACGCGTATGAACATGCCCCATACGCGTATGACCTGGAAAAAACAGAAAAATTTCTGCAAAATTTTGTTCTGCGTTTTCCACTCCCAATTCACCAATTCATCACCTAAAACTCAGAAAAACAACATTTGGAAGTGTACCAATACATATTAAACATGTATAGACCAACAAGAACACAATCAACATAAGTTTGAACACATTTGGATCAATTTCCAATCAATTTCTCAAAAAGGGTTTATACCCAAAACTCATAAAATCAATCAACAACAACAACAACTCATACATAATCACATACATTGATAAGATAATAATGTTTCACACCCTTACCCGGATTCCAACTTGCTATATGATTGATCTTGATGAATTTCTAGATTTTCCTCTTCTTTTCTCTTCCTCCTCTTTCTTTCTCTTCTTTTTCCCTAATTCTCTTTTCTATCTCTTTTCTATCTTTTCTATTTCTTTTCTTTCTATTTCTTTTCTTTTTCCACTCACCTTCAATTAATTCATTTTCTCACAAAATTCAACACTTAAACACTTTTCTAACAATTTTACTAAATTTCTAATTTATCATTAATTGAGAAATGTCTAAAATACCCTCCATTCTAATTTCCCCGAAAACTCTCAAAATGGTAAAATAACATTTAACACACCAAATTCACAATTAAAATAATTTATCACCCAATTAAAATAAAAGACTCCACATAATTGGGAAATAATCAAAATCGGGGCGTTACAACTCTCCCCCACTTTAGAAATTTTCGTCCTCGAAAATATTACCTGATTCAAACAACTCCGGATACGACTCTCGCATCCTATTCTCTAGTTCCCAAGTTATATCTCCTTCCACAGCGCCTCCCCACGATACCTTTACAAGTGCAATGTCCTTGCCTCTTAACTTCTTAACTTCATGGTCCAAAATCCTAATCGGTAAAGTTTCAACCGTAAGGTTATCTCTCACCTCAACCTCGTCCATAGGAATAACATGTGACGGATCCGGAACATACTTCCGAAGTTGCGAAACATGGAATACATCATGCAAATTCGAAAGATTCGGAGGCAACGCCACACGGTAAGCCACAACACCGACTAGTGCAGAAATCTGATACGGACCAATAAAACGAGAAGTCAACTTCTTTGACTTCAAAGCACGACCCACACCCGTAACCGGTGTAACTCTTAAAAACACATGGTCGCCTTCCTGAAACTCAAGATCTTTTCTTCTCTTGTCGTGATAGCTCTTTTGTCTACTTTGAGAAGCTTTCATCTTCTCACGGATAAACTTCACTTTCTCCGTCGTTTGTTGTACCATCTCCGGTCCAACTATCGCCCTCTCACCCATTTCATGCCAACACAAAGGTGTTCGACATCTCCGACCATACAAAGCCTCTAACGGTGCCATACTTATACTCGAGTGGAAACTATTATTGTAAGTGAACTCAATCAATGCCAAATAACTATCCCAAGCACCACCTTTCTCGAGCACACAAGCACGCAATAAATCCTCCAACGATTGAATTGTCCTCTCGGTTTGACCATCCGTTTGTTGATGATAAGCCGAGCTCAATCTTAGCTTAGAACCCAAAGCCTTTTGTAAACTCTCCCAAAACCTCGATGTGAATCTAGGATCTCTATCCGATACAATACTCTTAGGAACTCCATGTAACTTCACAACCGCAAGAATATAAATCTCGGCTAACCTCTCCAAAGGATAACTAATATCAATTGGAATGAAGTGAGCAGATTTAGTAAGCCTATCCATAATTACCCAAATAGCATTATGACCTCTTTACGTATTCGGCAATCCCGTAACAAAATCCATCGATATACTATCCCATTTCCACTCCGGAATGTCCAACGGTTGCAAAAATCCACTAGGCTTTTGATGTTCCACCTTAGACTTTTGACAAGTTAAGCACGCATACACAAATTGCGCCACGTCTCTCTTTAACCCGTACCACCAAAAGATTTTCTTCAAATCCTGATACATTTTATTCGCTCCAGGATGAATACTTAAGTTACTTTGGTGTCCCTCTTCCAATATCATCTTTTTCAACTCCGCATCATCGGGAATACAAATACGACCACGGAATCTCAAAACTCCAAAATTATCAACCTTGAAATCCTCATTCTCATTCATCATCAAATCAACGAATTTCAAATTCAACTTTTGCTTTTCACACACGGTTGCAAGAAAGTCATTCGTAACATGTAGCATACCAAGTCTCACACTTCCCGGCGTCATTTCACAAACCAAACTCAAATCTCTAAAATTCTCCAAAAGTTCCCATTCTCTCATCATCAATGCGGACATATGTAACGACTTCCGACTCAAAGCATCGGCCACTACATTTGCCTTACCCGGATGGTAATTCAAACCAAAATCATAATCCTTCAAAAGCTCTAGCCACCTTCTTTGCCTCATGTTCAATTCTTTTTGATCAAATAAATACTTCAAACTTTTGTGATCACTAAAAACTTTAAATCTCGCACCATAAAGATATTGCCTCCAAATTTTCAAAACAAACACCACGGCCGCTAACTCCAAGTCATGCGTAGGATAATTCTTTTCATGCACTCTCAATTGTCTAGAAGCATACGCCACAACTTTTCCATCTTGCATCAAGACACCACCTAAACCTATCAATGAAGCATCACAATACACAACAAATGGTTCATTAGGATTAGGCAAAATCAAGATCGGAGCCGTTGTCAACCTTCTTTTTAGCTCATTGAAACTCTCTTCACAATGAATATCCCAAATGAAAGCCTTTCCTTTACAAGTCAATTGCGTTAACGGAAGTGCCAACTTCGAAAATCCCTCAATAAACCTCCGATAATACCCCGCCAAGCCTAAAAAGCTTCGAATCTCCGTAACCGATCTAGGAGTCTCCCATTGCATCACCGCATCAATCTTGGATGGATCAACGCTAATACCACTACCGGAAATAATATGTCCAAGAAAACTTACTTCCGACAACCAAAATTCACATTTCGACAACTTAGCATACAATTGTTTCTCTTTCAAAATTTGTAACACAATTCTCAAATGCTCTTCATGCTCCTCCTGAGACTTAGAGTAAATCAAAATATCGTCGATGAACACAACCACAAAATGATCCAACTGTTCATGAAAGATACGATTCATGTATTCCATAAACACACCCGGCGCATTAGAAACACCGAATGGCATCACAGAATATTCGTAATGGCCATACCGTGTCCTAAAGGCCGTCTTTTGAATATCCTCTTCTTTCACACGAATTTGATGATATCCCGATCTCAAATCAATCTTGCTAAAAACATGCGCACCAACCAATTGGTCCAACAAATCATCGATCCTTGGAAGCGGATACTTATTCTTAATTGTCACCTTGTTCAGTTGTCGATAATCTATGCACAACCACATACTCCCATCCTTCTTTTTAACCAACAATACCGGAGCACCCCAAGGAGAAACACTTGGTCTTACAAATTTCTTGTCCAACAAGTCATTCAATTGCTTTTTCAATTCTACCAACTCCGATGCTGACATACGATACGGCGCCATTGAAATCGGCCTAGTACCCAGAACTAGATCAATAGAAAACTCAACTTCTCTTTCCGGCAGTACATCCTTAATATCTTCAGGAAACACTTCAGGAAAATCACACACAACAGGACACATATCAATTGACACCTGATTATCCACAGACAAAGATGCAAACAAACCGAACAATTGAGCTTCGTCCGCTAAAAGTTCCTTCAACTCTTTAGTGGATAAGAAACTCTCATCTTCATCCTCTTCCAGAGAAGGAAACCTCACTAACTTGTGATAACAATCTATATGAACTCGGTTAAATTGCAACCGATTCATACCCAAGACCACATCTAATCCTTCCAACGGCAAACACACTAGATCCATCTCGAAGTCTTTACCATAAATGGTCAAAGGACACATCAAACAAACCAAAGAAGTAGTTACTGACCCCATTGCTGGAGTATCAATAACCATCTTACCATCCATCAGAGACAACACAAGATTTAAACGTTTCGCGCACTCAGACGAAATAAACGAATGAGTCGCTCCAGTATCAATAATAGCGACTAAAGGCGTACTATTAATAAAGCAAGTACCTTTAATCAGACGGTCGTCACTGGAAGTCTGAGTTCCTGCCAGAGAAAATACCTTCCCACCGGATGGAGCTTTCTTCGGATTCGGACACTTTGGGCTAATGTGACCAATTTCCCCACAGTTATAGCACTTCACCACATTCCTTCTACAATCTGTAGTAGCATGCCCAAGGCCTCCACAGTTAGAACATTTCACCACTGTCTTCCCACACTCAAATGATTTATGACCTATTTCACCACACTTGTAACACTTAATGGGACCAGAACCTATTCCTCCAGATCTCTTCTCGAAGTTTCCCCTATGCTTGCCCTTATCAGCGGGTGTCACATAAGGTCTACTTCTAGCTTGTTGCTTTCCCTTCCTCTCATTCAAACTTTTATAATGTGTAGAACGAGCCTTGCTATCTTCCTCGAAGATTCTACAACATTCCGTCAAATCCGAAAACCTTCTTATCCGTTGATATCCCACAGCTTGTTTAATTTCAGGGCGTAAACCATTCTCATACTTAATGCATTTGGAGAACTCAGCAGTGATCGCAGCATAGTGAGGATGGTATTGAACCAACTCCACAAACTTAGCAGTATAGTCCACCACGGACATACTACCTTGTTTCAATTCAAGGAACTCCATCTCCTTCTTCCCTTTCACACTTTCAGGGTAATACTTCCTCAAGAACTCAGTACGAAATAAATCCCAAGTTACCTCTTCATCATCCACCTCAAGAACTTCACGCATACCGACCCACCAATCGTCGGCTTCTTCCTTCAGCATGTGAGACCCTAGCCTCGCCTTATTCTCTTCCGCACAGTCCATGACCCTGAAGATTCTTTCAATCTCTTTTAACCAAAGTTGAGCACCATCGGGATCAAATCTTCCTTTGAAGACCGGTGGTTGATTCTTCCTGAACTCGTCATTAGCATTCACGTTCGGCGCACTTTGCACCGCCCTAGCCATTGCTTCCAAAGTAGCAGACATCGCATTGTCGTTCCTACCAGCCATATTCTGATTATTCCCAAAAACGACAACAAAGTTAAACAACAGTTCAACCAACACAACAACAAGACAGACACAACTGACTCAACTCTGGCTCTGATACCACTTAATGTAACACCCCTTTTCTATACCCCCAAATAATCATTTAGGCACATATTCAAAATTTCTTCAGAGTATAATTACAAACATGGTATAAAAGAGGTATGTCACATCAATTATGAAATTAAAACATACAACACCTGCTCAACAAAATGATATGCAACAGTGGGGTAACTTGCAACAGAGGAACTTAGTCCTTACACCCACATTTCAATATTTAGAATAAAAGCGGAAAATCTAAACATTGAATAACAACCAACATATATACATACACATATATACATCGCCAAGTATTATCCACCAACATAATTCATGTTTACATAAACATTTATCAACAAGATACATATACAATGTATCACAAAAGAATCATTGCCCTCCTAGCTACCCGGTGCTACATATCAGAGCCAACCGACCAAAAGAATGAAGACACGCTTCACAAAAAGACCACCAGCAT